>JAVJIX010000001.1:5362500-5885000 GCA_036785185.1 Paratrypauchen microcephalus
ATGCATTTGACCCATCCTTCAACCAATTCTGCTGCTACTGCTACTCAAACATACTTCATGCACCAGACAAACCACCTGCTTCTGAACATTGACAAGACCAAGGAACTGGTGATTGACTTCAGGAGAAAGAGGACACTTGTGGAGCCCATTACCATCCAGAGTCATGAGGTGGAGATCGTGGACTGCTACAAGTACCTCGGCATTCAAGTGAACAACAGGCTGGACTGGAGGGACAACTGTAACGCTGTGTACAAGAAGGGCATGAGCAGACTCTACCTCCTGAGGAAGCTCAGGCTTTCAATGTGTGCAGCAAGTTACCGGAGATATTCTACCAGTCTGTGGTAACCAGCGCACTGTACTTCACTGTGGTCTGTTGGGGGGCAGCACCAGTAAAAGGGACATTGGACGGATTGACAAAATGATCCGTAAAGGTGGTCACGTGATTGGCTGTGAGCTGCAGATATTTGCCACAGTGAGGGACAGGAGGACACTGGACAAACTGCTCTCCATCATGGACACTCCTCTTCACCCACTGCACCAGACTATAGATGGACAGCTCCACTCAAACAGTGAGAGATACATGACTACATTCATACTATAATACTCCCTACAACTGTACAACTCACCCTTGTGCAATAGACAATACTCCCTACAACTGTATATAGCTGGGATTGGACATCTTATTTGATATTGTATTTTATACTTTATTACTTACTTTTTTATTTCATTCAGATTTGTACGTATACATTTATTATAATTTTTTACATTTTTATAATTACGTCTCATCTGATACTGGTCTATTGCTCTTTGGTTGCTATTCCATCTATTTTAAAAAATAGATGGAATAAAAAAAATAGATGGAACAAAATAATTTTGTCACCCTCTGGTATATATTATATTTGATGAGTGAGCTACTGTACCCAAATAATTTCCCTTGTGGATCAATAAAGTTTGTCTAAGTCTAAGTGTAGAGCAGTCAGTGAGTATTCTTATTTGCTAGTTTTTATATGTAGTCTTTTACGAAATACACAAAAAGTACCTTGGGATTAGAAAGTGATTGGTGGTCGTTGGAGCGGTATTTGGCATAGATTGGCAGCCACTCTTTTTTTTTTTGCTGTCAACCCAGGGCAAAAGTGACAGCAGTAACTTACAAATATTGATTGGGAAGAGTGAGTGAATGAGTAACATTAAATGGCCAAAAATGCTTTTTGATGAACTGTCTTACCCATCGGGAAGGTGAACTTTGCTGATGAACTGCCATTATTTCATTGTGCCGTTCTCACAACGTCTTATCAAACCCAAAGCCAGGTCTGGACTGGGACAAAAAAATGGCCCTGGCATTTTTGGCTTAGACCGGCCCCTCATAATTAGTCCTGGTTTAGTCCTGGTTCAGACCTGATTTAGTCCTGATTTAGACCTGATTAGTCCTGGTTTAGTCCTGGTTCAGTCCTGATTTAGTCCTGGTTTAGTCCTGGTTTAGTCCTGGTTCAGTCCTGATTTAGTCCTGGTTTAGTCCTGGTTCAGACGTGATTTAATCTTGATTTAGATGTAATTAGTCCTGATTTAGTCCTGGTTTAGTCCTGGTTTAGTCCTGGTTCAGTCCTGATTTAGTCCTGGTTTAGTCCTGGTTCAGTCCTGATTTAGTCCTGGTTCAGACCTGATTTAGTCCTGATTTAGACCTGATTAGTCCTGGTTTAGTCCTGGTTCAATCCTGATTTAGTCCTGGTTTAGTCCTGGTTTACTCCTGGTTCAGTCCTGATTTAAGATGCGATGAGACTTTATTGCTCTCACACAGTCCTTGTTTAGTCCTGATTTAGACCTGATTAGTCCTGGTTTAGTCCTGGTTCAGACCTGATTTAGTCCTGGTTTAGTCCTGATTCAGACCTGATTTAGTCCTGATTTAGACCTGATTAGTCCTGGTTTAGTCCTGGTTCAGTCCTGATTTAGTCCTGGTTCAGACCTGATTTAGTCCTGATATAGACCTGATTAGTCCTGGTTTAGTCCTGGTTCAGTCCTGATTTAGTCCTGGTTTAGTCCTGGTTCAGTCCTGATTTAGTTCTGGTTTAGTCCTGGTTCAGACGTGATTTAATCCTGATTTAGATGTAATTAGTCCTGATTTAGTCTTGGTTCAGTCCTGGTTTAGTCTTGGTTTAGTCCTGGTTCAGTCCTGATTTAGTCCTGGTTTAGTCCTGGTTCAGTCCTGATTTAGTCCTGATTTTGACCTGATTAGTCCTGGTTTAGTCCTGGTTCAATCCTGATTTAGTCCTGGTTTAGTCCTGGTTTAGTCCTGGTTCAGTCCTGATTTAAGATAAGATGAGACTTTATTGATCTCACACAGTCCTGGTTTAGTCCTGATTTAGACCTGATTAGTCTTGGTTTAGTCCTGGTTCAGACCTGATTTAGTCCTGGTTTAGTCCTGGTTCAGTCCTAAATTGTGGGCCGGTCTCTATAAGTAAAAAATAAAAACAAAAGAAGAAGGGCATCGGCCCCTAGGACTGTCGGCCCACCGGGAAAATGCCCGGTATGCCCAATTACCAGTCTAGGCCTGCCCAAAGCTATTCAAGTTAACTTTGCTTTAGAATTGTATACATTCTCCTATACTTTTGACACATTTTATAAGTGGCACAATCCTGGATAGATTCCTTTATTATGCAAAATCAGGTATGTCCTTATTTGCTTTTCATTTCAAATCCTTATTTATTAATACCACATTTCATTAGAACAAAAAAGTTTCACATTAAAAGCATACAGGGAAATGAAAACCATGCAGGAAGTGTCAAAAAGAGCAATTAATCAAATATTTTATGAAAACTTTGACTGCCATCCCTGAACTTCTAACGAGTCTGCAGCTAAAATATGACACTTTTATAGGACAGGGAATGTTGGTCTATTAAACTCTCATTACACTGGCAGTATATTTAAAATACGCATACACAAGTCTATATTTTGGGAAAGGTTTTGTTTTGTGAAGTGTGAAATTGTTTAGTTGCTTTTGCACAGACCCAAATGAGCTGCTGGAGAGGTTTTGAATGTAAATAAATAGGATCAAAATAACCTGAAATCTCATATTAATTAAGATTTGTCCTGGTGCTTGACTCAGCCTTGATAAATATATTTGATTTGGAGTATGGTGGAAAATCTATTATAAACCAATATTACTCAACTTCATAATGGGAAGTTTGAAAGTTGAATTAAATTATTTTTAATTAAGAAACATTGGCAGACTCTCTTCCATCAGTCTGTCTACCCCAGGGCAGTCGGCAATATAGTAGTTTACCACCACCAAGTATGAAGTGAATTATTAATTAAGTATGCACTAAATTATGGAGCGACTTTGAGCATCTGGAAAAGCACCAAATAAAATGAGTGTATTACCATAATCATGTTGCAATGTCACATTAAAACACCAACATAAACAGCAGTAACTGGTACGTGATGCCAATTTTTCATACACCTATTTTAATGATGCACTATGCAAACTTTCTTTCTGGAGGGTTCTATCTCCATGGAGATGGTATTGCTTTGCCAGAAATGCTTCACAATATAATATTGAATGTATTTATCTAGTATTTATTTATCTAGTATTTATTTTTACACGTTTTGTTGCTCAAAAACACTTTAAAAAGACACAATTAGGCCCTCCTTACACATACACGGGTATCTGTAAAAACTGAGACTTTTCCCTTCGTTTGTGCCTTTCGTTTATGCACAAACGGAGATTTTTCCTCTGAAAACGATTCTTTCTAAAAACTCCGGCAAAAGTAGAGATTTTGGAAAACGCCGGTTTCGCGTTTGCGTGTAAACTGAGGAAAGCGGAGTTTTAGGCAGCTGATGCACCAAAAGTGTAAACATAGCCTTGCTGTCATGACTTGCGCTCTGTGTGTGTGTGTGTGTGTGTGTGTTGTGTGTGTGTATGTGTGTATGCGTGTGCGTGTGTGTGGGCGTGTGTGGGCGGATTCTCCTGGGACCTGTGATTCCTTTCACCTGGTGGCAATCAAGATCCCTTGCTATTTAAGGCCTGAGACTCTGCCAGATTGTTTTTGCCTGACACATGGTGAACCTCTTGTCTTCTGAGTTTTTTGTTATCTACTTACCTGCTTTTTCTACTCTCCAGAGATCACCGCCTGCTCCAGCCAGATATCTACCTGGTCCAGTCACATGCCAGCCTGCATCCCACCTCTATAAAATAAATTCACCTTTTCCTATTGCCTGCGTCCATTTTTCTGGGTCCCTCCATTGAGTGGACAAACTCTTTACCAACTGAGCGGCAGTAGCTCAGTTGGTAGAGCGTTGAGCCAAAGGTTGGCGGTTCTAATCCCGCTCTTGACATAAAAAACATCAATGGTCGAGAGGTCACATCCACTGACCCACAGCTCCTACAGATGAATGCTGCTGTTGTGTCCTTGGGCAAGACATTTAACCCCCCTTGCATGCACTGGTGTGTGAATGGGTGAGTTCCTTTTTGTAAAAGCGCTTTGGAGGTGCCTTGAAGGTGGAAAAGTGCTATATGAAGATGTAACCATTTATCCATTGCTGTACCCAAACAATTACATTCCCATCCATCCATCCATCCATTTTCTTCCGCTTATCCGGGGACGGGTCGCGGGGGCAACAGTCTAAGCAGGGATGCCCAGACCTCCTTCACCCCGGACACTTCCTCCAGCTCCTCCGGGGGGACCCCAAGGCGTTCCCAGACCAGCCGGGACACATAGTCCCGCCAGCGCGTCCTGGGTCTTCCCCAGGGCCTCCTCCCGGTGGGACATGCCCGGAACACCTCCCGAGGGAGGCGTCCAGGAGGCATCCGAAACAGATGCCCGAGCCACCTCAGCTGGCTCCTCTCGACGTGGAGAAGCAGCGGCTCTACTCCGAGCTCCTCCCGCGTGACTGAGCTCCTCACACTATCTCTAAGGGTGCGCCCAGCCACTCTACGGAGGAAACTCATTTCGGCCGCTTGTATCCGCGATCTCGTCCTTTCGGTCATTACCCAAAGCTCATGACCATAGGTGAGAGTAGGAACGTAGATTGACCGGTAAATTGAGAGCTTCGCCTTTCGGCTCAGCTCTCTCTTCACCACAACGGTCCAGTACAACGACCGCATCACTGCCGACGCTGCACCGGTCCGCCTGTCAATCTCACGCTCCATCCTCCCCTCACTCGTGAACAAGACCCCGAGATACTTGAACTCCTCCACTTGAGGCAAGGACTCCCCACCCACCCAGAGAGGGCAAGCCACCTTTTTCCGGTCGAGAACCATGGCCTCGGATTTGGAGGAGCTGATCCTCATCCCAGCCGCTTCACACTCGGCTGCAAACCGCCCCAGTGCACATTGGAGGTCCCGGTTCGATGAAGCCATCAGGACAACATCATCTGCAAACAGCAGAGATGAGATCCTGTGGTTCCCAAACCGGATCCCCTCCGGCCCCTGACTGCGCCTAGAAATTCTGTCCATAAATATAATGAACAGAACCGGTGACAAAGGGCAGCCCTGGCGGAGTCCAACATGCACCGGAAACAGGTCCGACTTACTACCGGCAATGCGAACACAGCTCCTGCTCCGGTCATACAGGGACCGAACAGCCCTTAGCAAAGGGCCCCGAACCCTGTACTCCCAGAGCACTCTCCACAGGACCCCACGAGGGACACGGTCGAATGCCTTCTCCAGATCCACAAAGCACATGTGGACTGGTTGGGCAAACTCCCATGCATCCTCGAGCACCCGATGGAGAGTATAGAGCTGGTCCAGTGTTCCCCGGCCGGGACGAAAACCACACTGCTCCTCCTGAATCCGAGGTTCGACTATCGGTCGAATTCTCCTCTCCAGCACCCTGGAATAGACCTTACCGGGAAGGCAATTACATTCCCATGGCAACAAACTGGTTGGCTGTTCTTGTGGATAATAATAATAATAATAATAGATTTTATTTATAAAGCACTTTACATTGAAAAACAATCTGAAAGTGCTACAGAGCATTTAAAAACAGGGTAAAAACACAGACAGAATACAAACATAGCAAGATAAAAACACAACATATTATGGGGCCAATTAGCCATAGGCTCTTGTGAACAAGTGAGTCTTTAGTGCACTTTTAAAAGCATCCACCGACTGTGGGGCCCTAAGGTGGTCGGGAAGGGTATTCCACAGACGGGGAGCTGCGGCTTGAAAGGCCCTGGCACCCATGGTCTTTAGCCGTGTCCTGGGTGGAATCAGACAGTGCTGCTGGCCTGACCGGGTCCTGGTAGAGGTCTGAGGTGTGAGTAGTTCGGTGAGGTAGGTGGGGGCCGCACCGTGCAGACAGTGATGGGTGTGCAGGAGAATCTTGTATTCAATACGGAGGTGAACGGGAAGCCAGTGCAGGGTGTGAAGGATGGGGGTGATGTGCTCATGTTTCCGCACCCTCATCAGGACCCTGGCAGCGCTGTTTTGGATGTATTGGAGCTTTTGAAGGCTCCTGCCAGAGATCCCGATGAGGAGTGCATTACAGTAGTCCAACCTGGAGGAGACAAAGGCATGGACGAGCTTCTCTGCAGCTGGGAGAGACGAAGGGGCGTAATTTGGAAATATTGCGGAGGTGAAAAAAGGAGGTTTTGGAAATCTGATTAATGTGGTTATTGAATGTGAGCTGAGGATCAATTTTGACCCCCAGATTGGTAACTGAGGGAGAGAGGGAAATGGTGTGGCCAGCAAATGAAACAGATGTGATGGGGGAGGAACGGAGTTGATGTGGGGTGCCAATCTGAATGGCTTCAGTTTTGAGACTGTTCAGCTGCAGGAAGTTTTGGCTCATCCATGCCTTTATCTCCTCCAGGCAGGAACTGAGGCGGGTGACAGAAGCGGAGGGGGTGCAGGATGGAGTGACCTGGATGTACAGTTGTGTGTCATCGGCATAGCAGTGGTATTGAACCCCATGCTTGCCGATGACACAACTGAGGGGGAGCATGTAAATGGTGAACAGGGTTGGGCCGAGTACGGAGCCCTGGGGGACCCCACAAGTGACAGTGTGGGATCGTGATTTAGCTCCCCCCAGGGCTACACACTCGGTGCGTTCAGTGAGGTAGGAGTGAAACCAGTGGAAGACAGTGCCAGAGAGACCGATGTAATGTTGAAGACGGTGGAGGAGGATGTGGTGGTCGACTGTGTCAAACGCAGCAGAGAGGTCGAGAAGGGATGTGAAACCGGAATCTGAGGCCATCATGAGGTCATTGGTGACTCTCATGAGGGCTGTCTCAGTGCTATGGGATGGACGAAAACCAGACTGGAATTTTTCGTAAAGGCTGAATGATTTGAGGTGGTTGTGAAGACGAGCAGAAACAGTTTTTTCTAGGATTTTGGAAATGAATGGCAGGTTTGAAATGGGTCTGTAGTTTGATAGAACTGTGGGATCTAGGGTGGGTTTTTTGAGGAGGGGTTTGATGAGAGCAGTTTTGAGGGAGGGTGGAATCTGACCAGTCTGGAGAGAGAGATTAATGATTTCTGTGATAAGTGGGGAAATTGATGTATTATGGGTTTTGAGCAGAGGGGAGGGAAGGGGATCCAGGGAGCAGGTGGAGGGTTTGGACTTTTGGATTATTTTCTCGACCTCCTGCTGCGTAGTGAGGGTGAATTCTGAGAATGTGTGTGTATTTGCAGTAGGATCTATGTCGGTGGAAGGTGGATGGTTTAAGAGTGAGAAAGAGGAGCGGATGTTGTCAATTTTGGATGTGAAGGAGTCAAGAAATTTATTGCATTGTTGAACTGAGTTGTCGATGTGTGTGGGGATTTGTGGTTGTAAAAGATTGCTAACAGTGGAAAAAAGTTGCTTAGAGTTGCCGGGGCTATTGTCTATGAGTTTGCTGTAGTGATTGGACCTGGCTGTATGAAGTGCTCTGCAGTATACCTTCTGATGTTCCCGGTAAGCCAGCTTATGCACCGTCAGACCCGAGGCTAGGAAAGCACGCTCCAGCACTCGCCCAGATCTCTTCATCTGCCTCAGCTCCTTTGTGTACCAGGGGGCTGACTGTTTGAAAGAGACAGACCGGGTTCTCAGTGGAGCATGGGAGTCCAGGATGGAGGTTAGACTGTGGTTGTAGTATTCCACCAGGTCACTGACGGAGGAGTGCAGAGGAGGAGTGAGGTGTTGAAGGTGTAGATCAAGGGAAGCAGGGTTGATGTTCTGTAGGTTCCTGAAGGTTATCTGTCGTTGCGGTTTGGAGAGGGGTACTGAAGAAGGTACTTTCAGTGATGGCATTGTGATCCGAGATGCCGATGTCATACACATGGAGATCAGTGAGGGTTGTGAGGGTTGTGATGATTAAGTCCAGAGTATGTCCTTTGGTGTGTGTGGGGCCATCAACCAGCTGCTGGAGGGTCAGACAGTCCAGAACTTGTCTAAATTCACTCGCAAGATGACAGGTTTGTGAGTCCATGTGAATATTAAAGTCCCCCAGAGTGAGAATGTTTTTTGAGGTGATACAGAGTGAAGCCAGGAGATCATGTATTTCACTGATGAAACTTGAGTTGGATTTAGGGGGGCGGTAGATCAGCACTATTGTTAAAGATAATGGAGGTTTGAGAGTGATTACCATGTTTTCAAAAGAGGTAAAATTGGGCACAGACAGGATAGATGCTTGAATGGGATTGCGGAATATTACAGCTAAGCCACCCCCCCGGCCAGATGTGCGGGCCTTACTGAGGTATTGGTAACCTGGGGGGCAGGCCTCATTGAGATGTAAGTAGACATCCGGCTGTTGCCATGTCTCTGTGAGACACATGATGTCTATTTCTTTTTCTGTGATGTGATCCTGGATAAGACCGGATTTATTTGTGAGTGATTGTGTGTTCAGCAGCTCCACGGTGGCAGAGTGAACAGGGCTTGCTTTATTAAGAGGCCGGAGCACACCGTAATCCACTCCGGGTTTTCCACGTCGCCATGGCTGAGCCATATCAGCTCCTGTAATGGCAGCACTCTGATGACGCATGAGCTGACGTGACAGTGGAGCGACGGGACGTGCAGCAGTCCAGATGGAGGGAATATTGGAGTTCGAAACTGTGAATCGGTGTCGGGATCCTCTGTGGATGTATGGAGGTCTCCGTAGAATTCCCAGGTCCTTGATGGTGGACAGCCCAGTCGGAGGACGGTTGTTGTTGTATTTCCAGAGCTCCGTAGGTGAATAAGTCAACATTGCGTTTGACCGGGCGGCACTCAAGGCCGGAGAGGCGGTGTTTGTCTCCGTTAGCCACAGCCTTGGGACACAGTTTTGGACAACTGTAATAGCTGCTAACTGCAGAAGCCCGCCGGGAACCAGGATGTTGATCAGAGGGAAAGCCGCCTCAGGAACCCGTTGAAAACTTCAAGCAGCAGCGAGGTGTAAGGCTTATCCAGGACGCCCCAGAGGAGCCAGGTACGTCCAGTATACAGCCAGCCTTTCAGCGTAATCCATGTTCACAAGAGATATTACCAGAATCATAAGTTTAGGCGAGTTTTGGCAGATCTGGTGGAGAAGCAGCGAACAGTTAACGCCAGCGTCCTCTCCTCCATGTGCCAGTCAACACACGCACACATGCAGTTTTGTACATTTTTTGTTTTTTGAGCTCAGTTTTTAACAGGCTCCAAGACCTTCCAGAGGAAACACTTTGAGGGAATTAACCATTTCATTGCCAATCGAAACAGCAGAGCAGAGTGTTCTTCCTGTTGTGTTCCTCCCTGACCATTACCGTGATGCTGCTGGACACAGGACGGATGCTTTTCCACTCCTCAAACTGCTCTGACACAGATCTGCTGAGCCGACCTGATCAGTCCTTCTTTTGTGCTGGATTTACACCTTTGACTGAGACACAAATGCTACTGAGAAGTGCAGTGTCAATAAAGTATCTCTCTTCTCTCTTTTGTGCTCTGAAAACACATTTTTTCCACAGATAAGTCGTGTAACTTGGTCTCCCTTTTGTCTCCATGGAGAAATTAGCAGTTTGATGCCATACTGTTTAGCAAAGTGTATAATAATCAAATGATGAATCCTCCAGAAAAGTTACATAGAAAAGCACCTTCAAAAATCTAAACATGAAAAAAGCATTAAACTCGGTGGTTAAAATGGAATGCCTTAGAGCAAAACAAAACAATCAAATTACAGTAATGTTGCGTATTTATCTTTGCATACGATTCTCATTAGTATATGAAGAAGCCCTTATATCTGCTGAGTAGGCGTGTTGCTGCTATACGGGCCTGTGTTGTGAAGGGCACCTCAATGTTAAGTGATATTCAATGCCAGTGAGTGTTGATGCATTAGTTCCAGCTTGATTTGACGACCCCAATGGTTTTGATCTGAGAAGAGGGAAATGTCCTTCACTGCAAAACAACGAATACTATTAGTGCATAAAGAGCCCCAATACCCAGGCACAGAAAAAAACACAGTAACATCCCGCTTTGAAAAATGTCTGTTTTTTTAGTACAAAAAGATGGTGTTTGGCAAAGTAGATAATATATAAGCTTTGCTCAAAAAGTACACAGAGTTCAAATGTTCTAAATAAATCCTTTTAAAAAAAAGCACTGTGGAAAAACTACAGTAAAAGCAGCAACAACATCTGTGGGTTTTCTCACATTTAAAAATGGGCTGCAAAATTAAAATGTAAAAGTGCTGTTTGAAGGTAGCAGTGAGTTGGTAGTTGTTGAGGTCTTACAATGAAGTACTATAAATTACTGTTGTAGAGTCTGAATGTTTATCAAATATATACTTACTAATATATACTAATAATATACTTTATATCTTTATTCTTAACTTTGTTTTTACAAAAAAAAAAAGTATTACCAACTGATCTGTACTATCCTGTAGGAGGTAACATGCATAATGTAACTTTTTCAACTTACAGGTCAGGTCTGGAGAGGCAAGCCCACTCACAATTAACACATTTCTTTATTTATTATTATTATAATAAAGAAAGTGTAATCTGATAAATGCAAGACAGACTTTGTGACACAAAGACAGCTATTACCCCCAAGCTGTCAGACTACTGAACTCTGGATAATACTGAACTCTCAATAATACTGCACTAAACTACTTTTTGTAATGCATAATATGTTTACTGCTGCTGCTCTAAATGAATCATGTATGTCACTACCTCAGTGTAAATGCTACTGTTACCTGCAATAACCTGCTTCATAACCCACGTGCAATACTTCTACTATATTATGTCTGCAATCTGTGAAACACTCTACTTACACCTTATTTAATCCTACATGAACCTTTGTATTTTTTTATTATATTGTTTACTTTTCCCCCTGCAGTTTTTGCAACACTTTTTTCTCTTGTATTTTTATTGCATGCTATTAGTACTTCTCGACTATCTTAGCAAGTCAACGGTTGTTCTGATCATAAGAATTTCATTGTATTGTTGACCTTGTGTTGATCCTGCATATGACAAACAATCTTGAATCTTGACCAGTATAATGCCATAATATGGAATATTCCAGGCAAAGCAATAACCTGTCTTGGAAACAAGCAGGTGGCGGACACCAACACCTCCACCAGAATATGTAGATATAGTACGTTTTGCTATAATTCATTTTCTATTTAGGTTTAATATACCATGTGTAATTATACTGGCAGACCTGCCCCTTTTGTTTTCTCACATATCAGTACTAGATGAAATCTCTCACATCTAACCCGCTAGCCGCATGGTGGCGCTTCCAGCTCCATAGACTCCTGGTGAATCCTGTTTCTTTTTATTTTATTTCACTATTTTGTCCATTAATACTTTAATCGCCAGCATCTGATTGGTTTATGGCAGTTTATGGCCTGAACAAAGGCCAGGTGAGGGGAGGGGAGGAACAGATTTCTTCCATTTCCTGGTGACTAATAATCAAATAAACATGCAGATGGTAGATTTAAATCCAAATTGCATAGAGAAAACACAGTAGTTTCCATTTCGGTAGCTTTCATTTCTGCAAAGCTTCTGTCAGGTAGTTTCATGAGAACACAGGTGTTAAAATCCCCCTTCTCTGTGCATCATTTAGTTTTTCCCCCTTTTGCACATTCCTCCCAAACAATAGGTCTTGGTATCCAATGTCCAGTACCTGTGTCCATTATCTGAAGCAGTAATGGCTTTGCTTGCTACCTGGCTTTTTCGGTATTGACATGAATTTGAAACAAATGCACTACTTCTGACAATAACAATAACAAGGTCTACAAACTGTTAGAATGCTAAAGTGTATACCCAGGTAGCATATATTTGAGAGGTAGTTTTAAGGTGTTCTATCATGTTTTTATGTGTAGGTCCAATTAGTGTTTACTACAACAGCGCTACACTTTGTATGAGCCATTGTGTCAGCGTGTTAAAAACCTCCCAAGAGGCTTCCATTACTGTGTTCATTTGTGCACATTGTGTTCCTCTGTCTGGATCTGACACTGCTGCTATGACACACATTTAAAGATTTACAAGTTTTCACATTATGGGAGCCAGTAGCAACAAGGAAATGTCAAATAATCTTGTTTTATGGACTGTAATTGGTGTTTTGGTACTATCCAATATTTTTGTATATATTCACTTGAAAATTGTAGACTGAAGACTGTATTTTCGGTTAGATTTGGATGCTATTTAAAAGTCATTGTTGCTGTCTCTGACTCTTGTATAAATCTTCTAAAAGCTTTTTAATATGGTTATTTGTTAACTTTTTGTAGACACTGAATTCAGACATAGATCTGTACACATAGGACTGTAGTTTTACGTATTGATTGTCTGGATGAATGATTATATTAATATAGATTGTATTTTATTGACATGTATTCTATTTATGACATCAACCTATCCAGGTGCTGCGGGAGGAAATCTGCCATAAACATATTACCTCTTTGTGTAAGTGTGAGTGCGGCGAACCGCCTCACTAGCCTCGGCCTCGGTGTTTCTTGAAGTTTCTTTCTGACGCGTCACGTAATGTAAATAAAGAGTCTTGAATCAAAAGGTTTGTCTTTTCTATCTTTACTAAAGTGAAGGTCATACAGAGTGGATACAAATAAGGTGAATAAAGAGGGAAATGGAAAGATGAATTTCTGAGGCTTGTGGTTTTCCTATGCGTGTTGTGTTAGGCTCTGTATGTGTTGTGATGTCCTTCTTGACGTCTTTGCGTGTCGTATAGTGGTGAGCTCCTGCCTGTCACTGGGAGACCGGGCTTCCTTGTACTTCGTGGCTCCCGACAGGACTCACCCTATGTTGCGTTGTCGACGATGCTATTCGACGTCCTTCCTTGCTGTCCGTATGTGCCTTGTAGCGGTGCGTATCCCGTCTGTCACACGGGAGACGTCCGATGTTACACTCTTACTATTACTGTTACATGACGACCTCATGACGTCCTCATGCGCTACCTAACGTCGTTCTTGACTTCCCTACGTGACGTCCTCACGTGACGTTTACGTGACGTTACGTGACATTTACGTGACAGTCAAAAGACCGTGTAGCTTCTGTGGTCCAGGACGTCCTAATACCCCGACATCTCGGCTCATCCGATACTCTATGGTCTCGGGGTATCCTCCTGGCCACCAGACCGCGAAATGGCTCTTACAGTAAGTAAATGTTTTTATGTACATTGTCCCTGATAAATAAACTAATACTAAAATAATACACTAAACCAAACACACAGAAAACATTAAGAGGTGTCCAGCAAAAATTAAATAAAATTTGTATCTGCTGAATAAATTATAGTTCATAGTTTGCTTTATTGTCGAAAAACCATATGTACATGTACATTAAATACATACATACAGTAAATTCGAAATTTTGTTTCCCCGCTAACCAGGCAGGACAGTGATAGAGCAGCTAGGGGAGGGGCCACACGCATGTGCGCACCACTGACTCGGAGATACAGAATGGAAAAGATGCAATTAGAATCAATGATAATTATTCATAACATGTAATGACAGAAAAACAATTGGACAGGTAACATTTTTTCTTTGGTGACAAACGAAAGGGTGGGGCAAGGGATCAGATCAGAAATCAATGAAACTGATTGAAAACTGAAGTAGAGGCAGACATTCCTAAAAAAAGACAGGGCAACGTGTTTACTTAATTAATGTCTGTGTCGAATAGTGTGCAAATGTTTTTGTAGAGTGCCGTAATAAGCCAAATCTGTGACCTTGGGAGTGTCCATGCAAGGAAGCCAAGTCAAAACACAGATAACCCGTCAGAGTCAGATTTTCACAGGAGACAGATTGTTAAAGGGGCAATTAATTTAGCATAATGAAATACATTTTAGAAACCCAGGCGAGCAAGCAATTTAGCTGGAACCCTGGTTCTGCCAGACCCCCATCTTCATGTCACCATGCAGAGTCGTGAACTCAGCAGTTCCTCTTGGCGCACAGACTGCTCTGTGTTGTTTTTACACAGTTCTGTCAGCATGCTCGTGATGGTATCCAAACGTCTAGATGTTTTCTTCGGTTGGAATCCTTCTAAATGGTCCTCAACCTGTATCACTTTCTGATGTAATCCTTTCACGAGATCCTCCATGTCTCTGCTGTGGTGTGAGATTACTGCAGACAGCTTGGGGGACTCCTTACTTGCTGCTAGCTTGCAAATTTTGCGATAGATCATGGACAATCCCGGGCCAATTAGAAAATTATTAGAAAATATTTATACTACAAATACATACTTCTTTTTTGTTTGTTGGCTTGAACAGTCCAAAATAACTGTTTTCACGTAATTCTAAACACACATCTGCCATTAAATAGGCACTGTAACTATTTTGTTCTACCACTGTGAACTGGGAAAATTATGCACTTTACATATACACTCAACAAAAATATAAACGCAACACTTTTGTTTTTGCTCCCATTTTTTCTGAGATGGACCCAAAGATCCAAAATTCACCCCAGATACACAACACTACCATTTCTCTCAAACATTGTTCACAAATCTGTCCAAATGTGTGACAGCGAGCACCTCTGCCCCGCCGAGACAATCCACCCCACCTCACAGGTGCGCCACATCAAGATGCCGATCCGACATCATGACCAGTGCACAGGTGCGCCCCAAACTGCCCACAATAAAAGGCCACCCCGAAATGTGCATTTTTTTTGCTTTATTGGGGGTCTGGGGACTCAGAACCAGTCAGTATCTGGTGTGACCACCATTTGCCTCATGCAGTGCAACACATCTTCTTCGCATAGAGTTTATCAGATTGTCAATTGTGGCCTGTGGAATGTTGGTCCACTCCTCTTCAAAGGCTGTTATGGACGAAGAACACAGGTGCATTTTATTGATGGCATTTTGAATGCACAGAGATACCGTGATGAGATCCTGAGGCCCATTGTTGTGCCATACATCCATGAACATCACCTCATGTTTCAGCAAGATAATGCACGGCCCCATGTTGCAAGGATCTGTACACAATTCTTGGAAGCTGAAAATGTCCCAGTTCTTGCATGGCCAGCATACTCACCGGACATGTCACCCATTGAGCATGTTTGGGTTGTGCTTGACCGGCGTATACGACAGCGTGTACCAGCTCCCACTAATATCCAGCAACTTCGCACAGCCATTGAAGAGGAGTGGACCAACATTCCACAGGCCACAATTGACAATCTGATAAACTCTATGCGAAGAAGATGTGTTGCACTGCATGAGGCAAATGGTGGTCACACCAGATACTGACTGGTTCTGAGTCCCCAGACCCCCAATAAAGCAACAACAACAACAAAAAATGCACATTTCAGGGTGGCCTTTTATTGTGGGCAGTCTAAGGCACACCTGTGCACTAATCATGATGTCAGATCAGCATCTTGATGTGGCACACCTGTGAGGTGGGATGGATTGTCTCAGCAAAGCAGAAGTGCTCACTATCACACATTTAGACAGATTTGTGAACAATGTTTGAGAGAAATGGTAATATTGTATATCTGGAATGAATTTTAGATCTTTAAGTCCATCTCATGAAAAATGGGAGCAAAAAAGTGTTGCGTTTATATTTTTGTTGAGTGTATATACACAGTGGTACCTCACCTTACGAAAGACCCTACATACGAAAAATCCAAGTTACGAAACGCCTTCACGTCAAATTTTGGTCTCTAGATACGAAAGAAAATTCAAGTTACGAAACGCGAAATCTCAAAAATTCAATTAATGCGCGCTCAGATGCACGCCCCAAAACGTAAATACACTTTATCAACACACACGAGGTTAGGTTCCAGAGGTGGCCCGTGGTGGGAGAGGTCCACGAGGTAGGACAACTTTGTATTTTGCAATTGTTCTACATGTTTTAGGGCTGTAAATGCCTCACCACACACATTCTACGCTTTTCTCAGACTGGAGTTGGGCTTTTCTTGCATTTCTCTCTCGTCTGAACACTCGAACTTTCATAGATTTTCAATGGAATGTGTTGAGAGTGAAGCGTGGGGGGGACACGGCTCAATATAGCGCAGAACGCGCGAGGGGAGCGGAGACACAGGATTACTATTGTGAGGAAAATAATCTTTGTTATGAAATACGTCAAAGGTCGCTGATGTTCTGTTCTTGTGTTATCAATCAATAGTTACCAATACATTGAGGTTTACGACAACTATGGCTGATTTATGCTGATTCAGTGAATTACCTAGAGACGTGGTCTTTTAAACTGGACTTTGCCTGTGTTTTATTACCATGTTATGTCCCACCATTGACACGCTGTCTGCATAAAGTTCCTTCTTGAGGGTCCTAGTTTGAGTTAATGGTTAACAAGTCTGTAGGTTAAATTTAGCTCAGTTCTGTACCAAGACTTAGGAGACGATGGGAGACGACAGCACATCTGAAGAATCATGTCTGTATCCTCTGCTGTTCAACATTAAAGTGCCTGCATTTTTCCTACGAGGTCTTGAGAATTTTTTCCAACACTATCAACAACACATCATCAGTAGGGTAAAACTAACCTGTCTCACGACGGTCTAAACCCAGCTCACGTTCCCTATTAGTGAGTGAACAATCCAACGCTTGGTGAATTCTGCTTCACAATGATCGGAAGAGCCGTCATCGAAGGATCAAAAAGCGACGTCGACACGGCGCGGGATGGAGCCGCGGTGCCCGGGCCGAGCACGGGGTGATTTAATCCTGGTCTGGTCCCGGTTTGGTCCGGGTCTGGACCTGATCCGGTCCTGGTTTAGACCTCGTCTAGACCTGGTTTAGTTCTGGTCTAGACCTGGAAGTCACATAGAATCAGAGCCCGCCCCGAGCGAGACCCCGCGGTCTTGCCCGCCGATAGAGCACCTTTCTCGGCCTGTTAGCTCACAGTGTCAGCCCCCCGGCTCTTTAAGTCACATAGAACCAGAGCCCGCCCCGCTCTTATTCCCGCTGAAAGAGCGTCTTTCTCGGCCTCTTAGCTCTAGCGCGGAATGCGCAAGGAGCGCGGAGACACGAGCAACGCGCTCCTCCAACGGCACTGCCATGTAATAATCCTGGTTTAGTCCAGGTCCAGTCCAGGTTTAGACCTGGTTTAGTTCTGGTCTAGACCTGGTTTATTCCAATCAGGACGCAGAACACAAATGTTACACTATAAAAAAAACAACAACCTTGGAACGGATCAGGCCTTTTCCATTGAAATAGCTACTAAACTTACGAAAAATTCACGTTACGAAACCACTTCTGGAACGAATTAATTTCGTAAGGAGAGAGAGAGAGAGAGAGAGAGAGAGACGTAATATGCAATCAGTTTTTCAAATTTCACTACTTATAGGTATGTGTTTGGGCAAAAGGAACATTTTTGTTTGAGTCTGTAAACTACTGACAATATTTCTCCCCATTACAAATAAAAATATTATCGCATTTATTTGCAGAAAACAACAAATGGTCAAAATAACAAAAAAGATACATGTTTTCAGACCTCAAACAATGCAAAGAAACAAGATCAAATTCATTTTAAAACAACATAATACTAATGTTTACACTTAAGAAGAGTTCAGAAATCAATATTTGGTGCAATAACCCTTATTTTCATGCGTCTTGGCATGCTCTCCACAAGTCTTTCACATTGTTCTTGGGTGACTTTATTCCACTCCTGGTGCAAGAACTGAAGTAGCTCAGCTTTGTGTTTGTGTTGGAATTCAACAGACACTGGAATGGAATGGCTGTAATACATGTAGAGATGCTGATTTCAGAAAAAAATGCAGTGGTCTTTTTTTTTTCCAGAGCTGTATATATAGAGAGAGATAGATGTAGATATAGTGTAATATGTTGAAAAGAAGACAATGAAGATGACTTTCTTTCCTCAGACTGATTACGAATTCTCAGAAATTTCCATCTTAAAGCTCTAATCCATCCGAGACTCTGCTCCTGGAAATGCCACAGAACTGCTGCTGCTCTTTGTAATTCTCATTTTATTTGAAAAATCCTTGAACCCTAAAACCCCAGGATCTAAAGCAGACATAGACCAGCACATTTAGCTCTACTGTTATGTGGATAGAAAACTTCTTTAAAACGTCAAAAAACTTCATTAAACTGTAGCCATTTCCAAAAACATTGTATTCTCAATAGATTCAAGATAATCTAGACATAAGAGGCTGGGAGGACATACATGAGAATTAGCTTTTACACCACTAACAAAATTACAGCAAAAAAACTACATGACTGAAATTATTCTTTGTATGACTATGACTAAGTATGACCAGACATCCTTATTTACCTGAGTCCCAGTTTTGAGCCCTGTGTCCCTTGTCTCAGTGGATTGATTTGTCCTAGTTTTACACAAAAAATGTCCCAGGTATCCATATTTTTGACCAATTTGATATCCGCCAACAGTAAAGAGGATGTGTTTAGCAAAAATACAGAAAACACGAATTAATCAAGAATGGACAATGCTGTGCACTCCAACCATCCCAACATGAAATTTTGAAAATCTCATCCACTTACACTAGGTAGTATGCTGATGAAGTAAAAACATGTATATTAAAATGTTATTCAGGGCTGTCTCTAGGCATTTGGAGACCCTAAACAAGATTTTAGTTGTGACCCCCAAATTGAGACAGTTTTTTTTAAAAATGCACCGTCATTGATGGAAAAGAGATAAAAAGATAAAGATGCACCATCATTATTTATGCTAACACTGACAATCACTGTGTGCACATAGTAGGATCGGATTGGATTTCTCCAAATCTGATCCTGTCATTCTGCGGGTGGTCTGTCCTTAGATCCCAGTGCACATGAAGCTCGTGTAATCGGATAATAATCAGCGACCTGGCCGGCTCCGCTGCGCTATATGGCGCTGTAGTCCAACTACTTCCGGGTGATGGCTACTCAATAAAAACACAACAAACTATGTGGCGGTATACAAAGATGGCGCTCGAAGAGTTTGATGGAGCAGCATTGGTGCACGTGTTGTGCATTCTTTCTTCGCAGCCATGATTTCGTCTGACTTTTCCGGCAACAATCGGTACTTATGACGGCGCCTCCTGCCACTTCCAGGTGAAATCCCTGGTGAAAATTCCCACACATGCGCAGTACACCAATCCGATCCGATATCATGCACAAGGCAACACCAAGTGGATTACTATCGGCCTAAGCCAGGAGTTCCAATCGGATTCGGGAAACCAATCCCTATACAATCCTTAGCCTGTGCACATGAAATCGATACGATCCCAGGCCGTTTGCAGTCAGATTACACTTGTCCATGTGCACGCAGTGATTATTACCAAAAAAAGAAGCTCACACAGTTTAATCCTGCATTCTTTTTTCATCCTTCAGCCCCACTCCTATACTTTCTTTTATTATTATTTCACTGCACATGTGCTGTTATATTTGTCCCAAGTGTAACCAAGTTGCTGAGGCTTTTGTGATTTAAACCTCTCCTGTGACTTTTTGAAAAGAAACTTCTTCAAAGGTCTCGGAAGTTTTCAGTGCTGCAGAGCTGACAGACAAATATTTTATCTCAACTATTGTTTTATGAGTTTTATTTGTTTAATTGCCTTCGGTTCCTTCAGCAGATGAATCACAAATGAGAAACTTTTTGAAATCTACATGACTGTCACCAATACTTCCCATTATTTGAAAAGGAACTTTATGACTCATTATTTCTTTCAAAGTGTACTCTCTTGGAGGCATGGTTGCATAGCTCTTTCTTCAGAATGAAAGTATTTTCACTTATTTTCAACATCCAAGTACTGGTATTTGTTATTTGTTATTGATAGTACCTTTTGTACTTCAGAGCTATATAATGACAAAACAATAAATACATTAAACTTAAATGAAAATACTTAAAAATGGCAAAAACAGGCTTCCAAAATCTTCTCTTTTGATTATGTGGGAGATTTTGGGAGATTGTGCTATAACAATCACTGACTTAAAGCTGCACTATGTAACTTTTATTGTGTGTGTGGTCCTCTACCTGCTTCTTTCCATGGAGTTGTAATTCCTTTCCTGAATTGTTTCAAGGTATGGCATTAAACCTATTTTGCATTTATTCAGTTCAGGTAGCTTTATTGCTCAAAAACATTTATGAAAAACATGCTTTCAGACCTGGTGCTGTTGCCTAAGGGATCTCGATGAAGACAGATGCCATGTTGTGGGACATTCCAGGCAAAGCATCTCATCTCCATGGAGACAAGTAAGCGGTAGACCCTCTACTACGGGCAGCTTTAAGTTCACTTGCCTTCAGATATCCATCCATCTTCTTCCGCTTCTCCATTTCTGGGTCACGGGACCAGCAGTCCAAGCAGATCTGCTGCCCAGAACACAATGCACCAGCCCCAATGGATCCTCCTGCGGGTGGTGGGTCCACGGGAGGATCCACGGGAGGCCTTTCACATATATGTTGTGTAAAACCTTCTTTAATGAGCATTCAAAATACCCATATTACACTATTTTCTGATCTATGTTAGAATGTTGTTCCCTCACCAAAAACATACCTGGAGTTATGTTTTGTTTCATTCTTAAGCTCTTCTCTAAACCTGAAACTGCTCTGTTCCACCTTGTGAAATCATGTGGTAATAGAGGAAGTGCTCCACTGTGTTTTTAAACTCCATACAGCTTTGAAAAAAAATAAGAGACCACTGCATTTTTTTCTGAAATCAGCATCTCTACATGTACTACAGCCATTCCATTCCAGCGTCTGTTGAATTCCAACACAAACACAAAGCTGAGCTACTTCAGTTCTTGCACCAGGAGTGGAATAAAGTCACCCAAGAACAATGTGAAAGACTTGTGGAGAGCATGCCAAGACGCATGAAAGCTGTGATTAAAAATAAGGGTTATTGCACCAAATATTGATTTCTGAACTCTTCTTAAGTGTAAACATTAGTATTATGTTGTTTTAAAAATGAATTTGATCTTGTTTCTTTGCATTGTTTGAGGTCTGAAAACATGTATCTTTTTTGTTATTTTGACCATTTGTCATTTTCTGCAAATAAATGCTCTAAACGATAATACTTTTACTTGGAATTTGGGGGAAATGTTGTCAGTAGTTTATAGACTCAAACAAAAATGTTCCTTTTGCCCAAACACATACCTATCAGAAAAACTGAATTTTGCAGTGGTCTCTTATTATTTTCCAGAGCTGTATACCTTCATTAAAATCATTTGCACAATTTCAGCCCTGAAATTGCCAATCTCTATTGAACAAAAGATAACAACATTTGAACATGTCTTGAAGCTCGCAATAATCGATTTTGTGTAATAGAAGACCTTTAAATATGTGTTGAAATGACTGTCCCTCATTATAAGCTTACTCAAAGATATATTTTCATTGATTTATGTAACCTATGCAATACCTTATTAAAGAATACTACAATTACTATGTCTTTATGTGTATTTTCCATGCTAAAACTTTTTTTGCTTGGGTTCTTTCAGGTTAAAATGAGATTCATGGGATTTGTAATTGGAGTGGTTAGCTCTGGGACTGGACCATGTAGCCTGAAGAGTGGGCCAGTCTTGTGAAAATTGCAGAGGAAGAGTGAAAGTGGGGCATGCAGTGGCTGATGTGAGGAGTTTAGAGCCACTGGCAGCCCCCCTGTGCAGCCCCCAGCAGTGTGAGGGAGCACCGGTGCTGATAAGAGGGACTGATCAAAAGCACAAACACAAACTGCTCTGGGACAGTTTAAAGGCACGGGCTCGAGATGCTAGAACAGGCTTTGAAATGATGCTGTAATCAGGAAATATGAACAGGTGTGAGAAAAGGATTTCGGAGAGAAAACAGAGAGAAAGAAGGAAAGAGAGCCAGAGACAGAAAGACACAGAGACAGAAAGAGAGACAGAGAGTGAGGCAGAGAGTGACACACAGAGGAACAGAGAGGGAGAGACAGAGAGAGGGAGGCAGAAAGAGACAGTGAAAAGAAAGGCAAAGAGACAGATAGAAAGGGAGAGACAGATGCAAAATACTAGATCCTTGAGAGCAATTGCTAGAAACTGACAATTTAAACACAGAGAGACAGAGAGAGAAAGACAGACAGAGAAAGACAGAAAGAGAGAGAGAGACAGAGAGAGAAAGACAGAAAGAGAGAGAGACAGAGAGAGAAAGACAGAGAGAGAAAGACAGAAAGAGAGAGAGAGAGACAGAAAGAGAGAGAGAGAAAGACAGAAAGAGAAAGACAGAAAGAGAGAGAGAGACAGAGAGAGAAAGACAGAAAGAGAGAGAGAGACAGAGAGAGAAAGACAGAAAGAGAGAGAGACAGAGAGAGAAAGAGAAAGAAAGAGAGACAGACAGAGAGAGAAAAAGACAAAAACAGAGAGACAGAAAGAGAAAAAGACAGATAGAAAGAGAGAGACAAAAAGAGAGAGAGACAGAAAGACAGAGGGAGAGAGAAGACAGAGAAAGACAGAAAGAGAGAGACACAGAGAGAGAAAGACAGAAAGAAAGAGAGACAGAGAGAGAGAGAGAAAAAGACAAAGACAGAGAGACAGAAAGAGAAAAAGACAAAGATAGAAGGAGAGAGACAGAAAAAGAGAGAGAAAGACAGGGAGATAGAAGACAGAGAAAGACAGAGAGAGAGACAGAAAGAGAGAAAGAAAGACAGAAAGAGGGAGACAGAGAGAGAGAAAGAAAGAGGGAGAAAGAGAGAGAGACAGAAAGACAGAGAAAGACAGAAAGAGAGAAAGACAGAGAGAGAAAGACAGAGAGAGAGAGTTCAAGAAAACACAGAACCTTTGAGCGCAAACGCTGAAACTGATGGATTTTCCTGGACAAGCAAACAAAGTTCAACAGTGACCATTCTCTCAGATGAAAGTGTGTTATTTCGTCCTTTATGCTGCATCCTCCCGTTTGTAGTTCGCATGTGAATACTTGCAGCGTACCAAGCTTCAGTAAGTAAATTCATTATTTGTTTTAGCCAAACACAGTAATGACTCATACTTACACTGCCTGACAAAAGTATTAGGACGATTGTGTATTTCTGAACTCTGGACAAAAGGTCTGGTTCCAACAAGATAATGACCCAAAGCACTCGTTCAAACTGTGTAAGGGTCATTTGGAGACGTGTGAACAGCGTCATCAACTGCAGGTTATGACATGGCCGCCCCAGTCTCCTGACCTGTCACCCATCGAAAAAGTGTGGGATTATTTGGATATTAAAGTGCGCTCCAGGAATCCGACTAACGTTAAACACCTGTGGAAATGTCTTCAGGATGAGTGGAAAACTATAGAGGATGGATATCTTGAAAAATGTTTGGACAGAATGCCTCGAATTTGTAAAGCTGTGATTAAGGCCAAAGGTGGTTATTTTGATGAAAAAGCTATTTAACTTGATATTGTCACATTTTTGCAATAATATGCCTTTGTACATGATGAAATTTGCTTTAATATATCAATAAATTGATTTGTTGTCATTACCAATACGTCTTGTTATCATTATGAATGTTCAGAAATACGCAATCGTCCTAATACTTTTGTCAGGCAGTGTAAGTAATAATCCTCATGTCATATTCTTTTGTTTTGTGATACGACAGAATTGCACTTTTCAAAACTGGTATCTGATGTAATGTATTAACCCTTATTGACTCTGTTAGAGTTAGATCACAGATTCAATACTGCCACAGTATTACTAAAAGAACAACCAGGGGGGACCATAGGGACTGACAGCACCTCTGAGTCAGTACACCAATGTCTCCCAAGAATGAGAATTCCGCTTCAGCTTTTATTGAGTTAATCACATGACACACAGATCGCACAAAGCATAGGAGTAGACACAGTTTGTGACTGAAACAAGATATGAGGAATCAGGGGCTTATCTTCCTGGGACACATTGTATCATGAGCGTGAGTCAGACCGACAGTGGTTTTACAGCTGATTTTCATAACCTGTTTCACAAATCTAACCATGTCAAGGATGTTAGCCACTGAGCACAAGATTGCAATAATAAGTTAACAATGGAATGTATGATAAAAGGAGAAATTCAATTTGTCAACTGGACAAAGTTTATTTGGTCGAAAACGTTTCGCAACTCATCCGAGGTGCTTCGTCAGTTCTGGTTAGAGTGCTGATAGACACTGCTTATATCTAGCTGCAGGGAGGAGCAGTGGCGTTCCTAGAGTGATTTGCGCCCTGGGCGAAAGCCACTCTTGCCCCCCCCCCCACTCCGACCAAACCCTAACATCCGCCCCACCACCCAAAAACAAACAAGACCGTTGTCATACAAACTCAATTCACAACAACTACTTTCAAAAACAAATGTACAGTTTTAATGAGTACTGAATATAAACAATAATTACAAAAAAAGTTTTTGAACATAAAAAAGGCCAAAGGCGCAATTATTTAACGAAGGGCAAACATGCATCAACAATCACATCAGGGGAGTTTAACTAATACATCATCATCAAGTCAAACTTGAAGACTAGTCGATGGCATACCTTTTTCTTTTGCTCGCTTCTCCTCCTCTTTCCGTTTCTTTCAAAATTGGGAACCTGACGGCTTCAATCTTTTTCGGTCCATCACCGCGACTGTTTTGTCATACTGTACACCGTGACCTCCTCAAGACACTCCGAATGATTACCCCCGTGCGTGCGGTGGGGGCGCTACTCTGTCTTCACGTAACCACGAGCCAGCACCAGCCCCCTACCCCCCACGCGCAGAGGCGCGGATCCTTGCTCCGCGCCTCTGCGCGCCTGCGCACCGCACCGGCTTTTATTTTTATTTTTTCTTCGTGCCACTGCGGCGCCCAGGTGGCCCCCGTCAAAGAACGCCCCTGGGGAGGAGCTAACTATACTGAAGTTATTCTGAAACTATCCCGCCTCTTTGTTTTGAGTTTCTGTCTTTTGTTTTCAGCTTCTGTCTTTTGTTTTCATGGAATATATTTGAACATAATCTTATAATATCTTTAAAGGGACAGTGTGTAGGATTCGTGGCGCATAGGTGGTTAGTAGCTATTCCACTTCCTCTTTTGGCTATGGCAGACCTCGAGGGTCACCCGGGCGCGCCGTAGCGCCGACAGCTCGCGCGCGCCGCTGTATACATAAAACCGTCCCCCGTTCACTTTTTTTTTTTCTTTTCGCATGAAAACACACAATCCCGATCATGATTCATGACAATCTACACATCAAATGAAACCTTACAGTCTCCTCTTTTTGACTATGCAATTCATTTCCCTGCAAAACAATCACTCCCCGAGCACATGGGGCTTTTATACAGAAAAGCACAAAACGAGGTTTGTTAGCTTACCTTTGAAGGCTCTGCACAGGTCAAACTCTGTATTTCACCATAAACTTGGTCTCAATCTGTCCGTAAGGATCCAGCGAATAAAATCCAGTAAAACAATTTAGTCCAAAATACGTGTTATATCCATTACGATGTGTGATACAGCAGCATGCTTGTTTACACGAGCATGCTCCCCCTCCCCTTCCCCTTCTCTCCTTCGCTCCTCCGCTCCCACATGCAGCGCGGCTGAGCAGCTGTTAGCAGGAGCCTCGGCGAAGGATGAGCCCAAATGTCCTTCTGCGGCTCTCGTATTCAAAATGGCTGCCTCTATATGGGGAAGATCCCCCTTTTATGTGACTATATCTAAGTCCAAAAGAATACTTTGATTTCATGATGGAAGTGAAAAGGCTTGGAAAACAATGTATTTTTGAATGGGTATCTTCAATTTCAGTAATTAACGGGTAAAAATCTTACACACTGTCCCTTTAACAAAGTCATATGCAGTTAGTTATCTTTTTGTTATCTTCTGGTTTATAATATTGAAGAGGCTTACTGCTGTCAGCCAGGCCATGTACAGTCACTACCACACAGCCATGCACTACTGATCTGAAATCAGGCCGAGAGTGGCGATGAAGAACTTAAACGTTGCATAATTGTTATCTACAAATCCTGATGGAATTCCTCTGTGTAGGATTTCGTCTAGTCAAACTAAACTTAGCTGTGAAAATCAGATTTGTTTACTTCAGTAATGCACGGGGAATGAACAAGGTCATGAATCATCTTTTATTTATAACAAAAACAAACTTCTCTCACCTCAGATTCTCTATTGTGATTGGCTAATATACCTGCCAATCATGCTCATTTGAACTTGCAAAGGAATGACTGAGGTGCAGACTACACATCTTTATATAGCATTTGAAAAGAATGTAGTTTTTACTGACAACGTAAATTTGAGCTTTATAAGTAAACAATATCACTGAACGTGTTTCATAGTCCCAGTTTGCATCTTCTAAACTGAAAGTGGAGGCATAAACCACAGACATACTGTATTTGATTATCCAGATGTCCGCTGATCCATTGACGCTATTGTCAGCAAATCTAAAAAAGATTCACTGACCCACAGAGCACACCACACACTGTCTCACAATGAGCTCTGGGTTGTTTGGGGAATACTGGTTATGCCAAAAAATTGATCTAGTGCAAAGAACAAAGAGGCTATCTGAACATTTTGCTTCTGTCCTTTTTGTCCTGTTGGAGCATTTTCAAAAAGATTAATGCTGTTAATTTGTTTCTTTAATTAAAAGTCATGTACACATTTTTTTTCCCCATGTATTTGAAGACAATGTGTTTTACCCCAGTACAGATACTTATTGAAGTCAAAATATGTCAGCTCTGTACAATTTGCATCTAATTATAAAGTGTTGTATGGTCCGATAATCAGAAAGTGCACCTTAGCATGCTAGTTGTTGTTAGCATTATTGTGATGAAAAACTCCACTTTGGCCTCTGAATGTTGCAACAACAAAAAAAAGTGCTTATAACCTGAATAATTAGGATCAAGCCTGGACTGGAACAAAAAAAGGCTCTGGCATTTTTCCTGTGGAAACAAAGCATTAAAAAAAATAATAATAATAATAATAGAATCTACACGATTCATTTAGGTCACCTGTTTTGTCTTCAAAACAGCGAATTTCACCAAACGGTGAGCGGATTTCATGCCTGCCCATCACCTAAAAGTCCCGGTATTATCCTAACATTACTACCTGCTGACCTGCTGTGCCTGTGCGACACTTCCCTGGTCACTCTGTCCCTCGGGTTCCCTCGGGTTCTCTGTCCACAGTCTCTGGCTGCTCCTCTCCCTGTCCACCTTCAACCTGGGCTGCAGAGGATGTGGATGCTCCAGCATCCCCAGAGAATATGTTTGTTATTTTAGAACATTTTGCAGTGTTTATAGTGAGATTTTTAAATCTTTTAGTCCGTAACTTCTCCTCTGCTACTATATTCTGATTGGTTTAGTCCACTGTCTATGTTGAACATGGACCACTGGGCCGCCTCCTCTAAATTGTTGGCCAGTCTCTAAGTAAGCATAAATGCATAAGATAAGGAATAACTGTGGACCACTGTAAACTGTTTAAAATGAATACGTTTTTCACATTTTTAAGACAGTAAAAATCAGGTTTTGTTTTTGGTTTTTTTACATTTTTACAGTCGTGATTACCAAATTCCTCCTTCTCTTTATTATTTTATCCTGAAATACTTCAGTTCAGATCTTCTATTCTTGTTTCTATCAAATTTACCACAGCTACCACCTGGCTCCAAAAAACCTTAAGCTTCAGTTTTATGTGCAGCGGTTTTATTGCACTGATGGTCCAGTGCAGTTTATGGCTGTAGAGCTGTTTTACTTTTCCATCCTCTCTCCTTTAATGATAACAAAATAAAAAGTACAACACCCCAAAGCCTGGTCATTCAAAGGGGTTATAAAAGCAGAACTTTGTGACAAAATCAGACATCTGTGTGCTGTCTCTATCTATCACAAACCATTTTATTGATCAAAACCTTATAAGAACCATGTGTGTTGTTGTATAACGGTTAAGGAGACAGCTGACTGACCGCACATTTGTCATCCACTTTGTTTCTACTTTTATTTATTTATTTATTTAAAATTGTTTTAGTTTTACTCTTACTTGTATATTATTATTTTGCATTATTTTGAAGTGTCATTGCTCTTACTTTTAGCTTTACTACGCACCTCTGTTAAAGATCCCATGACATGGTACTTCTTGATGCTTTTATATGGCTCCTTAATGGTTCCCTAATACTGTAAATGAATCCTTCTTCAAAATCAACACTCAGTGCATGAGAAACAGAGATAAGCTGAGAAAGAGTAATTTTTCTCACTCTGAACACTCTATAATGGGCGTTGTTGCTTGAATGCAAATGAGGAGAAAAGAGCTGGCCAATAGTAGAGGGTGGGGGCATGGCCAAACGCTCCGCTCTCTGCTGTGAGCGCTCTCTGATCCATTTCCTTGTTTTTGCACGGGGGGAGAGATTTGAAGCGTTCCATTGAAAAATAAACACATTTCCACAGAAAATAAAATTAAACCACTGCTGTTCAAAGGTCCAGAGGCTCAGATAAAGGACTTCCGAGCCTAGAAACACTCGGACGTCCCTCCAGGCAAATAAAAAAACGCATTTCGCATTGCCTAGCGCAAACTCTCCAAGTCCAAACTCTCTGGGCGTGATTTACAGAGACGCTGAGCACAGACAGACGGGGGTGGAACTGCATTTGCATTTCTTTTTTCGATCTGACGTCAATAAGGTGCCTTGTTCAAAATCGCCCGTTTGAGCTCCGATTTTTTTGTAATGCAGAAAAGGATCGCAAATGCTCAGTTTAGACATTTCGCAACTTTTAACCATGGGGGGCTAAACAGGGTAGGGGAGCTCACATTAACGTTCAAAAACCTCAGAAAGTGAAAATTTCATGCCATGGGACCTTTAAGCAAGATAGATTTAAATACCTACTTCCTCCTTTCACTGTCAAAAGTCATGCACTCTCAGGGCCTGTTTACACGAGAACGCTTACGGGTAAAAACGACAAAATATTTTATCGGAAGTGCCTTTCGTTTAGACGGTGACGGCGTTTTGGGTGCTTAAAAATGCAAAAAACTTAAACCAAAGTGGAAAACTTGAATACGCTCCGCCGTAGCGTTTTCCTCTACACTGCCCAAGACGCAAATCTCTGGTTGATTCTGCAGTCCACACCTTATTGCGCAAACGTTGCTTTGTCGTCTAACGTGGTCTGAAGCAATAGTTGAACTTCTTCGTCTGACCACACGATTTTTTTTTTTTGCTACCAGTAGCCATGTTTTGTTTTGCTTTTCACGGTGCAGATGAGAAGAAGGAAGATTCTATGCATGTGGTTGGACATAGTGATAATGTATCACAACACCACCTAGCCGCTAACCTGGGAAATCCCAGGCTGCTTTCGTTCGTTCCGATCTGAAATACAGCCTGGCGACTATGGCAAGCGAGCTCTCCCGATTCTGGGAGCCAATCAGAGAGCGGGGAGGGGTGGCAAGACGGTGACGCGTACTACGTGACAAACGGAAGCTTGTAGTTTGAACTGACAACTGACATGATTGGCTATGGGCTACGTATACGACAAATGATAGACATTCGTAAGGCCCAATAAACGGCCGTTGGCGATCGTAAACCACACCTCAGGTACGAGATATTTCGAAGGTGGCTCCCAGACCATATATCACTTGTGATATGGTCAGGTGTAAACCAGGCAACCTAGCCGCCTGGCATGCATACCCAATCCAATTCCACACACTTCTGCGTCACCGTATGCACGCAGATTTCATATCAAAAATACAGAATTGCAGAGAGTAGAGTTGCAGCGCATTCTTATTTTATGCCTGATTGGTGTAATTGTAAAAGAATGTGGTTTTGAGGGTTCCAAAGCAGAATATAAAGCTTGATGTTATAATAAAATCAGTGGAGTGTACAGTTTAATAATGACAGAGCCATCTGGATAGCAGCTATAAGTGAACTTTGCCTCACGTTGCCCATATGGAAGAACAGCTCTCAAACTTTCTTGTGCATAAGCTTGTTGACATATTGAGTGACACTTAGACACTGCAGGTTACCACAGAGAAATAAATAGTTTCCAACTCACGTACAGAGTTGACCCTCTTGTCCCCAAACCACTGAAACTTATTGCCATTGATTTATGAGGATTTATGCTGAAGGAGCTGCACAAAATAACAATGTACCATCAAAGCTGACTGACGTTATGGAAAAAGTAAGTGCAACAATTAAAAGTTAGCTATAGTTGAATTTTAATATTCAAATACTGCTGATTCTTGATTTGAAGGCATTAACAGTCCTATATTATGCAAAAGCTTTAAGCCATGTTAGAAAATATAAAGTTGTGTTTCATTCACACATCTTTGAGTAACCCATTATTACAGTATTAGTTTGTCTACATCTCCAAAGCTCAAAATACTCTTTTCCACCTTGTGATGTCATGAAGTGGTAGTTTCAAGTTAACAGCTACCTTTTATCTTTAGTTCAGCAGAAAGAATAAAATTATCCATGATTGTAGGGAAGGTTTATAGAGTTTACAAACACAGTGGAGCACTTTCGGAAAAAAACAAAACAGAAATCCAGGTATGTTTTTAATGCAGAAAACAGAAAAGTCCTTTAAGCTTTGTCATGTAAGCATATTCTCAAGTTACAAGAACCAGTCAAGGGGTGGCATCATTATCGACTTGCCTTTTCTCAATGAAGAAAAAAGACTGTTTTGGCTGGAATATTACACAATATGCTGTTAAAATGATATACTCCGCCATTACAAGCATTTTCATTAATGGCACCATCTGCTTGCCTCCATCGAGATTGAGAAATATGCCTCAGTTTCTACAGAAAAGTTACATATAGGGTGAATTTTTCTTACCTGGACGACTGGGGGATTACACAGACATCCATTTCTCACTGAAAAAAGTTACTTTAAAGGTGCACCGCAAAACTTTTCTAGTGAAGGGTCCATGGGAATGTTATTGTTTTGTCTAGAACAGGGGTGTCAAACATGCGGCCCGGGGGCCAGATCCGGTTCTCCAAGACCTTTAATCTGGCCCTCGGCTGAGTTTCTATTAAAATATTTGAATTATATTTGAATTTTCTATTAAAATATTGGTCATTTTTTGCACCTCATTTCTTCGCAGCTTAGCATAGCAGTGTCTCCAGTGCCTCTGTGTGTGGACCCTCCCACCAGAGAGGCACAAATGAAGACTTGCGTCTTTCCAAACGCTCTGAAAGGACCGTCATTTTGACTGTTCACCGTGACACCCTCATCAGCAAAATGACAGCGAGTGCAGGATTTTCCAAGAAAAATTGACTAATTCCTATTTGTTCACAGAGGTGAATGGGAAACCTGTATGCTTGTGTTGAAATAGCATTTTTCAACAAGTTTCAGGTTGTTCATAATAATATAATATTTTGTAAAAGAAAGAGTTCATCAAATAAAAAAGACTTCTGTGATAGATTTGCGTTTCTCTGCACTGCTCTGGGGTATATATGCCATGAGTTTTCTGATCCGGCCCCTTTGGGATCAAAGTAGGTTGGATACGGCCCTCGGACCAAAATGAGTTTGACCTCCCTTGTCTAGAATGTTCCATGGTGTATTCAGCCTGCTTATCACAAGAGACAAGAGCAGGTTACAGCATTATACTATATTACAATTCAGATCTGTGGAGAGTCACCCCTATTCACAGAAGGAATTATTGAATTTTTGAGCAACAGAAACACCCCAAATGAATAATAATAATAATAATAATAATAGATTTTATTTATAAAGCACTTTACATTGAAAAACAATCTCAAAGTGCTACAGAGCATTTAAAAACAGGGTAAAAACACAGACAGAGCATAAATTCTAGATGCAAATGTTTAAAGTTATTATACCATGGAACATTCCAGGCAAAGCAATAACATCTTCATGCAGACAAGCAGGTGACGAACCATCCACTGGAAAGGTTGTGCAGTGCACCTTTAAATTAAAACTATCCATCTTGTATCGTCTATTCTATTATCTCTCCATATCACATAATCTTGCCAGAGGCTAAGTAATCTTACACACATTACTGTGTGTCAAATTGCTATAAATAACTAAAAAAACAAATATACTAAAACTGTGAGTTTATTATATTTATCTTATTTATGCCCCTTTGCACATATGCCATATTTTTATTCTTGTTTTAATGTATTATTTTTAATGGGGTGTTCTTTTAGCCTATGCATTGTTGTCATTTTTCTACATGTGGATGTGTGTATGTGAATGAATCAGTGAGCTGACTCAGTGCCAAACAAAATGTACCAATAAAGTAACCTTGAACCTTGAATCTTGAACCTTGCAGTGTAGACAGAAGTTAATACATGTGATTGCTTACTGGACTCAAATGGTGCAGTAAGGTGCTAGTTTGGGTAGAAAACGTAAAAAGTAAAAAATAAAATAAAATAAAATCTATCTATAATATACAGCTCTGTAAAAAAAAAAAGAGAGAGACCACTGGAAAATTACCAGTTTTTCTGATTTTACTACTTATAGGTATGTTGCTCCTGAAAGGATGGGTCAAATGCAGAAGTAATATTTTTCCTTTGTGTCACTGTGTGTGAGATCAATAAAGGCTTACTCTAATCTGTGTTTGGGCAAAAGGAACATTTTTGTTTGAGTCTGTAAACTACTGACAACATTTCCCCCAAATTCCAAATAAAAATATTATCGTTTAGAGCATTTATTTGCAGAAAATGACAAATGGTCAAAATAACCAAAAAGATACATGTTTTCAGACCTCAAACAATGCAAAGAAACAAGATCAAATTCATTTTAAAACAACATAATACTAATATTTACACTTAAGAAGAGTTCAGAAATCAGTGCAATAAGCCTTATTTTTAATCACAGCTTTTATGTGTCTTGGCATGCTCTCCACAAGTCTTTCACATTGTTCTTGGGTGACTTTATTCCACTCCTGGTGCAAGAACTGAAGTAGCTCAGCTTTGTGTTTGTGTTGGAATTCGACAGACGCTGGAATGGAATGGCTGTAATACATGTAGAGATGCTGATTTCAGAAATAAAATGCAGTGGTCTCTTATTTTTTTCCAAAGCTGTAAATATTAATTTAATATTAAGATATACGGATTGTGTAGTCATATTTTAGCCAACAATATTGTATAAATGATGTACAGCAATGCAGGTATATTTGTGATGTTTTGGTAATGTTGCATGATGATCAGATGGTAAGGTGGTAATGACAAACAAAAATGGCTACTTTTGTTCATATGAAGTACATGTTTCTAACCCTGTTTCCTTGGTTACACTACATTAGCTTCACTGTTCCATTAATAATACTGTCTCTGTTATAGCTTGCCTCATCCTTAACCTTTATCGAGGTGTCTGAGGTGTAATAGACATCAAACCTGCCCTCAATAAAACCCATCTAATTTGTTAGCCCCTGTCGTATTCCTAATAAAGGTTTATCTGATATCGACTATAGTGAAAAGCCCGGATGCCACGTACAAGAATATTTATCATGTTTCTATTCTGTGTGTGAGGAGGGCCGTTTGACACTGGACTGACGGATAGTGCCCTACAGCGTTCACATTCATAATCACATAGGGTGGAGTGGTCTTGGTAGACTGTCAGCCCAGGGTTTACGACGCCTGTTTAAATATGCATGAATCATAACAGTGATTTACAGATAATTTCCTGTGGATGAAAGTTTAATGAGTCTTGTACTGTGGCATCTGCCCACATGAAACTCCAGTGCCATCAGCGAGATTAACCTGCCTCTCATTATCAAGACTGCATGAATATTTACTGCTTTCTGACTACATCGTGATTATAAGTTCTAGCAGTAATTACAGCTATATCCTATACTCTTTTTCTTCTTTCCTCTCCAGTTTGAGCTAAAATGGCAAAATCATACTATACCACCTGGAAATATAGAGGTCTCATGGAGGACCTCACTATTGTATGGTTGAATATTTCTATGCATGTGTGTGTCTGTATGAGCAGGTGTGTAGGCAGATTGTAGGCAGATGATATACATATCTTGTTTTTACTTATGGTGGTAACAAACATTCAATCCTAAAGGGTTCATATTGAGTATGCAAACTTCAGCAATAGAGCTTCCCATACAGCTCACGTAGGAGGGCAAACTGTCAGGAAACAAGACTCAAAAGTGTTTTTTGTTTTGTTTTCTTCTTCTTATTGAAATAAGATGATAAGGTGAATATACAAATGTTGCCAAATCTACTGAAAAGAGCCAGGGTTTCCCAGGAGAGCTCTCTTCGGGTCATATCACCCATAATGCAAGGCTGGTTTTCTGCACAGACAGCAGAGAGACATAAACATAGGGACTTACAAAGACTTAATGTGATAAAAATGTTACTTAATTCTGCTTTAATAATCAATGTGAAGACAAGATAAAATAAGATAATCCTTTATTTGTCCCACAATGGGGAAATTGCAGTGTCAAGACATGACATTATACGCTCAGTGATCCACAGCTTTTACAATTTGCAGTATCTGTTTGCACTTATAAACATGTAAAGAAAAGGTGAGTATCCTCAAGTTCAAGATTTAAGATTTTATTGTTCTCATGCACAAGAGAAATTCACTTCTACATTTCCTTTCAGGATGCAGTGGGCAGCGGTCAGACGAAGGGTCTTGTCCAAGGACCCACACGGGCTTGCTCATTGCCGGGGGGATTTGAACCCAGGTCCCCCAGGTGAAAGTCAAGTGACATATCTACAGGTTGAACACACAGGATTTGAAATTGCAGCGCCTCCTAGGCCCACAGTGCACATAAAACGTCTGATAAACAAGACAATAAACACCATGACTAAAACATCACATATACCCATAGCAAAAATACAGTAGACTTGTATATACAGTAAGACAAATAGGTAAAACACAATGTGTGGTGTAATAAAGCTCAAATTGTGTAATTTAAGCAGCAGTGTCAGTGTCATTTAAGCAGTGGTGAAAGTAAAGCGGTGCGTACCGGAACGCAGCACCGGTATAAAATTCACAGCCGGTACGCAGCACCGGTAAGAGAATATGGTGGCCAAAACCCATATCTGAAAAAAAGTAAGGTATTTATTTAAGTAGAAAATTTATTTAAGTAGAAAACACAAACAACCACACTATGCCATTCGAGAATAACTGAAAGCTACCCGAAACTCTCGTGCAGAGATATCTGCAGTCTGTTAAGCAAGGATTGTCAAAACTTATCTGACTGTAGCCTGAAAGTAGCCTAAACTATTGCGAGGCGGTGCTGCACACTGGTAGAAGATTTAAGGCCGGTGCGCTGCCTGCACCTGTAAGAGAGGGTTTATGCTGACTGAAAAAATATGAAATAATTAAGTATATTAAAAAAGTTATTTATCTATGAAAAAGGTGTAAAAAAACAAAAACAAAAAACAAAACAAAAAAACGGGTAAAACGAGTGTTTTTTGTTTAAAAAAAAAAACGGTAAAGTGATGCACTGGACATTATAGCACCTGTAAGAAATGAAAACTACTTTCACCACTGCATCTAAGTGTCCTTTAAGCAGCAGTATCATTGGGGGCGGGAGGGCAGGGAGAGAGTTCAGCATCCTGACAGCTTGGTGGATGAAGCTGTCTTTCAGTCTGCTGGTCTTGGCCCTGAGGCTCCTCAGTCTCCTTCCTGATGGCAGCAGACTGAAGAGGCAGTTAGATGGGTGGGTGGGATCACAGAGGGCTATGTCCTGCAGGGAGGGGAGAGAGACACCCACGATTCTCTCAGCTACTCTCACTACTCGGTGTTGCTTTTTCCTGCAGGACACGGTGCAGGTGCCATACCACACAGTGATGCAGCTGGTGAGGATGCTCTCTATGGTGCCTCTCTATTACATCCTAACTTCTGTCATACAGTAAGATTGAAATATTTAAAAAATCAGTACTGTACAAGATGGTATCAGGCCACTGGTCCATGGAACAGGTCAAATGTTTTAAGGTATTTTTAGCAACAAAAACTCTTGTAAGACCATGCCATACTGAGGAACATTACAAGTCATGCAGTAACATCTCTATGGAAACATGCAGGATGTGGACCCCCACCAGAAAGGTTATGCAGTGCATCTTTAAATAGTAGGACTAATATAGTGTGGAGTATTGACCCCTCTGATAGTCAGCAAGATGGCTCTGGCGAGGCCAGCTGCTTGCCGGAGTAGCTCCGTCCCTACTTTTCCTTTTTTCCTTTTTTTACTTGTAAGATATCCTCTTTTCCATGCTCTGCCTGTTGATGCTTGTATTATTATTATGATTATTATTACTTATTACTATTTTTATTATTACTTACTTTATTCCATCATTGCCTGCATGCACTTTTCTCTCTTGTCCATATTGTCCTGGAGCTACTGTGGCAAGTAAATTTCTCCTGTGTGAGATCAATAAAGTCTTATCTTATCTTATGCTTGAATTTTACTTTACGTTTACCTAATCTTCTCCATCATCATTATTATAAACCTAAAACCAGAAATAAAATATCTTAAACTCTCTTAAACTTATTCCCTTATATTACTGAACTTTCCTTATGATAAACCCAGATTGTAGTAGCCCTCCGGTGTGTGCGTGCGTATGTGTGCATGTGTGTGTGTGTGTGTGTGTGTGCATGTGCATGTGTGTGTGTGCGTGTGTTTCATCTGCTGCGCTAAGCTCTGATCTTGATGCCATTTCACAAACCTGTAGCTCTCGGCTCCTCGCCCTCGGCTCTCGCACTGTAGTAATCTTCTTATTCTATCGCGGAGGGGATTACCTGAGTGTGGATGTGCAGAATAAAATACCTTCTCTTCCACAACCCCACCCCCTCTCTCTCTTATATGAGTGTGTCCAGGCACAAGATGCACCCCGTAATCATTTGGTTTCACATACTAGTGGAGGCACTGTGACATCACACTGTACCCCGATGGTGAATATTATCTGACTGGGTTTTTAGCCATGCTCCGCTCCCCTCCAAACCTCATGAGCTCCATCCTCCTGCTAGAAATGAACATGATAGTGATGTTTTAGCTGAGGTGACATATCCAAATGATGCTTTGAAGTATGATCCTGAAACAGACAGCAGGCTCGGGTCAGGTGAAGAGGGATATTCAAGGCAATTTGAAAGCTGAAGTGAGAGCACTGACTAGTTTATATAATAGAAAATAATTTGCCTTCTTCTTTGTTGATGTGATTTTATGACGACTCACAACTATTAATTCTAATAATAATAATATAAAATAATTAGGTCTGAGCAATGTGGTAAAGAAAAAAAAAAATGCAATGTTTTATCTCATATTGAGTGATTACAATTATTAATTTTCTTTTCTTTTTTTTCTTCTTTTTTTTTTTTTCAAATAAAATTGGATTTCCTGAAAATAAACGTTCATCATTGCAATTTTAAGGTGCACTATATAGCTTTTTGCCTGGCGGTCCGTCACCTGGTCGACAGTATGACATTTAACTGTTCTACCTTACATTTATTCAATTACAGGTAGTTTTATAACTCAAAAATACCTAAGATGTGTGAAGAATCCCTCAGTCGTCCAGATAGAATCCATGGCAAAAGGAAAAAATCAGTTTGTCAACTGGACAAAGTTTATTTGGTCGAATACATTTCGCAGCTCATCCAAGCTACTTCTTCAGTTCTGGCTAGAGTGCTGGTGGACACTGCTTTTAACTAGCTGCAGGGAGGAGCTAACTACAATGAAATTACTATGAAACTATCACACCTATTTGTTTTCAGTTGGACGAGCTGCAAAACGTATTCAATCAAATAAACTTTGTCCAGTTGTCAAACTGAATTTCTCCTTTTACCGTCAAAAATACATAGAAAAACCAGCATTCTGACTGTGAGCATGATTGCCTCTCCACAGACCTGACCTGTAACTTGATCTGGTTTGGTCTCTGTAACCCAGTTGATAAATTGATAATGAGAAGCACAGCCGGCGCCACGAGGGGGCGTTTGGGGGCGACGCCCCCTCACGTCATCAGTCCCGCCCCCTCAGGTGAGAGTTGTAAAAGAAAAAGGAAATTAAAATAAATACTGCAAAAATACTAGCCCACGCTATTCAGCAATATAAATGAGTTAAAACATAGATCAAATTAATTATTTTTAAAACAAACGGATACGGCAATTGTTCAAAGCGATTTGATAGGCTGAGGGTTGCGCCGCGCACCGCACAACTTGCGCGGGATATGGTTGCTAGGCTTCATTGTAGTGGAAGTGGATTAAATGATGGATATACGAATGTGGATTAAACCTAGTAAGATTCCTCCAGAGGATCCGAGACCTTGTTCACCAGCACCACCCGACACAGCCTTACAGACTTCTTCAGCGGAGCATCCAACCGAAGGCTTCAACTTTTTTGAGGTAGGCTAGCTTCTAGTTCCTACACAGTATTTTATGTTAAGGTGTGGACTTTATAGTGAGAGAAAAGTTATGTGTTGTTATCAGGGTTGGGAGGGTTACTTTAGAAATGTAATCCGGTACAGTTACTAGTTACTCCTTAAAATATGTATTCAGTAACGTAATCCCGCTACTATAATATTAAAGTAATGTAATTTGATTACTTTCAGTTACTTTTAGATTACTTTAACACCAAATATCCTATAACAACAAGAAAACAAGAAAATTACAATACAATTAAGTTTTTAGGAGGACAAGTACAGTTCTATGTGTAGTTTTAACAACTGTTATCACTATAAGCCAAGTCACTAGTAAACAAGGTCACTCACTAAACCAAACACCTAAACACCTATGACTTCAACGAAATTATATTTTCAGTTAGTTTTAGTTTTACCGGGACAGTCATCTTGCCGATCTCCGCAGCTGGACAGGATGTTCGTCCAGCTTGCGTGCTGGCCTACATCTAACGACAGCTTTGCTCGGAATTGTCTAAAGGGTCTTCATGGATCAGTTAACATGACTATGTTGCCTAGATAATGTTTAAATATTGTAATATCATTCTACAAATGCACAAAGTGTACTTGTGACCGTACTTGTGCTTTCTGAATTCCCCAGAAAAGAACACTTTACCTGGATATACTAAAAAATAGCCCAAAACACTCACAAACAGTTGCTTTATAAATAATATATTTATTAATATAAGCAATCTTAAGGCTGACACTTACATCTTAGTTAAGAAAAAAATAAAAATAAAAATAAAAAGAGAGTTAGCCTATTCTTCAATGTTCAGTAAGCCCATTCTTCAAAATAATGTGTCTAATGGCTAATGAAAAAAAATATACAAATAATGCCTCAAGTCAACAGTCCCTTTTCCTTCTTTTTTCCTTTTCTTCAGTCTTCCTTGCCTTCCTCCTCTCCCTGGTCATTCTGCCTCCCATTCTGGGGGGGTGGGGGTGCAGGGGTGCGGAGCGTGGCGCGCTTGTTTGTAAATGAATGAATACACGTTCCGGGGTTCCGCCTCTCAGAGCGCGTTTCCAAGGGAATCAAAAACCCGGACATTTGAAGGATTTTATAAACTCCGGCCGGACAGCCCGGACAGCCTCTGTAAAGAGGACATGTCCGGGCAAAAGAGGACGTATGGTCACCCTAACGTTAGCTAGCTTGCTAATAGTTTGCTAGTCGATAGCTAACTCGAAACTGGCTCCTACCAATGAATCAAGACAAAGAAATGACTCATATTCACACATAACATGACTGAAGCAGGGCATTTAGGGCTTGTCAGTATCAAAGTGTTAATATTAGCGATCTTACCTGTAAATGTTTCTTGAGATTGGAAGTAGAATCCTTGGACATTGACAGGTGTTTAACTGCTGGAAGGCACAATTTGCACTGTACTGTGATGTTGTTCCCTTTGTCTTCTTTAAAAATAAAATTCTCCCTAAATTTCCACCCGTTTTAAATGCGTTTTTTGAAACCATGCCCGCTGCAAGTTTAGTCCGTAGTGCGCGACCTGCGTGAAATTCAGTGCGCGCCGCTGCAAGTTTGTTTCACAGAGCGCGCGCGGCGCACGGCGCCCGGCGCGAGTCTGTACGTTGTGTTTTCCCTACATATGACCTCCGGCTTTAAAAGAAAAAATGAAATAACATAAAATGCTTTCAAATTGTAATCCTGCTAAGTAATCCCCATTTTCACAAAATTTACCTGTAATCTGATTACGTCTTTTTCTTTGTAACTGTAGGGGAATACAGTTACCTTTTTTTTGTATCCTTTTACTTAACGCCGTTCCATGTAATCCGTTACTCCCCAAGCCTGGTTGTTATAAATATATGTGTGGTGGAGTGCTATGTGGCGTTAATGTACTGTCTCTTGGCGTTGCTCAGATCACTTGTTGGCTTGGTTTTGTGGTATGCAGGAGACCACGAGGGTCTACGTTCAAATAATTATAATTAAAAAAAAACTCTCATCACTTTTTACTCTTAGCCAGTCTCTTACAAAGGTGTAGTCTAAATACACGAGCGCGCCTGACCCATTACACACGCGAGCGAGGAGCGAACTTTGTTGTGGGATGTGTGTGTACGTGTGTGTGCGACGCGACCCCGCCCCCTCTGATAAATTCATCGCCCCCCTATTATTTTATGTCTGGCGCCGAGCCTGATGAGAAGTAATGATAAATAGTGGATAAATAGCATAAGAATAATAAATGGTAAAATAGAGTAATAAATAGTTATAGTTCTGATAAAACAGTTCATGAAAGATAGGTTGTTATTGTTATTGTTAAAAACATGATTTACATGCGTTTTATGTAATGGTACTTTTATTGTGAAAGTTATGGTTGAGTACTTTTATTTTGATATGCCGGATCGCTATACATTCTCGGTTAATTGATTTCACTCGGACAATATTGGAGAAGCTTCGGAAAAGATGCTAACTTTCTGTTTTCTGCAGAGCTGGAAACTTTTGAACGGACATAAATTGGAAGATTAAGTTAAGTTTCTTTTGAGACCATCTGATAATATTTTTGTGAACTGTGAAGTACTTTGATGAAGAAAAGAGCCTGTTTACGTCAAGTTTTTCTCTGTTGAACCCTGTCTCGGTAAGAACCTGTTACTGTGTCTTACTATAGTTATATTGCTCATATTTGTTAACTTTACTGGTTAATACTTCGATAAACGAAGAAAAATGTATTTTGTTTTGTTACTGCTTGTAAGTGGGAATGATAAATGTAAAGATGTTGTCTGAAATAAGCTGAACCTGCTGAATGTAATGTCACGCTTTGCCCACGTGCACAACGCGTGCAAGGTGAAAATGCTGAATTGTGTCCTCATGATACCCGTGCTGATATAGTCAATATATTGTTATAATTACAAAATTATTGCAGTTTTGAGTATGGTTGCTCATTCATGGTATTCAATCTGGTTACCTTGTACTGGTTAAAGTGTTGAATGGTATACACTACTTTTCAATGTGTATGAGTATATGCAGTTTGTAAATACTTGTTTTGAGATTATGGATTTAAATGTTGTACAACTAATTTTGATATTTGAACTACCTTTGATATTGAATTGATGGTATGAATTGACTGTACAGGTCAAGTTTTTGGGTTGGATCTACAAACTGGAGATTCATTCACACCATTGATGGCGAGCCACCCATTGAGCCGACCAGCGATCCGGTCCATTATCTGCATTCTGGTATCGTTTGACCAGTGACTGACTGACTATTTGACTATTACGCTTTTGAACTGAATTGAGGATATCAGCTTTTCACCATCATTCTGAGAGGAACCTTTTGCCTTTTTGCAACAAACTTAAAGGAACATTTGGCAATTTATTGAAACACTTCTACTATTGAAACACATTTACACAAAGGATATTTTATTTAATATTTCAAGGGGCTATTTTTTATTTCATATGTGTAAATGTATATACTTGTTCCAATTTTCAATTTAATACAAAAGTGAAGGTAAAATTTAATATCTTGTGTGGTGTTGTTAATTATACTAATACCTCTCTCTCGCCAGAACCTAGCCTTGCAAGTGGCCTGTAGACGTGTACATACTCAGTAGTGGGTTACATCTCCATTAAGATAGACAAGTTTAATGCCATACTGTGAAACATTCCAGACAAAGCAATAACATCTCGATGGAGTTACATAACACCTTCCTTTAACGCTGTCAAATTGTAAAATGTTTTTATCCAAACTAAACAAAAACACATGCTTGTATTAGCCAAGAATTGGCTGTAGACTTCTTGGTTAAAAAAAACCCAAGCTGATCATTAACTTCTAGGCTGCATCCCATTTCTCTGTCTTACCCCTTCTTCTTACCCCTACCCCTTGGTTTTGCGTGTTCATGTGAGGGCAAGGGGTGTCCCGATTCTAATTTTGATCAAGGGCTAGAGCCACAACCGAGGGCTACATACCCCTTGAAACAAAGTAAGCTCTCGACCAGACTTGAAACGAAGGGGAACGCCTACAAGCTCAGGCAGGTTTTGGGATCAGGATGGCAGCGTCACATCGACCAGCCAAGGAGTCTCATAAATGTATTTTCAGCAGGTGTGATTATCGATTAACAGTTTAGCAGGTTTACAATTATGACGCTTATGTTCTACATTACTTTTAGTGAACTGTTGTTGCGGTTTTAATTGTAGTGATGTCTGTTTAGCCGACGTTATAGTTTTCATCGAGCTTTCACGTATAAACAAGCTTTTGTCGAGCTGAGGTACCAGATAATCCTTGACCTTTGTTTACGTTTGTTTGCGTTAATTGTTGTCGCCTCTGTAGACATAGCAGCCAGGTAGAGGCAAGGGATGATGACGCAAACGGTAATCGAGTGGTGTCCCATTTCTTAGGGGAACATTCTTACCCCGAGCCCTCTCAGCTCAGTATCAAGGGGCAAGACAAAGACATAGATAAAGGGGAAGGGGTAAGACAGAGTAATGGGACGCAGCCTTAGAATGGACTGACCCTCGATCTTAATTAAAACTGGATCAATTGCACAGCCCTAATGGATATACAAGCTAATGTCCACACAGCTGTCCTGGGGCTAACATGGCCGCTTATCTTTCCCATGAAACGCCACATTCAAACTTGACAATAAACATAAAGACTCTGTTGTGGTTTACCAATACAGTATATCCCACTTTTTCTCAATAGCTACACAAAAACAGGAAATACAAAAATCTTGGCGATGATGTGGTTATTAAAGCATTGAAGTCCAGAAAAAACAGATGGAAAAACTGCTTCCAACATTTGAGGCCACGCAAACTGTCTTTCCCTGCATACGAGATCAGGAAATCCAATATGACCACACTGATAATGGCTCTGCAAACTGCTCCAGTATTACACACATACATACTGTGGATATAATGACCCGCTGCTATGGTGATGGTGATGGCATGCAATGTTATGTCACAACTTCTCTAATGTCTTTGATTGCTATTTGAAGACTGGATTCATACCAGGGGAGGGTAGAATAAACCAAAATTGTATTCAAGTAAGAGAAACGTTACTTCAGAATACCACAATAGAAGTAGTGCAAAGTAAAAAGTATTTACCGCTAATCATGGAAGAGTAGCTTAAAAAGTAACTGTCGGGACGTAACATCTCCAGTTATAATTTCAAGTTAATGTCATTGGAAGGACAAAACAAAATAATGCACAAAATATATTTTCAAAGGATGTAACAAAAGAATGAGCTCAACCAGGGACGGGAGTTGAAAATTAGCATTTGCGACTCTGTGTGCGTCCCATCAGCTGCACGCTTTGTTTTGTAACTACATCTGATTGCATTGTCTCTGCCAAATAATTAAATAAATCAGAAAATCAAAATCATGTCTGACGGTGCAGTGCAAGAAACAAGAGTTAAAGTATGCTACTAGAAAAGTACGATTTATTAAAAGTAAATAGTAATAGTACCAGTAAATGTAACTGAAAAAAGTACAGTTATTTTAAAATGTAAATGTAACAGAGTAAATGTAAGTGAAAAGTACAATTTATTTAAAATGTAAATGTAACTTAATCATACCTGCAAACTAGTCACCTTTCGGCGAAATTTGCCGTTTTGATCCCAAAATGGGTCACTTGTGTGAATCGTGTAGATCCGAAGAGTGGGGGGGGTCTACGTTGCCGAACATTTGGTTTGTCGCTAAATAAACCAGTAACGGTGCGCAGCTTTTCCATTGGAGTTCTGGTTGCCAGTCCTCGCTTCTTAAAATTCCATAGCAGTTAGGATTTAGAGTCTGGAGAGTCAACTTTTTTACTGAGTGATCTGGCAACCTCATTTCGTGAAAGGATCTGATCAACGGATCTGGGACAGTCTGTCTGAGGTCGTTTTCACACCAGGAAAGTCCGATAGTTCACTTGCTTTGGTCCGGACCAAATGTTTTTTTTGTTTTTTTTTTATTTTGGTGCGGTTCGCTTTCACACTGCAGTTTTTCCCCAAGCGAACGAACATCTATAAACAAAACCACGTGTGCTGAGGTCGCTCAGCCGTTGGACAAAAATGAGCCCTGGCCAAACGCCGTGTCCAAACCCGGAAGGAGGAGAATAACGGTGTTACGTGCTGTTTTCAATCTAGCCTTAGCGATATGGTTTGCTCAGTTTTTGCAGTTCTCACAAATGTTTGAGCAGCATCGTGAGGTTTACACTATTTTACAATCAATTTACAAACGACAAAGACACAGGGAAAGACAGCTACGGAGAACAGCGCTCGTGCGCGCATCAAGTTCTGACTCTTGCTCTTCACGCAAAACGTAAGTAAACCTCATAAGTTTCGCTTTGTTTCGTTTAGTTCCGTGTCGTCAGCCTCGGTTTCCCATAATGCTCGACATACGACGGGAGCTCGTTAAGTACAAAAGTATCAGAGAGTACAAGAGTCCAGTCTGCATTCTCACCTCAAACGAACCGCACCAGAGTTCGTATGGAACCGGACCGTCATCGTCAACTAGCAGCTGTTTATTTCATATGTTGAAGGTGAAAAGGCGCTTGTTTTGGCGTTAGAAGCCAACGAGAATTCCACCAAACATAATGTTTCTGTTTTTATTTTGTTAATTGAGCGCGGTAGGTCATCACTCTTTTTTTGCCCGATGAAGAACTTCACTCGCGTCATTCATAGTCAGCTGTCAAGAAAGCACCTACCTAACTGTGTGTTTTTGTTGGAGAGATTTGTTCAAAAACACTATCGTCAAAAACATCCAATGTGAAACTGGTTCTAGCCTACTATGTCACGCCAACACTAACCCCATGAATTTGAAAACCATATACATTTTTAAATGTCAACAAATGCAGTTGGGTGTCGCCTTAATGTTTTTAGTAACGACATGTACCCCGATCTAGGCAATAAGGCTTGAAATAGGGCAAAAATGCAGGTGGAGCTGGGCATGGCTGAAATTGGAAGTGAAGACTGAGGTGAAGGGGGTGCAGTACAGCTTCCCACTGTCACAGTATTTCAAAAAAATTTACTAAGTGGGCTACTGTAAATGCACCCTTTGCTACAAAGAAATAAATTATGGGGAAAAAAGGTTCTCATGCTCTGATGGCACACTGTCAAACAGAGGTGCACAAGAAAAAAGTGAGCACAATACTCACTACTACTAGCGTCCTTCCTCCTGTTCCACTTTCAACACAAAGTGCTCCCAAGGGTCCTGAGCTGATGAGAGAATGAGTAAGGTTACCTGTACCTCTATTCCAACGGGTTGCTAATGCTGAGGTGTGTATAGATTAAATAGGCTAGCTTGAGTGTGAGTCAGTATTAAGTGTAGATTATGTAAATGCAAATACATTTGGTTATATTATGACAGCTTTACAGTGAAAATGCCCTTTATTTTCCTTGATTGTGCGCTGTTTAAGGGGGCCGCGAGGTTACCGGTAGCTTGTCACCTTTTTCAACCCTCATGAGTTTGCAGGTATGTTAATACAGTATTCAGTCTCTGAGAAAATATTTCTTTTCTCCCTTTGTGGTTGACGCTATTTGGTGCAGTGACTAAAATATTTCTCATTAGTGCGGATGTGTCTGCAGTGTCCAGCTCCCCTATGGAGATGAGATAACTGTACCATTAAAGCAATAGGCATTACGAGGCCCCATTTGTTTGTGGAGATGCATAAAGGGGTAATAGAAGAGATTTGAGAGGGTAAACAGTTTGAATAATTGTGGTGGTCTCTAAACCATCTGGATAATGGTTCTACATTTGTTTCCAGTGAAGAGCAATAGCAGCTGTGGAGGCGGCCTTGAGTCATTAAGGGTATATGCAAGTGGTTATGTTAACTAAAGGGCCACTGTGTCATTTTGGCAATAGCTAGAGGCATTAGCATTATACAGCGGTTATATTATACTTGTACTATGTCCATGGACAACTTTGGTGGCAGTTTATAGGGATTTATTTGTCGATGGTTGGGGTTTTCTAAAGGAAATTATGGGTTCATTAGCATCAAGTCTTTGTCCAATAATTTATCATAGAGTGAATTATTGTCAGTAGGGCCATAATAGCTGGGATATGCAGAGGAAATATTAATAAACTAAATTTTCAATATTATATGACACTCTGCATACACACCTCATAGCAAGAAGGTTCCAGTTTTCCCATCAACCCAAAACATGCACAACAGTTAAAATCCTTCAATCCGTCAAATGCTTTTCTCCTTGGAGATGTTATTGTTTTGTCTAGAGTGTTTCACAGTATGGTATTAAACCTTTCTATTCTAATGGAAACCAAACCAGACCAAGTTACAGGTCAGATCTGTGGCAAGGCAGTTCTGCTCGCAGTTAGAATGTGTGTTTTTCTAGGTATTTTTGAGCTATAAAACCACCTGTAATTGAATGAATGTAAGGTAGAGCTGTTTAATGTCATACTGTGGAACATTCCATGCAGAGCAACGACATCTCCATAGAAACAAGTAGGTGATGGACCCCCAACTGAAACGTGAGAGTGCACCTTTAAAAAAACGCTTCTGCTCAGGTTCTGCTGGAAATGTGGGATTTTTAAACATTAATTTTGTTATTTTGCAGCTGATTTCATCAACATTCCCTGGGGTTTGATGCTAACTAGAGGCAAAGCTGTGTCAGAGGCTCTATTTGACTTTAATCTGAGTTTTTAACACAGTCTGATCATGAAGAACTGATTTAGCTGGAGCTACAACACGGGAGCTGATTTATAAACAAGTTCCTCTCAAATAACATAATCACAAGGTAGCTTAGCCAACAGTTTAATCACTCTCATCTTTTTTGTGGAAAATCAAACTCTTAAACAAGACCACAATCCTAATTTTGCGTTTCTTCTTGAGTTTCAGACTATTTTAGCCTGTGTTTGCTAATGTGTGCATTGTATTACCATAGTAACTCATTAACATTTCACCATACAGCTCTGGAAAAAAAAGAGACCACTGCAAAATTCAGTTTTTCTGATTTTATTACTTATAGGTATGTGTTTGGGCAAAAGGAACATTTTTGTTTGAGTCTATAAACTACTGAGAACAGTTCCCCCAAATTCCAAATAAAAATATTATTGTTTAGATCAGGGGTGCTCAACCTTTTTTGAACCGAGATCTACTTTTGAGGTTGATGGTGTGCCGAGATCTACCAAGAGGGGGTTAGATGTGATTTAGATGTGCATTCTAGTCCATTTTAGAATGACCTGTTAGACATGGCAAATATGGGCTTTTGGAATGAGATTATTTTTAAAGTCGCATAGGGGCGAAAAAATCGGATTTGGGTCACTTCAGGCTGCAGTGTGAATGTTGCCCAAGATATGTAGTCCTAAAACCGATACATACCCAATCTTTTGGAATGCGACTTCAGTCTGAACAGCCAGGTCACATTCATCCAATCTGGGCATGTTTCCTCCAGCGAAAGTGGTACAAGTTGGCGCTCACAAATGTACACAAACATTCTTCTCATCATGTGAAAATAGTATATAAACTCCATATCAGTGAAGTGGTGAAGCACGTAGCAATCCCACCACTCTTGGCTGCGACTCTACACCAACACGTTCCTTTCTGCAGACGTTGTTGCCACTGCCCCACAAAATGCCCTGGCTTGTCCTTCTCCGTCTCCTCCTTAAAACAAATAAGCTGTGCATGTTTTGGCTCTGGTACGACAGCAACTTAAGGCTACTTCCGTAAACATTGAGCACGGTTGTTGTGCATGATGTCGTGTCCTCCAAGGCCCATGCGGGACATTTTTTGGGGCTTTTAAAATTCACACTGGAGATCACATACAAGTCGCATTTAATTGGAAATGTGAACGACCTCCCAAAAAAAAGAATTTCACAAAAAAACGACAAATGGTCAAAATAACAAAAAAGATACATGTTTTCAGACCTCAAACAATGCAAAGAAACAAGATCAAATTCATTTTAAAACAACATAATACTAATGTTTACACTTGAGAAGAGTTCATGTGTCTTGGCATGCTCTCCACAAGTCTTTCACATTGTTCTTGGGTGATTTTATTCCACTCCTGGTGCAAGAACTGAAGTAGCTCAGCTTTGTGTTTGTGTTGGAATTCAACAGACGCTGGAATGGAATGGCTGTAATAAATGTAGAGATGATGATTTTTGGTCTCTTATTTTTTTCCAGAGCTGTTTAATGAAGGGCCTCTCAGGGTGATGTCAATGCAAAATATCAATTAAAACAACAATTAAGACCATAATTTCCATGTCTGCAGTATTGAAATAAACAGCTCTAACTGTACACACCAGGTTCTCATCACTCACTCTTGTCTATCTTCTTTCTGAGTTAATGTGTCCACCGGGTCCAAAGGTGAGATCTCTAACCTGCGTAATCCTTCTAGCATTTTGTATGTTTTGTTTCTGTTTCTCCACTTACAGTAAAGCAGCCTGTTATTATTATCGCCCGATGAGAAGGCCAGGTCTTGTCTGAACTTTAACAACTTGTCTCCCACACACTTGCCCATTAAAAGGTCAGAGCCTGTTCCTCCATAGGAACATAATACCACTGTCTATTTGAGATCACCACAAAGACACAATGTGAAATGTTCCTCTGGTGTGCTATAGATTCCCCAGCTCAATTTAATCAGCACCAACTGCAATAAAAGAGACATATATTGAGCTATGTTTACTGTACAGCCAACAGGGGAAAATGTCTTCTGCCTCTGGACTTACAATGGTGTTATTCTACTTTTGTGTGTCTGTCAATATCTCTCTCAGCTCTCAGTTCCCCTGCTCCTCAAATATATTGTCAGCAGCACTAGCAAGAAGACACCACAGTACTGCATTTTATTTTGTTATATTTTTGCAGTATTATTATTGTTTTGTTACTATAATAATGAGCAAGATACCAGTGAACTATTTGTACTGGTCCCATTATGTCTGGATGCATTTCGCAAATAGTTTTGTGTTGTATAAAAATTACAAAATTTGCTGAGACAAGTTAAATAAAACACATAACAGCATGAGAATTGTTAGAAAAAGTAAATACGAATGTTATATGCTAGCAGGTCATGTTTCACCTTTGAAAATAATTTGGTAATGACTCCTCCTGTAATGGACGTCAAAATAGCCGCTCTGGGTGATTGGCGCTCTATACAGTATGTCTCTTACAGCATACTTCAACAAGCTCAAGGCAATGGAGAGAATTTTGGCTGGAAAAACAGGTATTTTATTACTCCAAGCATCAAAAGCAAACAAGTGAAACCCCCCCAACAGTGCTGGTGACTGTGTGGCGAGTGGAACGCCAATTATTCTTACGTGTTTTGTACATGTACAAAAATTACATCTTTTTGGGAAAATATTGTAACAGTAATGAGAGAAATACTAGGCTATAAAATACATAATGACCCATGAGTCATGTACTTGGGACTGATGCAAGAAGGACCTATTCAGACCGAAGACTTTTATTTGTTTAAAATCATGCAACGAGGAACTGGCTAAAAAGTGGCTCATTGGAACTGAAACAGTGGAAATAATTGAGGAAATTTACTTGATGGAAAGAATTAGTTACTATCCGAGGTTGAAAGCAAGTAAATTTGAGAAAAGATGGTCCATGGTGGTTTTTATGTTTGTTTGTTTGTTTTTTGTAGAACTCCACAGACTTTGTTTTGTTCTATAGTTTTGTTTTTGAAAAAGCATAAATAAAAAGTAAAAAAAAAAAAAAAAATACAGCATTTGATGCTCTAAACATAAATTTGCTGTTTTTCTATGACAATGACAAGGAAAGTCTTTATCATTGAATCTTTAACCTACCTCCTGAATAACTCCATATGATACAGGAGTCAGATGATTTGCTGTGTCAACCAAGGAGATAACCCAAGAAGGAAAATGCTGTTTAGCCATGTCATGTCTATACAAAAGCAAAACAATTAAAGGCCCTATATTACACAAAATTGACTCTTAGGAGCTTTAAGCCATGTTAAAATGTGAACATTCATTCACACATGTTTGAGTAACCATTTATTATTAGTCTCTCTACATCTCCTGCTTTTGTTTAGCAAAGATTGGAAATTTCAGGGCTGAATTTAACCAGGCGATTCTAGTGAAGGTGTATGAAGTTTAAAAACACAGTGAAGCACTTCCTGTATTACCACATGACATCACAAGAGGAACTGAGTGTTTTCTATTTGACACAAGAACTATATAACTGCTATATATGCAGGGTTTGTGTGTTAAACGTGTGAATAAAACAAACACAGCTCCAGTTTGTTTGTAATGAAGAAACAACATAACATATGAAGATGAAAACCAATGAAAATAATAATGCTGCTTGTAGTGTGGACCGCAGTAGCATTTATTAATAGTATGTATGCCCTTTATTGAAACTTATTGTCGTTCATATACAAAGACATAATAGATGTATTTCTCTAGATAAACACAGTGAGTACAGCAGGTGTCAGTTCCAGCCCAGAGGTATTCATCTTTCCTTAGCCCCTGCACACTCTGCTCAGTCTGGCAGAGACACAATCAAACCAGAGTTAACATGACAAATGGAGACTAAATGAGACAAACGCAGCAGGCAGTCACCGTGAGAGGCCCTTCATTAAACAGCTGACTGCTTGTTTGTGTAAAGGTTGCTGGTTTAATAGATTTACATGTGTTCAGCAAATGCAAAGTGGAAAAACCGAGTGTGTGTCCAGAACATGACAAAACAACACAGCTTTCTTTAAGCTCACGCTGTATGAATAAAACATGAGACCGAACTCAGATGCACTCCACGCATAACACTCTAATATAGTTTGCCTTGTGCAACTTACAGGGTTCACCAAAGGAAGGACCCACAGAGAGATAAAATATTAGATTAAAACAGCACCTGTATTGATGCGGGGTCACTTAAAGGTGCGCTTTTCTGTTCTGATACTGATGGCAAAAGAGTGGACCTTCATCTGCCGTACATCTCCACCTAGAAGCCACGGGCCACTCCTTTGAGGACAGTGAGGTACAGATCTTGGCCAGAGAAAAGAACTGGTTTGAGAAGGGAGTTAAAGAGGCTATTTTTGTCAAGAAAGAGAATCCTACTTTGAACAGAAATGGAGGTCTCAGACATCATTTGTCTCCCATCTATAACTCTATCCTCAAATCTAAATCAAAACAAAGAAAACAATAAGGTTAACCAGGTCAGGTCCAGAGATGTGAAAACACCTATTAGTTCATAGTTAGCTTTATTGTCGAATTCTGCCATATGTACACAATATACAGTGAAAATTTGAATTTCTCTTTTTGCCGTGGATTCTACCCGGACAACCGAAGGATTCTACACACTTCTGATACTGATATTCATACCTCATTCCTGCCTTAAGTATCCGCAGAGACCTGATATTAACCAGACTGGGGACTGAAAATGGCATTTAACTTATGACAAAATGGATTCAATTTTGTAATTTGTCATGTAAGTAATTACAGAAGAGCTTAAGTGTAAACATTAGTGTTATGTTGTTTTAAAATGAATTTGATCTTGTTTCTTTGCATTGTTTGAGGTCTGAAATCATGTATCTTTTTTGTTATTTTGACCATTATTTGGGGGGAAATGTTGTCAGTAGTTTATAGACTCAAACAAAAATGTTCCTTTTGCCCAAACACATTTATAAGTATGATCAAAGGAGAAGTTCAATTTGTCAACTGGACAAAGTTTGTTTGGTTGAAACGTTTCGCCGCTCATCCGAGAGGCTTCGTCAGCTCTGGTTATTGTACTGGTTAGACCCTGCTTATATCTAGCTGCCGGGAGGCGTGTCTGACAATGACAAAAGCTCTGCAAACGATCCCCCTAATCTGTCTCTTTGTTTTTCAAATTACTCTGACGGCTGTTTCGACCCCCTATTCAACGTCTAACGACCCTCTCCACCCCTCTGCCCTGGCTCTGTTTGACTGGTCTAAGAATCCCATTATAAATGGGAGACAGGTTATATCTCACTCCCCCATTTCTGTTTAATGACGGATTCTCTTTTTTGACAAAAAAACACAGACGGGCGTGCCAGAGTGGACCGGCTTCTGCGGTACATCTTCACCTAGAAGCCACGGGCCATTCTTTTGAGGACAGTGAGGTTCAGATCTTAGCCAGGGAAAAGAACTGGTTTGAGAGGGGAGTTAAAGAGGCTATTTTTGTCAAAAAAGAGAATCTGTCATTAAACAGAAATGGGGGAGTGAGATATAACCTGTCTCCCATTTATAATGGGATTCTTAGACCAGTCAAACAGAGCCAGGGCAGAGGGGTGGAGAGGGTCGTTAGACGTTGAATAGGGGGTCGAAACAGCCGTCAGAGTAATTTGAAAAACAAAGAGACAGATTAGGGGGATCGTTTGCAGAGCTTTTGTCATTGTCAGACACGCCTCCCGGCAGCTAGATATAAGCAGGGTCTAACCAGTACAATAACCAGAGCTGACGAAGCCTCTCGGATGAGCGGCGAAACGTTTTCAACCAAACAAACTTTGTCCAGTTGACAAATTGAACTTCTCCTTTGATCATGGATTCTACCTGGACGACTGAGGGACTTTTCACGCACATTTATAAGTAGTAAAATCAGAAAAAACTGCTCCTGTCTGCTCCTTTCTACCCTCTCTCTACTCCTTTTCCTCCTCTTTTCTACACCCCTTTCTCCTCATGCATTTTCTCCTCTGCCCCTGTGCTATTCTCATGTCTTCTCTTCTCTCTCCTCCTTTAGCTTTGCTCCTGTCTGTTCTACTTCTTCTCTCTCTGTACCGGTTTGCTCCTCTTTCTCTCCCTCGACTGTTCTGTCTCCTCCTCCTCTCCCTCTCTCCTCCACTCAGCTTTTCCCCTCTGTTTCTCTCTTTCCCTCTCTGCTCTGCACCTGTTTGCTCCTCATTCTCTCCATCTCTCCTCCTGTCTCCTCCTCCTCTCCTGTCCACAGGTCTACTTTATTGCTTGTCTTTTCCACTCTGTTGCTCTTTATCTCACTAACCTCCATCCTCTGCCATCTCGCTGTCTCCGGATCACCCCAATCGCCGACCGCTCTACTGGAACCTGCTCCCATTTCAGCGGCCGCCATGATTGATTACCCATCAGCCCCTTTGGCTCATCTGCTCTCGCCATCACCGCTGCTCTGTCTCTGCCTCCAATTTTAAGGGCCAAGACGAATCAGATGGAAGCAGCCAAAACAAGAGCAGTGTGGACTTATGTGTCTGAAAGTATTAAATCAAAAACATGAAATTCTGGGTCATAACTTTAACAGCGGCTCAGCGTGTCTCTCCCGGGAGTGGAGCGACCTTTCCTTCTGTCAGAAAATACGCACTTCAGACACTGTAAAGGACACGGGGCTCATATTCATTTAGTGTCTTTCAGCTCTGTTTCAGATTACACAGTGTTTATTATTAGCTTTCATATCACTCACCAGTCTTAGTCAAAAATGCATTCAATCTAAATTTTGTAGGACCTGTCATTTTGATATTTGATTTAGTTTTGTAATAGATTCAATTTTGTAATAGTTGCTGTTTTTTTCCAAAAGCTTTGATTAAACTCAAAGTGTTGACGTCATCTAATTTCTGTGTTCAAAGCAGGATTTACAAACTATGGACAAAGTAGATGTATTAGGACCTGAAAGAACTTGAAAATCTTGAAAATAGAACTCTTAAAATATTGTTTCTGTTTAAATATTCACAAGATATACTTTAAAGGGCCCGCACAAGTTTTTGAGCAAAATGTGTCCCAGTACAAATACAGCTCTGGAAAAAAATAAGAGACCACTGCATATTTTTTCTGAAATCAGCATCTCTACATGTATTACAGCCATTCCATTCCAGCGTCACAAAGCTGAGCTACTTCAGTTCTTGCACCAGGAGTGGAATAAAGTCACCCAAGAACAATGTGAAAGACTTGTGGAGAGCATGCCAAGACGCATGAAAGCTGTGATTAAAAATAAGGGTTATTGCACCAAATATTCCTCCTCTCAGCTACGTCCTTTACAGAGTCGGGAGGACAGCCCAGGACAGAGCTGGCCCTCCTGACCAGCTTATTAAGTCTTTTTCTGTCCCGCTCTTTGCTGCTCGGGGCCAAGCAGACGACAGCGTAGAGGAAAGCAGAGGCCACCAGAGACATAAAAAGTCTTGAGCAGAGGCCTGCACACTCCAAAGGACCTCAGTCTCCTCAGGAGGTGGAGGTGACTTTGGCCCTTCTTGTACAGGGCGTCGGTGTTGTGGGACCAGTCCAGTTTATTGTTGAGGTGAACACCCAGGTACTTGAAACTGTCCACAGTCTCTATGTCCTGCCCCTGGATGTTCACCGGTGAGTGAGGTAGTGGTCTCCTCCTGAAGTCAATCATCAGCTCCTTGGTCTTACTAGTGTTAAGGCTCAGGTGGTTGCGCCGACACCAGTCCACAAAGTCTCTGATGACCGAGCAGTACTCCAGCTCGTTCCCCTCAGACACACAGCCCACAATGGCCGAGTCGTCAGAGAATTTCGGGAGTGTAAACATTAGTATTATGTTGTTTTAAAATGATCTTGTTTCTTTGCATTGTTTAAGGTCTGAAAACATTTATCTTTTTTGTTATTTTGACCATTTGTCATTTTCTGCAAATAAATGCTCTAAACGATAATATTTTTATTTGGAATTTCGGGGAAATGTTGCCAGTAGTTTACAGACTCAAACCAAAATGTTCCTTTTGCCCAAACACATACCTATAAGTAGTGAAATCAGAAAAACTGATACTTTTGCAGTGGTCTCTTTTTTCCAGAGTTGTATATGGTATAAGCAGCAGGTCAAAATATGTCTGTTGTGTACTGTCTAATTATAGTTCAGAAAATCAGAAAGTGCATGTTAGCAAGCTACTTTTTGTTGGATTTACCACTGTCCTCTGAAACTTATGAAAATCACTCTTATAACCACTGTAAATTGTTTAAAATTATCCGTTTTTTTTTTATTTTATTTTATTTTTTTTACATTTTTAAGACAGTTAAATCATTGTACAAGATGCCCAGCAGCAGAGTTATTTATATAAAGCTCCATTGTAATAGTGTGCTTGCTTCTGTTGCATTGGCCCTTGGGAAGTACCCTGCGTATAGTTAAACAACGCGACAGGTGGTGTGGCTAATTGAGTTCACTCAGTGGTTAAATGTGCCCTTGACTTTTACTGCTCTATTTTGTTCACATACTTGAAGTCTCAAACTCAAAAAGTGACATTGTTGTACTACAAGTTTAAAAGTTTTATTCTCAACTAAAGTTAATGTGCAAACGTGGGAGGACGTGTGTGGGAGGCTGTGCCCATTGTTAATATGAAGAGAGTATACTGTATGTTGTAAAAGTGAGACAAGGTTGTCTTAAAAGTTGCCTGGAGTAAAAGAATTGCACATATAGAAATAAAATCTGAAAGTGTACACTAGGTGATTATTATTCAGATACTATTATTCAGCTGCAAACCCAAGATGTCCATGTGAGAGAAGGTTCTGCTGAAGAAATAAAAAAAACACATTACACCAGGGGTGGGCAAACTTTTTGACTCGTGGGCCACAAAGGGTTCTAAAATTTGACAAGAGGGCCGGACCAGGAGCAGGTGGATTTAGTGTTTTGGTAAAAACACTAAAAATAACATGGGATATGTAGAAAACGTGTGCTTTACTTCAATTAAAATTTAATCTTTCCATCCATCTTTCAAGTTCCACAGTATTTAGCCATTTATTAAAATTACTCTTAAAACACAGAGAATTTAATTAATAAAATACAGCTTTTTTTAAAATTACTAACAGTTACTATTTTAAAGCACTGAAAGTTCTGTTCTCCTTCAGGTTCTTTCGTTCTTTCGTTGACTGCTTTGTGGCAAAGTGACGCCTGATATTATATTCTTTAAAACCGCTACAGTCTCTTGGCATATCAGGCATACAGCAGCTGATAAGTATTCGTTGAAAAAATATTTACTTGTCCACTCCTTACTAAACACTCGACATTCTCTGTCCACTTTTCTTTTGTTAGCTCCGCTCATCTTTACAGGAGGGCTGAGGGGTTAAAGAGTAAAGCACAAACGTGGATCAAAACGCCGCACCTCAACAAAGGTCAATGTATTTAGTGCGCCAGCTATTGGAAAACGCCAGAATTGCAGGGAAATTAAAACATTAACAAGGTTTATTAATATAATTTCTTCAAGTTCGGCGGGCCGGATTAAGAAGCTTAACGGGCCGCATATGGCCCCCGGGCCGTAGTTTGCCCATGCCTGCATTACACAAACAAGTCTACATATATGATAAAAGTGTTTAATTATTGTCAAATTATTTTACTATATTTTTTGAAGGTGCACTATAACCTCTCTTCTCTACCTGCTTGTCTCCATGGAGATGTACTTCACACAGTATGGCATTAAATGTATCTACTGTATCTCCATGGAGAGTTGGTATCACAACTGGGACAATTCACAGGCGAGCACACTCACTGTAACTGCATAAATGCAAGAGAGATCATTTTAAAGGCATTCTGTGGAACACAAAGCAATAACATCTCCATGGAGACAACCAAGGTTTCATATAGTGAACCTAAATAGACATTTTTCTCTCATATTCCCAAATGTGGGTTCATTAAAAGGAGGAGAGTAGGGAGAATATTGACTTACCCAACAAAACTTCATATCTTGTTATAGTTGAACTGCCACATGTGTTGAGTCAAAACACTTTAAATCTGTGAATATTTCCAACTAAATGAAGGTTAAAGTTTCTCATATCTCAGCCCTGTGGCAGATGGCACTTTATGTATAAGCACAGAGCTGTAGAATACAGTCTCAGCTCTTTGTCAACATTGAATCAGTAGGTGCCAATTATACAAACAAGGATGTATGCCTGTGTTGACTTTCTGTTTACAAAGTTAAATGAAAAGAAAACATTGCTATAGGAATTGGAAGCAAAGAGACACACTACAATCCCCAAGTAAAACATTAAAACGGATGTGGAAAACTGCCATTGCTGTCTGCAAAATAAAATCTACAACCCTCTTTTAGCACCTCACAAATGTTTTTTCCACTTATTTACTCACAAATCCTGCGTCACTCTGCTGGCCAATTAACAGTGCTGTGATGCATCCAGTCTTTGGCAAAGTCATCAAACTTAATTGAATCTGCGTTAATTAGCCGCAAACTCGTGCCTGGACCAAGATAGCTGCTTCTAATTGAAAGTCACGCTCCAATGGACATGTGAGTGCTGATAGAGTTTGTACACAGAGGCACATGCACTTTAATCATCTGGGTTTATAGTCTTCATTTGTAATAACAAAGGTGCATTGTGACTCCTATAGAAGAGTTCTGCTTGGTGGCTTCTTTAGCTTTTGCAACATTCATATGATCAAAACCTAAGATAAGTTATCGCTTAAAACGGATGGACTATGAACTGCCTCCGTGTACAGTTTTATATTTGGTGTAATTTAGTTCATGAACCAGCAGTAATAGCTTATTATGTCAATTGCCTTTGAGCAGTTAGCTGAATTTTTATTTGGCTTTTCCAGTTTATCTATTTAGACATATTCAACCATTCTCATTAAGGTTTGCCTGAATTTTAATCTTGTTGCAACCAGCCATGTCATTATAACAATGACATTTTGAAGAATATAATTATAAGAATATAATCTATATTTATATATAATCTTAAAGGGACAGTGTGTAAGATTTTTACCCGTTAATTACTGAAATTGAAGATACCCATTCAAAAATACATTGTTTTCCAAGCCTTTTCACTTCCATCATGAAATCAAAGTATTCTTTTGGACTTAGATATAGTCACATAAAAGGGGGATCTTCCCCATGTAGAGGCAGCCATTTTGAATACGAGAGCCGCAGAAGGACATTTGGGCTCCGCCTTCACCTTTGGCAAAGCTCGTGGTTTTGGGTAAACAACGACAAGCACGCTGCCGAATCAGATGTCGTAATGGATCTAACACGTGTTTTGGACTAAATTGTTTTACTGGATTTTATTCGCTGGATCCTTACGGACAAATTGAGAGCAAGTTTATGGTGAAATACAGAGTTTGACCTGTGCAAAGCATTCTAAGGTAAGCTAACCTTGTTTTGTGCTTTTCCGTATAAAAGCCCCATGTGCTCGGGGAGTGATTGCTGTGCCGGGAAATGAATTGCATAGTCAAAAAGAGGAGACTGTAAGTTTTCATTTGATGTGTAGAGTGTCATGGTACATGATCGGGAATGTGTGTTTTCATGAGAAAAGAAAAAAAAAAAACGTGACCACGCCCGGGTGACCCTCGATGTCTGCCGTAGCTAAAACAGAAAGTGCAATAGCACCATCCACTTATGCGCCACGAATCCTACACACTGGGGCTTTAAAAATTCTTAATCTTAAATCTTAATCTTAATATTAAATCTTAATCTTTTATAATATATAATTATATTCTTCAAAATTTCATTGTTATAATGATATGGCTAGTAAAAATCAGGCAAACCTTAATGAGAATGGTTGAATAATAATAATTATTATAATTATTATAATTGTAAGTATTACAGGAACGCTCCAATTGAGAATTGAACTAACAACAATCAGGTTGGATGGCAATCAACTGCACCTCAATTGCTCATAAACTTTTTTTATTTTTTTTTTATAAAATTATAATAAAAGTTACAGAATTCCATTAAACTCTTGGATTGGTTGTATCTTTGCTTCCAATTCCTATATCAATGTTTTCTGTTCATTTAACTTTGTAAGCAGAAAGTCAAGACAGCAACACACTCACACACACTCTTGTTTGTATAATTGGCACCTGCTGATTGAATGTTGACAAAGAGCCACAGGGCTGAGACAGGGGAAACTTTAACCTTCAATGAGTTGGAAATATTCAAAGAGTAAATGTGTTTTGACCCATAATTCCAAAATGTTATAACAAGTGCTTTCCGATGTTGTGCCTCTCCCTGCTTCTTGTCATAAAACCTTAATCCTTTTACGTTATATTCCTCTACAAAGTATTGCAAGATTTGTACCAAAACTGTCAAATTTTTAAACTTTTTGCTTTTATAAACGGTCAAACATAGTTGTTGGTTGCTTATGTTGCTACCTGACTCACACACTGAACAGTTCTTGAAACTTTTTTAGTTGAGCTCAGTTCTTTACATAATATCATGGAATTTTAACTGACAAAGAAGTGCAGCATGTACAGTTCAAAGGGGACAAGTAAGGGACTATTGGGACAGTGGAAATTTTGCAGCATCAACTGCAACAGTTTGCTGCATCAAAACTTGAATTTCCCTCGGATCAGTAAAGTATTTCTCTCTCTTTCTGATATTTCTGACAATTCCTTAATGTTCTTGATTACATTGCCAGGTTCTGGACGCAATTTTGATCTATGGTTACCATGCGTACTATGTATTTTGAACATTTGTAGGCCTTGAGCTCCCACCACCACTCTCTATCTGATCTGTTTTCCAATACAATACCCAGTTCAATTAAGTGTCAAGTCAACATTTATTATTATGAAGCCCACCTGATCAATGCAGCCTGAATGGAAGAATCCAATATAGAGATTTGGAGGATGAGGGAAAGCATATCTCTGTCTCCAGTCACTTTGCTGACTTTGGTGTTTAATGGACATGGTTTAAGCGTATCCATGGCAACAGGGGCTGTGATTACATTATTAACAATCTATTGAAAGTCCAATTGATAACAACGTTAATATATTGTTAAACCTAAAAGCCGGGATGAGATTTGAATTTATTGTTGCATGATGTGCCTATTATCAGAACATTAGTCTATCTATGAAAAAATATTAGGGAGATATGAATGTTTTTAAGTTGTTTGTGTTTAAGTTGTTTATTTTATGCTGAGAAATGTGTTTTTATGAATTATAGTATGAGGGTGAGAACTAAAAATTAAAAAATAATTTCCAGGACTTCAGAAAACAGGGCAGATTGTGTAATAGAAGATTTATAATTTAATTTCACCAGCCTTTTCAACATGGACAACTAACCAAAGAACACAATGATACAGCATTATTGAAAATGTATGCATATGAATGATCATTTATTTTGTGTACTTGTGTGTTGAAAGAGCAGGGTTTGCTTAGCATTTGTTGGATCATCACCTTGTTTTTTGTTACATTTAATATTACATTAAATGGGAGGATGGTTCAGTGTACACAGAAATATCAAAAGTGTATCATTTTAGTGAGCTGGGCTGTAGCTATTATAAATGGACAAGATTATGTAAATTGGGCATATTGTAATGTGCCCTTACCAAGGCATAATGTTACTCCTAAACTGTCATCATGGTTGGCCAGTGGCTGCTTCACTCAATCTATCATAATAGTTTGAGCTTCAAAGCATACAATAGTACTGTCAGTAGTCATTTTGAAAGTAATTTTACCCCTTTGTTTATTGTGATTCAAGCCTTAATAACATTGCAGAGCAAGATGGATTCTCGTGATATTTGTGAGTTCACAAACTCACAAGAATCCATGTTAAAGTGTGCCTACAGCTAATTCAGTAGACGGAAGAGTCACAGAGCAGCATTCGGGTTTGTGCAGAAGTCAAAGCAACCAAAAGAAACATAGTACATGATGCATCTGTTGACAGGGAAGATGTCTCTGCTTTTCTCTTAACTGATTATGACAAAAGTTTGATTTTTCGGTTTGTTACTCTGTTGTGACACTTCAACCAGTTACATTCAAGTAGTCGTCATGACATTCTGAGTTTTCTGATTACTTCCAGCGAGAGCCATTCCTGACTGATAACTGTAGAACTCAGTTTAGAGTGCTACATATATCAATCTGGCAGGAGCTGTTATTATTATTTATTATTATTATTTTTATTATATTGTACAGTACCTGTAAAGACAAAATACTGATTCATCTTGGCACCTTTTGTGCCAAACTAAAATCAAAGCAACAGTGATAATGATTTAAGACCTAGTTTTACAACAATTTTGCTGTGAAACTGAAACTGAATAGGAAAGCACTTACGCTGATGGTAATTGGTCATACTTATACAGCACTTTTCTGTCTTAAGGCACTCAAAGCTGTTTTCAACAATGAGCCATTCACAGCATTATTCACCTGTGAGATCTGGGATTGAACTGCCAACCTTCATATCAGTGGACAAATGCTCTACCAACTGAGAAAAAAGCTATAATGTAATTGTTTACCACACAGTGGTTTGAGAGGGGAGTTAAAGAGGCTATTTTTGTCAAGAAAGAGAATCCTTCCTTGAACAGAAATGGAGGGCTCAGACACCATTTGTCTCCCATCTGTAACTCTATCCTCAAACCTAAATCAAAACAAACAAAGAAAACAATAGGGCAGGAGGTCAGGTCCAGAGGTGTGAAAACACCAGTTATGGTCCTGAATGGTTCTGAATGGTAGCTCCTCCCTGCAGGCAGTTTTAAAGTGTCCACCAGCACTCGAGCCAGAACTAAAGAAGCAGCTTAGATGAGCTGCGAAATGTATTCGACCAAATAAACTTTTGTCCAGTTGACAAATTGAATTTCTGCTCCCCATAGTACTCTTAGGTCATCTACCGAGCCCTGGTTCACTCACATAAAGACATCTAATTCCGCTGAAAGGGTTTTCATCATTGTATAACAGGGAGACATTCAATCGCCACCTGGGAGCCCCAGCTGGATTTTGGTATAAATGAACAGGATACTGTCTTGTGAACTGATAACACGCATGGTGGCATTTCAGTACTGCAAATGGTTTGGAATAAAGGTTTTGAAATAAATATATAATCTATTCCGGAGAAAGATTTGTGGCATGCAGAATAAAAAGAAAAATCTCTGGGTTCATAAGGCATCAAACATCACATAAGCCATATTGTTTTAGTAATTTTGGGATATCACATGAAGTCATTTTCTGCTCACTGCCCTCCCTCTAGAGAATCTTCAGACCATTATGCAAAATTCTGCAAAATGCAAAGAGGCCATCCTTGCTACCTTCCTTGCCCGGGTTGGTATAAGATAGATATACCTCTATACCTCTATTCTTTTTTTCATTGTTATTTATTTGTTCTAAAATCTGTGTCTGCTTCCAAATAGTGTGTTTCTTGTATAAATGCAAAATGAACTTTATTCCTATGCAATAAATCTAATATGCTTTGGCACTTTGAAGAGGAATTCAAGCCACGGGCATTTAGAGAGAGTACACTTTGGTCTTCAAAAGCCTTTTTGGCAACTCCCATGCACATGATCATTATTGTTTATATTATATACAGCTCTGCAAAAAAGATAAGAGACTACTGCATTTTTTTTCCTGAAATCAGCATCTCTACATGTATTACAGCCATTCCATTCCAGCGCCTGTTGAATTCCAACACAAACACAAAGCTGAGCTTCTTCAGTTCTTGCACCAGGAGTGGAATAAAGTCACCCAAGAACAATGTGAAAGACTTGTGGAGAGCATGCCAAGACGCATGAAAACTGTGACTAAAAATAAGGGTTATTGCACCAAATGTTGATTTCTGAACTCTTCTTAAAGGGATAGTTCGGGTTTTTTTTATGTGAATCTGTATGGCATCCCCTTCAGCCTTTTCACTTGTAAACATCGCCACTTACAAGTGAACAGGCTAATAATAATAATAATAGGCACAGTGCTAGGAATCGAGAGAAAATAGCACCAACTTCTGACTTTTTGGTGGGCAACTGTTTTGTGACGCAAATATATCACTTTTTGGACAAATATTGTTTTTAGAAGAAAAACAAGCTTTATTAATTGTCCTGGCTCACAGGACACTGTCAGGGGTAAGTCAGTGTTAATGCATGACACTGTTGAAGGGGATGCCATACAGATTCACATCAAAAAACCCGAACTATCCCTTTAAGTGTAAACATTAGTATTGTGTTGTTTTAAAATGAATTTGATCTTGTTCCTTTGCATTGTTTGAGGTCTGAAAACATGTATCTTTTTTGTTATTTTGACTATTTGTCATTTTCTGCAAATAAATGCTGTAAACAATAATATTTTTATTTGGAATTTGGGGAAATGTTGTCAGTAGTTTATAGATTCACATACCTATAAGTAGTAAAATCAGAAAAGAAATTATAATTTTGCTGTGGTCTCTTACTTTTTTCCAGAGCTGTATGCAGTTTTATTGTTGGCTGTCACACTTGTTTCTATGTACTGTATTTTTTAACAAGTGTTCATAAAATTGCCAAAGTACACTCCAAATTTTCTGTTTCTCCCCTGTTGTCCCTCCATCACACTTACCTAACCCTAACCCCCATCATACTTACCTGCCTTGTTTGGAGCTGCTGGGCGTGACCTTGGCATCTCCTCCTGCTCCTGGGCTGGCCTGTGCACCTGTCTCTCATCTCTCATCTCACCAGTATAAAAGCCTGTGCTCTCCTCACCATCTCTGCCAGATCGTCAGTGTGAACATTTGCGCCGGCCTTTTTCTGAATCTTTGCCAAGTGTATTTTGCAATTTTTACTTCCCTACTCTATTTGCTCTCTGCTCCAGCTCCTCAGCCAATCTGCTTGGTCCTGCTCCTGCCCCAACCTCAGCTCCAGCCATTTCAACCCTGCCTTCCACACTTACCTGCTGCTCCTGGACCTGCCTTCCCTCCCTGCAATATTAATCAACTCCTGTAAATAAATCAGTGTTAAACCTTCCCTGGATTTTGGCTGCTTTGGGGTCCTGACCTTGTTGAGTTGTGATAAAAAAATGAATAAATACAATTAAATGATACTGTGGAAAAGTAAAATAATGTTCCTCAAAAACAAATATTTCCCCCCAAAATATGTTCCATCTATCAGGTGTTCAACAATAAAGCCCTGTTTGCACTGGATTAGTTTTACTTTGGGTTTGTAAAATTGAAATGACCCCATCTGTGTTTCTGTACATTTGCTTGGGATAAACAATGTCAGTAAACAACGTCTTTTTATTCTGTTCAGGAAATGGCGGACTGATAAACTGATAAACACACAGAAACAAGACAAGAACTGTTTAATTCATTATGTTGCCAACGTCGTAATTATAGTGATTATTGTGACAGGCCCAACAGTAACATTAGAGCCACCACTGCCACACTGTGACTCAGTACTAACCAAGCCCAACCCTGCTTATTGTTTCCTTCCGTGGCTCTGTGTACTACCAATGCTGTTACATCTAATTCACATATAATGAAATATAGCACAAAGCATTCTGTTTGCATACAAGCCTCAAGTTGAATGGACCATTATTACAGACAGATGATGTATTCTGTTAAAGTCCAGCACATTCTCAGCCCAAACTGTAATTATGTGTTCTCTCCATTTCGATTACTGAAGCATTATTACACTCTAGTGCCTGGGGTCCCATTGGTCATAGCTGCTGAACCCAAACGTCACCAGCACAGGAAGAAGAAGCTGCCAAATAAAGGCTGATTTATTACCTCTCGCTACCTCTAATAAAGGTTTCAGCTGAAGGCAAAACTGAAATCAACTTCTTCCTGAGCCCGTAGAAAACAATCAGATGTCACTACAGTATAAATACAACTGTAGACAGGGGAATTACTTTTTTGTGCAAAGAAGTAGTGGTCTGAAAAAGATTAACTGTGAAAAGTTGCATGTGGCACTAAAATCCTTCAGTGTAGTAGTACTTGGCATACAGACCTACACCTCTACCAGTCCTTCAATATTACCTCCCTAACAAGACCAAATCTCTTCGCTTTTGGCACACAGAGGCAACCGAAGGTGAGTTTTCCCCAGTTGTCAGGCAAAATTCAAAGTGCCATATGACAGTTTAAACTATTCCTTTCTCTAAAACATGGTTAACATCATTATATTTATAAGATATGACTAAACATCTTGTCTAGTCTTTTCTTGAGTTGTAATTTAGGTGAAGTGTATTGTTTTACAGGCAGGTTGGACATGGGCAGCATATATGATATAACCAGTGGCGCCGCCAGGCGTACGCACTAGGTGTACCTTGGAGAGATTTTTTTTTTTTTTTTTTCCTGTTTGGCACTTTTGCAAGACAACATTAAGTGAATAAAAACGCATTTTTATAGAAATTGAATGTTTTAATATAAATAGAATGTGTGAGATGGAGAGCCCAAGCGAACTGGGTCCGATCAGACTGGAAGTGCGATAAGCACCAAGTTCACAGCCCTACAGCACACTCCTCACGCCCCCCCACAAAAATGATACATCCAACATTCCATCGCAGCAGGTCACCTCCTCAGTATACACACAACGAAGTTCGAGTCCTCTTTACTGAAATAGTGATATTGCTCGAATTCAACGATATGTTTGGCTGGAAAGACGTAATTAAAGTGTTGCAAATGCGATATTAAACTGTAGCCTACGACGTCCGTGGACTAGCAGACAACGGATCAAACTTAAGGTAAGCCGGCTTTTACTTTATTTGCCCGCCGATGGCACTGCTGGTTCCAGACATTTACAAGATATAATTTTGATGTCATGTTGAGCCGTTTCCACTGCCTCTGCCGAGCGCTCGTTCAGCACACTGAGACGCCTGAAAACGTACCTGCGAAACACCATGGGTGATGCGAGGCTTACCGGGCTTGCTCTCATGAACATTCACTTCGACATGAAAATCGATAGTGAAGCGATCATGAGACAGTTCGACGCATCTGGTAAAAGGCGACTAAATTTCAAATAGATTGCTCTACAAGTTACAGTTGCGCCTTCAACTGCGCTCCCGGGGGGAGAGAGAGAGGGGGGGGCGCTCTTTGCTGTGCTTACGGATGTGTGGCCCATGTAGGCTACTGTGCACGAATGTGAGTTTTAAAATATGTTCCAATGTTTATTGTTCGTGTGTTGTTCACATATTACGTTCATATTGTTCACATTGTTCACATTGTTCAATTTCAAGTTCTTTTGTTGTATTTTAGCCTACAGATTTGGGACAGTAGGCCTATATGCACCGTGCAATTTTTATTTTAATTTTTTTTGGAAGGGGGGGGGCGTACCTTACATTTCAATCCTGCAGGTGCCCCTGGATATAACGGTATGTTACCTTGCAACCATAATGTTAACAAGTGTTTAACTTACATAATAGTAATGATTTAACAATAAAATAAATTAAAAAATTACAATACCTTTATTTTGTTAAATCAAGGCTTAAACTGTCAGAAAAATGCCTTCCTTGTGTGAAAATTGTCTCTGCATTTTGACTGGAATTGATGACATAGAACTCTCCTATTTCCTATATTTTCCTACTTTTTATTTTTCTTCACAAAGTGCCTCTTAACTTAAGTCAAATCTCAGGTACAATCCCACCAAACCAAATGATAATTAGACAAATATGTTCATATGTATAATGCACTTTAAGACATTTTTTCATTCATTTTTATGTTTGACACTATGTAACTGTTAGAAATTGTGCCACCTGCTTGTTTACAATGTTATTGCTTTGTCCAGAATGTTCCACAGTATGGCATTAAACATATGGATACAACCAGGTGACGCCACCAGGCCAAGTTTCAAGTCTGGTCTGTTACAGTAACACTGCATGTTTTTCAAGGTATTATTTATAGCAGTAAAAGCCAATATGCTTAATACTACGCGTATACAGTGGAACATTCCAGGCAAAGGAAAACATGTCTCCATGGAGACATGCAGGTGCCTTACCCCTCTCCTGAAATGTTGCACATATTATGTGATACAAACACAAAATACAAGTTTACCTGGGATGACTGCTGTTGTTAAACTTTGATAGAGGGTATAAGTAGGCTATGGATTAAAGTTGTATGGTGAATATAAATTATTCTAAACTTCTTCTAGACTCACTGGAAAACCACAGATAAATACATTAACATGATTTAATCCATATTAATTTGGAAATTGCATATTTACATTTAGCGTAGTCATATTAATCTTCTACTAGTAAACAAAATTTGGCAGAACACCAATGCTAAAACATATCAGCAAAGACACTTGTATGGGATTAAAATGGTAATGAGATGAGAGCCTTTTTCTGGCCAAATTGACAATGTAACACACCACCGTTTAAGGGATCGTGACATTTCAGAAAGTATTCTTGGCAGCCTCTCCGAGGACTTTTCTGAGGATTTTGCCGAGGACATCAATGCAAATTTAATCCTGGATCCATTGAAAACTCAAGTACCAAATTAATCAAATGAAAGATCCCTCTGGTACTTTGGTATCCCCAGCCTCCTGTACAAAGTGTCAAGTCGCCTTAAAATGAACAGTTGGTATAAGTGAGTAAGGTTTTAGAAAAGGGAAAGAAGAAGACATATTTCTTCCAGATATTACATGCTCTAATTGCACATGTATTTGAATGCGCTCTTATTGAAAATGTTATGGTAAGATGTCACAGCGAGCCTGGAACCTTGGTATGGTTTTTAGGTGCCATTTTGTGTAGGCCTACTTTTGACCATTCAAAAGATCATTTATCAGTCATTTATTTTGAATTGCTAATTGCTATCACACCTGTGCAAATTTTGTATCTCTCTGAAACTATAAAGGTTGAATTAGGCTATTATTTTGTTTGAACTTGGCAGTTCATAAAGACTTATGATAAATGCAATGGGCATACATTGACTGCAGAATACTGTGACTGCAAAATGGTTTTCAGTGTGTCAAACTAATCAGTAGTCAACCAGTATAAAATTAGCATGCAAATCAGTGAAAAGCTGCAGGCAATTGTTAAGTAAATTCAATAACGATATGACATGTATGGAAGAGGGGCCTGCCTGTCTAACACATACAGTATATCGTCATTTGAATATGAATTTACTGCTGCAGTCACACAAATAATATAACAAAGAGTAACCTTGAAAAAAAAATGTAGTATTGTAGTATTGTGTGCTGTAACTCTTTCTGTTTACACACACAACACACTGAGCAGGGCTCTCAAGTCTCACGCTTTGAGAGTGTGACACACGCAATTCAACGTGTTCACACGCTCACACGCCACACATGGTATTTCTCACGCAGAATTTTTGTTAAGCAATTCAAAACTGTAGCCACTGTTCACAGCGCTTCTGTGTCCAGAAAATCGGTAAGTTAATGCAGGCACCGCGCGTTTTCAGCGAAAAAAAGTCACTCGAGTACTCGAGTTGAGCGATCAGCTGATCGGCCTGTTCGCCGTGATATTTACGCAGCATTTCCAAGAGAATAAGAATCCTTAACTTGCTACGTTAATGCTACGTAAGAAGGAACTCTCGCCTCGGGACACGGGATAAGTTCGGGATATGTCCCTTTCTCCGGAGCTCCGGATTATTAAACTATCGGGAGTGACATCTGCATCTATTTTGGCACTAAACCAGGTCTAAACCAGGACTAAACCAGGACTAAGCCAGGACTAAACCAGGTCTAAACCAGGTTTAAACCAGGACTAAGCCAAGACTAAACCCGGACTAAACCGGGTCTAAACCAGGATTAAACTGGGACTAAACCAGGACTAAACCAAGACTAAGCCAAGACTAAACCAGGTCTAAACCAGGACTAAACCGGGACTAACCCGGCACTAAACCAGGACTAAACCAGGTCTAAACCAGGACTAAACCAGGTCTAAACCAAGACTAAACCAGATCTAAACCGGGTCTAAATCAGGACTAAACCGGAACTAAACCAGGACTAAACCAAAACTAAACCAGGACTAAGCCAGGACTAAACCATGTCTAAACCAGGTCTAAACCAGGACTAAGCCAAGACTAAATCAGGACTAAACCGGGTCTAAACCAGGATTAAACTGGGACTAAACCAGGACTAAACCAAGACTAAGTCAAGACTAAACCAGGTCTAAACCAGGACTAAACCAGGACTAAACCAGGTCTAAACCAGGACTAAACCGGGACTAGCCCGGCACTAAACCAGGACTAAACCAGGTCTAAACCAGGTCTAAACCAGGACTAAGCCAAGACTAAACCAGATCTAAACCGGGTCTAAACCAGGACTTAACCGGGACTAAACCAGGACTAAACCAAAACTAAACCAGGTCTAAACCAAGACTAAGCCAGGACTAAAACAGGACTAAACTAGGTCTAAACCAGGACTAAGCCAGGACTAAACCAGGTCTAAACCAGGTCTAAACCAGGAATAAGCCAAGACTAAACCAGGACTAAACCGGGTCTAAACCAGGATTAAACTGAGACCCAACCAGGACTAAACCAAGACTAAACCAGGTCTAAACCAAGACTAAGTCAAGACTAAACCAGGACTAAACCAGGTCTAAACCAGGACTAAACCGGGACTAACCCGACACTAAACCAGGACTGAACCAGGTCTAAACCAGGACTAAACCAGGTCTAAACCAGGACTAAACCAGATCTAAACCAGGACTAAGCCAAGACTAAACCAGATCTAAACCGGGTCTAAACCAGCACTAAACCAGGACTAAACCAGGTCTAAACTAGGACTAAACCAGGTCTAAGCCAGGACTAAGCCAAGACTAAACCAGATCTAAACTGTGTCTAAACCAGGACTAAACCGGGACTAAACCAAAACTAAACCAGGTCTAAACCAAGACTAAGCCAGGACTAAAACAGGTCTAAACCAGGTCTAAACCAGGACTAAACCAGGACAAAACCTTAAAAAGACTGTGTGTGATAACATATTATCCTGTGCATTATTGAATTATTGACTGATAATATGGACTTTTTGTTATAAAAGCATTTCCATTTTAACAAAGTACCTTCTAATTCTGCCCTGCCCCTCCACCATCCCCCCTGGTTTCATTTTACAACTCGACTACTGCTCGCAACCCCCCCGCTCCTCGGAAATCTCACTCCTACCAATCTTGAAAATTGAGAGCCCTGCACTGAGGGTTGTGTGCATTATTATCAATCATTATTGGTTCAACCCTGCCAAAAAGGGGGTGAACAGAGGCAGTTTACAGACAAATTGCAGAAGCTGTAGAGACCATAAGCCATTGCTGTGCTGCCCTGCGTTTGCAAGTTCAAAAAGACACAACAGCCCTGAAAGCCTATCTGAAATTGTCCAAATCACTACAATGTTCTTCCACTAAGCAACAGCTTGTCTATATGGGGTACCACAAATGTAGAAAAAATGCCATATGATTATATTTTGTTACCATATGGTATTTCTTGTATTTGTTCAGTTTTGTGTGATTTTACATCACATAACAGAATGTCACAGTATGTGGATATAGTATGTGGATAATAAATGAGCTCTGAAAATGTAGCATGTTATTTTACATAGATCCATGGTATTTTATGAGAAAAGAAAAAAAAGGAACGTCGAAACTATTGCATTGTTTCTACACGACCCTAGATTTAGTAACACACCAGTACTTCCTGTTTAGAATAGACAACAGCGATTCATTGAAGCTATCTATTTTTAACCGTGTTTTAGATCACAAACGTGGATGTGGCGTGAATAGCAACATTCAAAAATGATTCCTTACACGGTCAACATCAAACTAGCAGCTCGGACGTTGACTGGCACTCTCAATTTGCAGAATAAAACCGCTGTCGACTGGTGAGTAGCGCTGCTCAATGATTAGCTTCATTAGCTCAGAGCTCGTTCTCTTTTGACAGATGCAGGGATGTTGTGATGCTCAGGAGATGGCGTTTGCACTGGACTGTATTTACAGCATGCATTTATCCAATCAAGTTATAAACGCTGTAAATACTTAATAAATAGAGCAAATGTCTGCTCATATGCGGCATTGTTTGTATGTAAGAAGGTCATCCTCTGCTGTCATGTGATATGGCATGATGGCCCTGCATTTGTGACTTGTTAGCTTCGCAGAGAAAAGCGTAGCTTATGAATACTGTGTAGTCTCTGTAAATTAGAAGAATTGAAGTTACATTTTATTAATTAATTTTTAAACGTTACTAATGGTACCTTAAACTGTCAGTATGTCAATATAATAATATAATAGAGAGACACTGTCATAGAGCATTATATTATTCCCACATTTTCATGCATTTCCAAAACAGTATCCCCTCACAACATTAACTTGTGTATTTTCTGCTTCTTCTTTATATTACTTACTAGGGGTGGGTATTGGCAAAGAATTTGAATCACGATTCATATGCCACGATGCGATACTATCACGATGCATCACGATACTTGAATTATTGCGATGCATTGCAATATATTCAACATACTTCAGTGAAAATGTACCAAAAAAAAAGAGGATAACTTAAATATCAGTGGCTGTGTATCTGGGTAGTGTCTTCAATTGATACATAACTCTGATCAACTCAATTCATAACTGAATTTATTGAATAACCAAAACAAATAAACCAAACCAATAACAAAAAAGTGTATAGGATTTTTTCTAAAACAAAAAATTATGTTCAAACATTTGCCATTTTGGAGGTACCTACCATCATAACAAACAATACCCTTTCACAAAGAAAAAAGTCCACAGAAAAAAACCCAAAACTATTTATTTATTTATTTATTTATTTATTTATTTATTTATTTATTTAAAATATTAAATTATTAATTAATAATAATCGATTTTTGGCATCAAGAATCGATGCAGTATATTGTGAAAGTTAGTATCGCGATGCATTGTCATGACGATTATTTTGCACACCCCTATTACTTACCATCATAATGAGAACATTCTCCCTTATTCAGTTTACATGAGCCTATGGATGTTTTCTTAGAGTTACAATAACAACATGTAGATAGATTGTGTTCATCAATTAATTTCTTTTTCCAGGGGTTGGCAGGGGCTCATAGCTCAGGGATGTCACTCCAGCATCCTCATCATTGACCCAAAGACCTCACAGACCATTCAAGTCCTGGAGAGGCACAAAGCCAATGTGGTGAAGGTATGCATGATGGTTATATTATTATAAGGTGAAAATAATAGTGTTTACAGTAACTGTGAGAAACTGATCAACAATGTTCCCAGTGTTTCAGCAATTTACATGTGTTAAAAAGCTATTGTTATATATTGAAAATAAGTATTTTTTGTAGTTGGACATTATGTTAATATATTAGACCAATAAATGGGCATAGCTAATGCACTAGCTGCCACATTCCAAATAGGAAGCTTGCATGCGGGCACTTTCAGGTCCTACTGACCCTGGCTCCCATTGACTTACATTGGAATATTGACGTCCCTCTTTCTGTAACTGCTGCTGTGAGCCACGTCATTTTGGTCTTAAAATGTTTCTATTAATCTGGTCTACATGATCCTGGTATTTTTATTTTGCTATTTTCTCCGTTCAAAAAAATCCTTTACCCAATATGGAGCCTTTTCTACTGCCTGTAGCAAGTTTCTGTTTGGATGCATGTATCTTACCTATTTGCACATCCAACCCACTGATGATCCATTATATTTTTAGATTGTCTATTCTGTCTCGTTTTCCTGCAGTTTTTGTGCTCCCCTTAAAGGTTGTATAGAGCAGTGTTTCCCAACCTTTTTTGTCTTGTGTACCCCCTGAGCCTTTTTGTCATACCTCGAGTACCCCCTCACTCATACGTGTTGATAATTCTCAAAAAGTAGAACGTGACACAATGGATTATTATAGGAGAATTAACGTTTTTTTACAACCTTATTTCGGTAATAAAACAAGTTGTTTTACTCACCCATAGCACTTTGGTGTCATATGGAGCATTTCCGGAGATGTTTTAGATTAGCGATATCCGTTAACGTGAGTGCTCGGGGCACGACGTTGCAGTCACCAAAATAACACAAACTTTAGCACTTTTCAAATCATAGAAGCTCAATGTCTTAGTCTACACTTTCGTTTGAGTCAAAAGTGGCCTCTAATCCGAGATTTAGCCATAGTTTCGAGTAGATGAGGAGGCCAGTGCGCATGTGCACAGTCACAGCTTATTTCGCTCTCAGCTCTCGGGACCCAAACATGAAACGCAAAGCTGTAAGACCTTTGGACCATCGTGTTTGCAGTACCCACTTCAGTCAGGATGATTTTTTACCAGCAAAGGAAAAGAAAGAAGGCCAGCGGAGTCAGTGCACGATTCTGAGAAGTACTGCGAAACCGATGGCTGTTCTCTGCGCTGCTCCTAAAACTGTCTCCGCTTCATTCTTTCCGTATCCATTCTGTCTCCTTATCCGTATACTCCTCTTCAGTCCTCAGTCCTCCATAAGTCCTCTTCAGCCTCAAAGTCCGAATCTTCTGCCATGTGTCACTCGCAACAGAAAAGTTATAAGCGTCTTCTTATCTGCAAAACAGCTGTGAATGAACGCATGCGCACTGGCCTCCTCATCTACTCGAAACTCTGGCTAAATCTTGGATTACAGGCCACTTTTGACTCAAACGAAAGTGTAGACTAAGACATTGAGCTTCTATGATTTGAAAAGTGCTAAAGTTTGTGTTATTTTGGTGACTGCAATGTCGTGACTCACGTTAACGGATATCGCTAATCTAAATCATCTCCGGAAATGCTCCAAATGACACCAAAGTGCTATGTGTGAGTAAAACAACTTGTTTTATTACTGAAATAAGGCTCAGATTGTAAAAAACGTTAATTCTCCTTTAAATTAAAATCATTTTATTGCATCTCCTTAATTTGAAAATTTAATCCTCAGGCATTTTCTCTCTTTTCTTTAACTCAAATTTACTCAAATTAGAATAAAAAAATTAAAAAAAATCTCCCCCTGCGCCTGGCAGCAACACTGCCGAGTACCCCCTGCAGTGTGCTCACGTACACCTAGGGGTAATTGTACCCCTGGTTGGGAAACACTGGTATAGAGGATTCTCCAAGGAAGGAGAAATCCAGCGACAGTGTCCTTTTTCAAATATTGCGCATGTGTGAAACCACTCCCCTTCCCACAGCTGCCTAAGTAGAGGCGCCTCTTCCCGCCTCCTCTTTACACTTACACTGCGTGTTTATAGCCGGTGCGCGTTCAGAATTGTTGTTACTGTTGTAACTATACTATACGTTTTCAAATGATAAGCAGAAGTTACCTGTCCAGAAGTAATTTAGTGACCAACGCGTCTTTAGACCCTCTGCTTCAATGCACACCATCGCTGGAAGGAATCTCTCAGAATCACCTTAAGTTTAGCTTCGCTCCTTTTCCCCTTCTCTTCTTCTTTCAGCAACCTCAAAAACTGATTTTCTTTTGTGACAAACTGGTAGTGGATTCTTGTTTGCCATCACAACAAACTCTGTGTTGTGAGGAAGCTACAGTTGGAAAAAGCTGCTAAGAACTGCTGCGTTGGTCGAGTAAACAACATCTTGCATCTGTGAAATGCATGAGAGGCGTACGTAAACCAGTCTTGTTATCTATTGGCGAGGTAACGAGGTAGCCTCTTTATCTATTGGCTAATCTTTATCTGGCCCCACCACATCCACAGTTGATGGATTTTCATTCTTTTTATTTGGTCATCATAATTACAAGGCTGCTGCATTTCCATAATGCTATCATTGACAATTTGAAACAAAAAAAATCCTCCATACAACCTTTAAGAGCAAATAATACACTTAGTCAGCCAGTGTTTGAAGTAGGATTTTTTTTGTTAAAGATTAACATGCTCCCTTTTGTTTATTTCCTTTGATGTTTACTTGCATTACATTTTCAGGAAACTCCAAACACACACCTACATTCCTTTTTATTTATCTCACGGCTTGTATTAATGTTAACTTTGTGTCACCTTGGGCAGAGTTGCGTTCATAAGTCTGGCAGTTCTTTTGTTTAAATCAACCACAGGAGCAGATAACATAAGCCTTTCACTGGTGGAGAAGTCAAGGCTTTAGGTGTGCTATTGTGTCTGTGTTGTGTATTAGAGTAAATAATGGTCCAATAAATCCAGCGGCGATTATCAGCGGTGCGGCTCAATCCATAGCTCTCATTTCTCACTGTGAGGCACACTTTAATCTTGTAAGGTGGTGCAGACGCAGGGATGGGGCTCCTCATTATCTGCTCAAGAAACAAAGCTTTAGTGCAGTGGAATCTACAATAAAATCTATTCTTACAATATTCACGAGAAATGCAGGCCTGATAAAACATTTATGCAAAGTTGCCCTGTTGGAGTCCTAGCCTTGTCTTTTGAAATAACTATCATTTGTAAGCTTCCTTGTTCCCAATTTCTTTCATGCTTTAAAGTAAAATTAGTTTTGCTCCAGCCTCCATTACATATCTAATGTAAAAGCAACTCTTAGGGCCAAAATGAAACTGCATTGTGCTGTTTGCATGTAATTGTAATTGCATGAACATCACCTCATGTTTCAGCAAGATAATGCACGGCCCCATGTTGCAAGGATCTGTACACAATTCTTGGAAGCTGAAAATGTCCCAGTTCTTGCATGGCCAGCATACTCACCGGACATGTCACCCATTGAGCATGTTTGGGATGTGCTTGACCGGCGTGTACGACAGCGTGTACCAGCTCCCACTAATATCCAGCAACTTCGCACAGCCATTGAAGAGGAGTGGACCAACATTCCACAGGCCACAATTGACAATCTGATAAACTCTATACGAAGATGTGTTGCACTGCATGAGGCAAATGGTGGTCCCCAGACCCCCAATAAAGCAAAAAAAAATGCACATTTCGGGGTGGCCTTTTATTGTGGGCAGTCTGGGGCACACCTGTGCACTGGTCATGATGTCGGATCGGCATCTTGATGTGGCGCACCTGTGAGGTGGGGTGGATTGTCTCGGCGGGGCAGAGGTGCTCGCTGTCACACATTTGGACAGATTTGTGAACAATGTTTGAGAGAAATGGTAGTGTTGTGTATCTGGAGTGAATTTTGGATCTTTGGGTCCATCTCATGAAAAATGGGAGCAAAAACAAAAGTGTTGCGTTTATATTTTTGTTGAGTATATTATCCTGTGCATTATTGAATTATTGAATGATAATATGGACTTTTTGTTATAAAAGCATTTCCATTTTAACAAAGTACCTTCTAATTCTAAAAATTTCACCATCCCCCCTGGTTTCAGGTTAAACTTTATAAAACATCTGTCCGTGTTTCACTTAACGCCTTTTCACGCTGTCTCCTCCTGTTAGCTTCCCTGATAGCGCGCATAAGCTCCGTCCTCAATGCCTCTGATTAGAGCGCATTTCGGCGGCGGCGTGGGAGGGGCTTTTCAACAGACACCGGACTTAAATGACACTGGTGCATCCTCTATGTCCTTGCCGCTATCTCCTCTCTCACTTCTGCATTTGACCCATCCTTCAGGAGCAGTGGGCAGCTCGTCTTTCAGGCGCCCGGGGACCCATCTCCATGATCTTATTGCTCGGCTTGGTCAGGACCTCAGCTGGAGGATTTTACCTGGAGCATGTTTTGGGTTGATGGGGAAAACCGGAGTACCCAGAGGAAACCCATCCAGACACGGGGAGAACATGCAAACTCCACACAGAAAGGCTCGGGCGACCCGGAGATCGAACCCAGACCATGCATGCAAACTCCACACAGAACACACACAGAAAGGCCTGGGCGACCCGGGGATCGAACCCGGAACCTTCTAGCTGTGAAGCATGAGTGCTAGCCACTCAGCCACCGTGCCACCATATATATATATATATATATATATATATATATATATAAGGGCTGGGAATATTAACGCGTTAATCGCGATTAGATTAATGTAAGTTATGATCGCGATTTTCCGCAATTCTACCATCCATAGTACTTCCGGTGCCGGCGCGAGCTGGCTGCCCGTCACAACGCTCCTGCACTTTCCTAACTTTATGCCTTAAACTGCCCCACTTTTGTAAATATTTTTTTATCAACACTGTACGTAAGCTTGGGCCGCACACGACGCTGCACTTTTTCTGCACTTTTGGTGGATTATTTCCCTGTCTCGGCTTAAGATGTGTAAGGGACCCCGTCCCCCGCTCGTCTACACAAAGGATCAGCTGATGGCGCTGCGCAGCGCTGTTGTGTTCCCCCGAGACAGGCATGTTATCCCTGACGAGATCCTGCGGACGACACGCCGTGGATGCCGCGCGGGACGTAAACTCCGGGAAAAGAAGAGACGCTACAGACCCGTTCTTCCCTCTGTCATCACGGGGAATGTGCGCTCCCTCGCCAACAAGACGGATGAGCTCGCGGCGCTCGTTAGATTTCAGCAGGAGTACAGGGACGCTAGCGTCATTGTTTTTACGGAGACATGGCTAACACCGCAAATCCCGGACTCTACCGTCACTGTGGACAACTTTCATCTGCTGCGCGCAGACAGGACGGAGGAGAGCGGGAAGAAGAAGGGAGGAGGACTAGTGCTGTTTCTGAACGAGAAATGGTGTAAACCTGGACACTGTACAGTGAAGGAGCAGATGTGTAACAAAGACATTGAACTGTTCGCTGTTGGCATGAGGCCCGGTTACCTGCCCCGTGAGTTCTCTTATATGCAGCTCATTTGGTTGTATTAATTAAACTCAGTGTCGGTTAAACGCGCTATTTTGAGTTTGCTAGTATTTTGTTCCTTCTACGCATCCGTAGGCAGCTCGAGCGGGCTTCAATCATTTATTTACAATTTCTCAAAGTAAGCACTATTACTGGTTCATTGTTACTTTTTCCTTTCTCTGCACTTTTTTTAAATAAAAAAAAATGGTGAGAAATACTTTGCATTGTGAGTTTAACTTTAGATTCGAACGATCTTACTGCAAGATATCAATTTTAAACATGCAAAATAAATCACGATTAATCGCGATTAACTATGAAATTTCTGAGATTAGTTGCGATCAAGAAAATTAATCGTTTGACAGACCTAATATATATATATATATATATATATATATATAATTTATATATATATATATATATATATATATATATATATATATATATATATATAATTTTAATTCTGAACCATGATGTAAATGTGTGTCAATCTGTCTTTGTGTAAATGAATGTGATTTCTTCCTCTACTTAGTGGTGCTGTTCCTACATTCTTCAAACAATCTATTGTGCACCCACTCATTAAAAAGGCTAATTTTTTCAACACTGAGGTTGTATCAAACTACACACCCATATCCATGGCTAAAATTTTGAAAGAAATTGTGTTCTCTCAAGTTTCAGCTCATGTTAATAGCCTACTTGTCTTCGACAAGTTTCAGTCTGGTTTTTGCAAGCATCATAGTACTGAATCTGCTCTGGTTAAAGTCTACATTGACATCCTTCTTCACACACCAGATCCTTCTAAAACGCCTGCAGCATGTCGTTGGGTTGCAGGGCTCAATCGTAACATGGTTCACTTCATATCTGACAGGCAGATTTTTCTCAGTCAAAGCAGGTGAGGAAGTGTCTACTCCTGCTCCTGTCACATGCAGCTTGCCCCAAGGGTCCATCCTAGTGCCTCTTTTATTTTCTTTATACATGCTCCCCCTGGGTTTATTTCTAGAGAAACATCAGATTAAGTACCACCTATGCTAACGACACCCAGCTTTATCTTCCTGTCTCCCCCAAAAATGGCTCGTCCTTTGCCACTCTCCATGCCTGTTTTACAGAAATAAAAAACTGGATGTCCTTTAATTTTCTCCAGCTAAATGAAAATAAGACTGAAATTATTCTATTTGGACTTTACACCAACACTCTCACATCTGACCTTGGGCCTCTTGCTACAAATTTGCACAGTTCTCCAAAGAACCTTGTTGTTTTTATGGACTCTCTTTTAAACTTTGAGAAACAAATTTCAAATGTTTTTTTTCAGCTAAGACAAATTGCTAAATTAGAACCAATCTTAACACACAATAACTTTGAAACAATCATACACGCTTTTGTAACCAATAGACTGGACTACTGCAACTCGCTATATTCAGGCCTCTCACAATCCTCCCTCAGTGGGCTACAGTTAGTTCAAAATGCTACTGCCAGGCTGAAGTGTAAAAGTTCATTAACTCATGTCTGTGAAACCAAAGTCACTCTGCTTTGATATGTATGTAACTTGTATTTCTGTATAAATACTCAGACCTCAGATGCTCTGGAGGAGATGGGGAGTGACTTGGAGAGGTCACTCTGAGAGGGGACTTGGGGAAGATGCCGAAAGGCTGTCCCATATTATCACCTTCTCTTTCTGTAATGCAGGTGAAATGGTCCAGAGAAAACTATTATCACAACCTGAGCTCTCCATACTGTCTGCGGCTGGCCTCAGGTGACGCCTCAGGGAAAATCATCGTGTGGGACGTGGTCAGTGGGACGGCCCATTGTGAGATACAGGAGCACTCCAAACCCATCCAAGGTCAACCACATGGAAACTGTTAACTGATAACTTTTATTTATGATTATTGACACCCTAACCAAATCACAGAGAAATCCTTTTATTTTTGCTTCTAAAACATACTGTATATTTTTGGTCCTTGCAGTTATTATGTGTATTTAGTTTGTAATGATTCTAGAAAATTTTAGATTGTATTGAAAAAACATTATTTAGGTCATGATTTTTCGAAACTATTGATTTTGTAAATTGAGTTACTGTCACAGAATCTGCAGAGGTTAAATTTATTCACAAAATAATTTTTTTTTACTTGAATAATGTTACTGTAAAGTGGCAATACTTTTGGCAATTATGACTCTCACTAAGCTCCAGTGACAGGATGTCTCTGCCAGAAGGAGATACTCTGGGCTTGTCAGCATTCAAACAGACACAGCCCAGTCCTGGCTCTCGCTTGAGTTTTCTGTTTTCTCCTCATTGTCTTGTCTTGTTTGTCTTAGACTTGGAGTGGTTGTGGAATCAGGATGCCTCCCGGGACCTGCTGCTGGCAGTTCATCCTCCGAACTACATCGTCCTGTGGAATGGAGACACAGGCACCAAACTGTGGAAGAAGAGCTACGCAGAGAATATCCTGTCCTTCTCCTTTGACCCTTTTGACCCTTCCAACATGGCCTGTAAGGATTTTTTATGGTGGAGATGTATGCTAAATATTTTTGTTTGTTTTTTTGTGGTAGTTGTTTGCTTTAAAAATGTGTATGTTTATCAATTACTGAAATGCTAATGTGGTAGAAAATAGAAAGACAAATTGATAAAAGGAGAAGTTCAATTTGTCAACTGGACAAAGTTTGTTTGGTTGAAAACGTTTCGCCGCTCATCCGAGAGTGACGAAGCCTCTCAGATGAGCGGCGAAACGTTTTCAACCAAACAAACTTTGTCCAGTTGACAAATTGAACTTCTCCTTTTATCATGGATTCTACCTGGATGACTGAGGGACTTTTCACGCATCGAAAGACAAATTAATCAGTCAAAGAATCATTGCTGCATACTTCTAATGCTTAAAGGGATATGCCACCCCCAGGTCAAATTTGGGCATCTCCCCACAGTCCAGAGACTAAAATAAGTGGTGGAAAGCGTTTTCCTGCTCACCCAGCCATTGTCCGAGTCTGTCGCCACTGACCGCCGCGGTATCTGCAGCTCCTCCGCCTTAGACTGGAGTCTAACGTCGCCAGAGAAAGATTTCGGCCAAAAGGAATTAATTTGCTCGATGCGTTTCCCAATTACATTCCTGTGTAGTGCGCATTCATATCGAGTGCAAATAAATGTGCAAATCAACACGGAGAGCTTGCCTTGGTCATTTTGGGTGGGAACTATTTTCCAGTGCGGAAGAATACAGCCGAATCACGCACCACGCTGTGCAACAGGGGAACTCCCTTCCCGGTGCGTAACTGGGATTCCCCTGGCAGCGTGCTGCGTGATTCGGCTGTATTCTTCCGCACTGGAAAATAGTTCCCACCCAAAATGACCAAGGCAAGCTCTCCGTGTTGATTTGCACATTTATTTGCACTCGATATGAATGCGCATATCAAGACCACAGTTCATTTAAGGGTCCCATGGCATGTAATTTTCACTTTCTGAGGTTTTTGAACGTTAATGTGAGCTCCCCTACCCTGTTTAGGGCCCCCCCCCATGGCTAAAAGTTGCGAAATGTGTAAACTGAGCATTTGCGATCCTTTTCCGCGTTTGAAAAAAAGACAGCCCAAACGGGCGATTCTGGACAAGGGAAATTTCTGACGTCACACTCGGGGAAAAATGCAAATGCAGTTCCACCCCCCGTCTGGATGTCTACCCACCGTCACCGACTGCAAACAAGCTACGCAATGCGAGATGCGTTTTTTTATTTGCCTGGAGGCACGTGAGAGTGTTTCCAGGCTCGGATGTCCTTTATCCGAGTCTCCGAACCTCTGAAACAGCAGTGGCTTAATTTTATTTTCTGTGGAAATGTCTTTATTTTTCAATGGAAATTGTCTCATATCTTCCACCGTGCTTAAACGCGGAAAAGGGGCCAGCGCACATCGCACCGCTAAACGAGGAAAGAGCAGAGAGTTTGGCCACACCCCCACCCGCTGCACTGGCCTGTCTCTGTCCTCCTCATTTGCATTCAAGCAACAACGCCCAGAATAAAGTGTTTGAGAGAGAGATTTTTGACTCTGACTGTGTTCATGAGGCTTTCTCATGCACTCTGAGTCTTGATTTTGAAGAAGGATTCATTTACAGTATTAGGGAACCATTAAGGCGCCATATAAAAGCATCAAGAAGTACCATGTCATGGGATCTTTAAAAACGCAATGGCTCTAGATACATAGAACAGTTTTTATCTGATTTATATTTAATACATTGACTAAGATTGTTTGTGAAACTTTATTTTGCTGATCTGATTATTATCTTCCTCATCAGTGCTCACCAGTGAAGGGATAGTCTTCATCACAGACTTCTCCCCGTCCAAAGCTCCAGGAAGTGCAGGGAAAAAGGTCTACATTGCGAGCCCCCACGCCAGCCCCGCCCACACCAAACCTGCTCCAGCTGCTGCCCCAGCCCCCACTGGAGCCAAGAAGGCCCTCAACAAGGTCAAAGTCCTCATCACCAATGAGAAGCCCACGTGAGAAACTCTGAATATATTTAAATGTTTACAGTTCCTGTGTTTTATTCAAGTGTGGCCTCCCTGTATGTGAAAAGCCTGATGGCTATTAGTCTGATAATATAACCCTTAACTAATGTAGATAACAGAGTTCTGCTGAAGCACAGGCAGCAATTATGTTTTACTGAATAAAATTGTTGGAGTGAAATGTTGAACTTACTGCCTCTATTCAAATGAACTGTATATAACCTGCGCTTTCACTGTTTAAAATAGGTTCTACAATCACAGTGGGAACTGGGTTGCCAGTTGCCCTTAATTTGTATAATGAACAAAAAATTTACATATACATATACACATACAACTGGGTTCATAAGTCTTTTTTTAAAACAATTTAGTTAGTATGGCTTAGGAATATGTTGTAATGAATATGTTGTTTGAACCTTTGAACTTAATGCTGGTTATATTATGTTTAAGTAGCACAATGATATTCTCCCCTCACTGCATTTTAAATACAGTTCATATTCTTTGAAGAAACTGCCCTTAGCCAAAGTGAAAACAAAGCACTGAGCAGATTCTAATAGAACAGGGCTAATGGAGGATGCCATGCAGGGGTGGGAGTGAAGGCTTGTTCAAGAAAGACAAGTTTCCATGAGTGAATATAATGGTTCAGTCAGTGGAGTTTGAGAATACAATAATTGTCAATAATGTCCACACAGCATACAAGAAAGAAAATTGAATTTTAAAACAACTTTACATAATATATTCCTTTATTTTAGTATTGATACGAAAGAAATGGATTATTGTAACGTATAACTCTAAGCCTAGAACATTACATATTCTTTTATATGCAGAGAGAAATATTATTAGAGGGGCCCTGTATGATCTTCGCATCGACAGTGGGCCATGGCACAGCAGACTTTGGGAATGGCTGTGCTATACAATGAAACATTAATAAGAAATAACATTTCCATGGAGATAAGCAGGCAGCAGATCCTCCACCAGAAAAGATACAACTGTGCGATATGGGGGTCAACATTTATGCAACACCTGGGATGGCATTAGTAAAATGGTGTAGCTCAATTTTTATGTGATATTTTCAAGTTTGCTCCCAACAAGTTGCATTTGGCTTTTCTCTCAAAGTAATAATGCGTAAAGTAATAATCAGCCGCTGTGCATGGAGGTCGCTACTTCTTAAACACTCTCCAATTTGCTGCTCGCTTAATTTTTGGCATGAAAATGAATCTGTTCAAGGCAAATAGTGACAGCTTATTTGTTTTTGAGGGACGCAGCAGAAGGCCAAACTATTCATCACACCAAGGTTTACTCAGATGATTAAAGGCAGCACTAATATGAGATGAATGGTTTAGGTCGAAATTAAACTCAATTTACTTTGAACATGTGAGACAACGTGAGCCTGAGAAGAAGATTTCATTATTATGTAACAGGAAACTGTTATAAATTATTAAAACTGAAATAATCACTCACTTTGCCAGAATTTCATTGTAAGCTTTATTTTTATTTTTTATTTTTTTGAGGTAGTACTTTAGTTGTTATTTTTCATTTATGAAGTATTAAACGTGCTGAGGCCTGCGTATCATAATATATACTGTATAGATCCACTAATATGTAAAGAGGCTATTTTTGTTAGGAAAGATGATCTATCTCTGAACAGAAATGGGTGGCTTAAACATAATTTATTATGCATTTACAACTCCATCCTCAGACCTAAATCAAAAGAAAGAATACAAAAAGAGTAGTCAGTATGCTTATAGGTGAGAGATCAACCATCATTAGGGACAGTTCAGTCAGTGTAGTTCAATAGATCTAGCTAACACACAGAAACTGTAAATAATTTCTAGTGTTAGTTTCAGTGCAATTAGCTCCTCCTTTCAGACAGATACAAGGCATTGTCCAAGACACCACTTGGATGAGTCTTTACTAAAACTTTAACTCTAAACCTTTGTCCAGTTGACTGAATTATTATTATTATTATTATTATTATTATTATTATTATTATTATTATTATTATTATTATTATTATTATTATTATTATTATTATTATTATTATTATTATTTGCTATAAACCAGTATGGCTTCTTTAATCTACATTAATGAAAAAGTATAATAATGGTGAAACTGTTGCAATGAAATATGTCTTATTTCTTTTTGAAATAATAGACCACTCATACCTGCTCTATATATAAGGTTATTTTATTGACTATTTATCTTCATAGAACACATTCTGCTGTCTCATCCAAAGCACTAGTTAATGGTCCCACACAGCCTTCTGTTTTTCAAAAGGAGATTAATTATTCCCCAAATCTCCAGATCTGGATGTCCCTCAGTGTAGCAGTGCTAATGACAAAACCACATTAATCTACTGTCACTGTTCTTTTACTTTCTTTTCACCGCTCCAGTCCGAGCCTCTGTTCTTTGTTAGCAGACACTTCTTTCCCTAGCACTGTCTCGTCAAATATAATTACTATAGAAAATCCCAGGTTTTATTTAAAGGATGTTACTTTTTCCTCTGCTTCAGATGATAGATGGTGATTTAAGACACAGTGCTGCTTGTCCAATCTATTATTGCACTTCCTGAGTCCAACACAATATAGTGTAAATTACTACCTTTGCTGCCAGCCAATAATGGATAAAAACACGATTTTCAATATTATCAATGATTGTCATTTGAAAACCACTAGATTGGTTGTATTTTCGCCACTCTGCCATCGCAAACGATGTGGTGATTTGAATATTTCAAGCAAGTGATGATAGTAATGTTGTTCAAGACTGGTTACATACAGGATATCAAGAGATTTATCAAAACCTCTTTTTAAATTTAAAGCTGCACTCTGTATTTCAACAGCTTGTACCTATGCTTTGCCTGGTATTTTCCACAGATGGCATTAATCTGTCTAGCATTTAATTTGCTAAAGGCGTTTTATGCCTTGAAAAACATACAATTTTACTGTAGCAAGACTGACTCTCCACAGACCTGACCTGTAACTTGTTGTAGTGTCCCTACCTGCTTGTCTTGTCATGGAGATTGGTGATAAGTGTAATGTCATACAGGCAGGTGGTGGACCCCTCTAATTAGAAGTTACGCTGTGTGGCTTTTTAATGATCCCATGACATGGTACTTCTTGATGCTTTTATATGGCGCCTTAATGGTTCCCTAATACTGTAAATGAATCATTCTTCAAAATCAAGACCCAGTGCATGAGAAAGCCCCATGAACACAGTCAGAGTCAAAAATATCTCTCTTAAACGCTTTATTATGGGTGTTGTTGCTTGAATGTAAATGAGGAGGACAGAGACAGGCCAGTGCAGTGGGTGGGGGAGGGGCCAAACTCTCTGCTCTTTCCTCTTTAACGGTGCCCACCCACTTCCGCGTTTAAGCGCAGAGGAAGATATGAGACAATTTCCATTGAAAAATAAACACATTTCCACAGAAAATAAAATCAAACCACTGCTGTTTCAGAGGTTCGGAGGCTCGGATAAGGGACATCCGAGCCTGGAAACACTCTCACGTGTCTCCAGGAATATAAAAAACTGCATCTCGCATTGCGTAGCTCGTTTGCGGTCCAAACTCTATGGCCATGAGTTCCAGAGACGATGGGTAGACATCCAGACGGGGGGGTGGAACTGCATTAGCATTTTTCCGCGAGTGTAACGTCAGAAAGTTCCCTTGTTCAGAATCGCCCATTTGGGCTGTCTTTTTTTCAAACGCGGAAAAGGATTGCAAATGCTCAGTTTACACATTTCGCAACTTTTTGCCATGGGGGGGGGCCCTAAACAGGGTATGGGAGCTCACATTAACGTTCAAAAACCTCAAAGTGAAAATGTCATGCCATGGGACCTTTAAAGGTGATAACTGTAACTTGCTTTTCTTGTGGTTTGAATATGAAATATTATATAGAACCTTTTTTGGTTTGTAATAAACTGGTTTTAGTTATAGGGCCTTAATGCAGAACTAATTGCCTTTAAAACTAGTGCTTGTTATGATTTAAAAAAATATAGTTGTTGCTTTCTGAAGCTGGTTTGCTTAATCTAGTTTAATGTACTCATGAAGTGAGCCATCTTCAGTTGTTTTTTTCTGCTGCTGGTGGTTTCCCCTCTAAAGTCGTTGAGCCATAATTAAACAAAGTAATTACTTTCTCAGTGGGATCCGTATACTACATTCATGCGGCAAATTATAATTCTTAAATTAATCCACTCTTATGAAATGTATTTTTGCATTCATTTTAAAATGTAATTTTAACAAGCAGATAAAATATTACATTTGTCTGTGTATCTATCTGTGCTCTTTCCATCGGTCTCTGATTCTATAGTTCTCAAGTGGACTGCAAGGTTAATCATAATTAAAGCTGCTTGCGGCGATGATGGCCCTCGCCCCGGCGCGCATGCCCCTCCCACGCGACCACCCGGCATGCTGTTGTCCCTTCCCGACTGCTGCCCAGACCCACAGATCCTTCATCAGAAAAATTAAACAGTGCACCATTAAATGTTTTTTAGGAGTCTTTGCGCCCTTGCTGGCCAGTGTGAAAAATGCCCCATACATTTTTTTTGGTTGTTTCTAGTCATACAAAGTCATACAAAGCCGCTTATGTTGATGTTTTATGTCTATGGTAGGCACATACGCTTTAGTATATTATATTCAGTCCGAGATCACGCATTAGTGATTCAAATTTCAGCACGATTGGACTAGGCATGTCCGTGTAAGATTTTTGGCTATTGTTCCTCAGCGGTAAATTTTGGTTCCAATATGGGCAACTTCCTGTTCATCAAAGAGTCATGTGCCAGTTCAATTTTTGTCTTGTCTTATTGATCTCTATTACTGTTTAAAAATTTTTTTTTCACTGTTTGCCGATTTTGCTTGCCCCCACTCCCATAGTGGTCCACTTCTAGGTGGCGCTGTTGAGTCGTGTCACTTTGGATATTGTTGCGATGCCCATTTTATCTAATTTTTTGCCAGACCAGTGGCTCCCATACCCGGTTTGGGGACTTTTCGTCTACTATGTTTAGGAGATGAAAAATATGTTTTCCTACAGAGAAAAAAATCAGTTACTCTGTTACTGGCTCGGGTCAATAAAATCAAATATTGCCGCCTGAATTGTTGCAAATGCATGAATTGCTAAGGTTGCAATTATGTAAGGTTATAAACCCTATATCGAATTAAATATCTTGTCTACAATACTGTGAGATTGCCTGTCCAGCCAAACCCACACACTTTGACAATACTAATTGGACAGAGATGTGTGGGTCTGGAACCGTACCCTGTCTCCAGATATTTCAGATATGAGTGATTTACAGGCACATTAATCCATAAAAACGCATGGTCCATTTGTGTCTAAACTAATATTGTGGCTTATGAGTAAAAAAAAAAAAAATGGAATCAACAAGCAAAACACTAACCACTTATTTATCTCTGGTAAAATATGTTACATTTATTGTTTTTAATGATAAAAATTGTTGAGAGATGTCTTCTGCATTTGAGAGATATGCTACTAACTGGCATCTATGGTTGGACCATCCAGACAGTTCCAGACATTATGAATGTTGGCAAGACTGGCTGGTTATTTTTTTTTAGCTTTATCAAACTGTTAAATGGGTTTGACACTTTTTAGAACATATCTTTTATATCTTGGTCTTCATACATTTATCAGGTTATAAGCTTTCTTCATTTTTCCAGGAAGACATTTCTTTTGTTACGTTCATCTGTCACAAAGGACTGACGCAGGTTTTCCTCAGAATCTTGCACTTTAAGGTCTCAATTATTTTTCTGTTTCTGCCCACTGGAAACTGCTGCTGCGATTGTTATTGGTGTGATTTAGTGCACCATCTTGTACAGATGCTCCCACTGAGTCCTTTTTATCCAGCGGTCTTTCTCTGGTCGGTGTCTTTTTCATGAACTAGGAATAGTGATTGATGGATAAAACCTGCTACTAAGGCTTTCTTTTCTTTCTTTTTTTTAAAACATTGGATATTGTGAAGGCATTAAAACCTGGTATATAGTTTGCGTTGTTAACATTAACAGTTACAATAATGATCTGGGGGTGTGTGAGAACCAAGGACATGATAAGATTCTGTATTATAAGTGTTGCATTGTAATTTGTTGTTATATTGTGTCCATCTGGTGTATTTTTTATTGTTCTATGTATAAATTGCCTGAAGCTCCAACTAACCTTTTTCATCATGCAGCTACTATGCCAGTGCACTTTCCTATGATCTTTTAATGGAAAATTTTAGCGTGACTTAATTATAATACCACAATTTCTTTTTATTTTTTTCAGTTTTGATTTAATTAGGCATAGGTGTTGTGGTGCTATATCAACAAGACATAAATTATTGCCTTTAACTATTTAGCAGCTTGGTTTTATTACTTGACTACTTCAGACCACTTCACTCCACCAATTGTGAAACATATTGTAAGTATAACACTAGATTTAATAGTTGTCCCTGTGTTTTTTTTCCCCAGTGCGGAGGCTGTGACGCTGAATGACTGCCTGCAGCTGTCCTACCTCCCGTCCAAAAGGAACCACATGCTGCTGCTATATCCCAGAGAGATCCTCATCCTGGACCTGGAGCTGAGCCAGACTGTGGGGGTGGTGGCCATCGAGCGCTCAGGAGTGCCCTTCACACAGGTAAAAGGTTTACTACAAAAGTTGGGGTCAGAGATCACTTGTAGTTTGGGTGGGCTCAGTATCAAATGTGTGCTGCGTTAGTCTCATGTTTAATGTGAGAGGAAACATCACACATTTACAGTTATTCATGCTTATTGACATCATGACCAAATAACTGCGATATTTTCTTTAGTACGCCTTGTCAAATTATTATTACATTACCATTCCACTATGCTTTGTGAAAGAAAACTTTTTGATTAATGTGACTAAATTGACAAGTCAACGGTTTGCTAGGTTTACTTTTTACTACGGCGGCACAGTGGCTGAGTGGCTAGCGCTCATGCTTCACAGCAAGAAGGTTCCAGGCCTTTCTGTGTGGAGTTTGCATGTTCTCCCCGTGTCTGGGTGGGTTTCCTCCGGGCACTCCGGTTTCCCCCATCAACCCAAAACAATCACTATAGGTAAAATCCTCCAGCTTAGGTCCTGACCAAGCTGAAGCAAGAAGATCATGGAGATGGTACCCGGGCGCAGTAATGTGCTGCCCACTGCTCCTAATAACAGGATGGGTTAAAGGAAAAGTAACGTTATTTATTTTACAATCTGAGCCTTCTTTCGGTAATAAAACAAGTCGTTTGACTCACCCATAGCACGTTCGTGTCATTTGGAGCTGTTTGGTGAAAGTTATGTTGTAGCGTATCCGTTAACATGAGTATTCGGGGCATTACTTTGCGGTCTCCAAATAACACAAACTTTAGCACTTTTCAAATCATAGAAGCCCGATGTCTTAATCTACGATTTCGTTTGAAGCAAAAGTGGCCTGTAATCCGAGATTTATCCATAGTTTTCAGCTTTGCGTTTCATGTTTGGGTCCCGGGAGCTGATAGCACAGTCCGCGCATGCGCACTGGCGTCCTCATCTACTCGAAACTATGGCTAAGGCTACGTTCACACTGCAGGGCTTAATGCTCAATTCCGATTTTTTTGTGAAATCCGATTTTTTGGCGAGGCCGTTCACATTTCCAGTTAAATGCGACTTGTATGTGATCTCCAGTGTGAACGCTAAACTCCCCAAAAGTGTCCCGCATGCGCCTTGGAGGACACGATGACGTCACACGCAGCAAACACGCTCAATGTTTACGGAAGTAGCCTAAAGTTGCTTTCGTACCGGAGCCAAAACATGTACAGCTTATTTGTTTTAAGGAGGAGACGGAGAATGACAAGGTTTTTGGCCACAGCGTTTTGCAGGGCAGCGGCAGCAACGTGTGCAGAAAGGAACATGTGGGTGCAGAGTCACAGCCAGGAGGGGTGGGATTGCTACGTGCTTCGCCGCTTCACTGATACGAGTTTATATACTATTTTCGCGTGACGAGAAGAACGTTTGTACACATTTGTGAACGCCTACTTGTACCACTCTCATTGGAGGAAACACACCCAGGTCGGATGAATGCGACCTGGCCGTTCAGACTGAAGTCGCATGTCAAAAGATCGGATATGTATCGGATTTAGGACCACATATCCAAGTGGCCTGGATCGCATTTGAAAAAATCGGGTCTGTGTCGTTCACACTGTCATTAGAAGATCAGATACAGGTCGCATAGAGGCAAAAAAATCGGATTTGGGTCGTTTCAGGCTGCAGTGTGAACGTAGCCTAAATCTCGGATTACAGGCCACTTTTGCTTCAAACGAAATCGTAGATTAAGACATCGGGCTTCTATGATTTGAAAAGTGGTAAAGTTTGTGTTATTTGGAGACCGCAAAGTAATGCCCCGAATACTCATGTTAACGGATACGCTACAACATAACTTTCACCAAACAGCTCCAAATGACACCAACGTGCTATGGGTGAGTCAAACGACTTGTTTTATTACCGAAAGAAGGCTCAGATTGTAAAATAACGTTACTTTTCCTTTAAATGCAGAGAAGAATTTTTCCAGTGTGAGATCAATAATGTCGCTTCTTCTTCTTTTTAGTATACAGTAGATTGGACTAAAATTACTTTTTTTTTTTAAACTTTTATGATTATGTTGTTGACTGAATAACCATGATTATTTGCTTTTGTGTAACTGCGATGTTGATCTGTTGGCAGGTAGGTAGCATGTACACATTAATCTTTAAAGTGGACATTAAGCCATGTTAAAAAAAAAACAGTATTATACAGCCAGTATTAATGTCTAAACACAGTTTTCTTTTATTTTTATTCTAAAAAATATCTTAAGATACACACTGCACTTGTTTTATGTCTTGTTTTAATAAAAAGAAGCTTAGTTTGTGGATTTCAGAGAAAACCTAAGCTTAGTTAGCTTACTGCTGCAGGTGAGATAAATATAGGTAAGACTTTGCTTTCCTATTTCAATCCTCCTGGATTCAGCCCGTGGTCGTCAACATAATGCTATTTATGTACGTTCCCTCAAATGAACCATCGTTGCAGTTTAGACTTAGACTTAGACTGAGACAAACTTTATTGATCCACAAGGGAAATTGTTTTGAGTACAGTGGCTCACTCATAAAATAATATATAATATCCATCCATCCATTTTCTTCTGCTTATCCGGGGCCGGGTCATGAGGGCAACAGTCTAAGCAGGGACAGTCTAAGCAGGGATTTGAGGTGTATATAATATAGGGTAAAAAAGGAAAAAAAGGATGGAAATGAAAAGAAAATGAAGGAAAACTAGGTGAATAGCAACCAGCTTTTGGTCACTCTGGGAGTGATATTTCACATTTTCTAACTTGTAATAATGTTTTCATTTGGAAAATATACTTTATGAACTACACATTAGTGTACACACATTTCAACGAGACATTTAGGCATTGGAGCTCAGGAATAGAGCCAGCAATGGCAACAAATTAAGTCCTTGCCCCCAGTGAATGCTTTGCTAATAAAGTTGTGCGTTCTTTGTGGACATAATTTAACCTTAGAATGAATCTGTGTGTTTATGTATTTATCTAAAACTGTAGAAGTTTTTTTTGGGGGCTCAGAGACTACTTTGATTACTTTTATTATTTTTAGAGTTTATTTGTTTAAATACATATATTTTTCATACATATCCAAGAAAGGAGAAAATGTAATTGACTTTAAACTAAGGTCTCTCTGCTTGAACTGATGGGTAAATGATTTAATGAAACAAGCGTGAATTAAGCAAAAAAAATACAACTCCTGGTATGTTCAGTTTTGCATAACAAACTGAAAACTGCACGTCCTTTTCAGAAATCGGTTTCCAGTAGTTCCCTTTTTACCTACTGTAGTTCATCCTGCTGTGAGTGTTAAACTCCCTCCTCTCTCTTCTCTCTCACCTTATGTCTGTGTGATGGAGGCTCAGATTAGCCCAGTCCTCATAAGAAGTAATGTGTGGCACCAACTACTTACACTTCTTAATGCTAGCAGCTGCCTGACCTCTGTTCCTATGTTTTCTACTGAACTGAATGATATGTGAGGAATGCAGATAAGACTTTTAGATGGAGGATTTGTCACAGATGTTTTGTCAGTTATGGAAAAGCAAGTTAGTTTTGCCCGAGACCTAACTGTGTAGCCAGATTATGGCCTGGTTAAGTGTTGCCTTAAATTAAAATTCTTGAATTTGGAGAAGCTTTAACACCTTAACGCCAGATTTACACCTAATGCGGCATGCCGACTGCTACAACCACTACGGTGTACTGTGGTGCATATTTGACCAAGGCAGCAGTTTTCCACCTGGGTTCACACAGTAACACATGTGTAATGACCTGAAAACTGCTCCTGACTGCTGCAGTGTTCTTTACTAAGACCTGCACCTCACCTGGGCCTGTGCCCGCAGAGGCCTGAAGTCAGCCTAATAGAACACATTGGTTTGAAAAAAGACATATTGTGTTTGTACTGAGAAGGAGGCCAGGAGTGCTCACTGGATCTGAGGTTGGGTTGAGTAGCCCACCAGGTACTTTTCAGGATTGTTGGCAAAATAACAACTTTTGACACAACTTTGAGTAACTAAATGGTGAGGGGAAATAACCATAACATAATTTTTCTAAATAGGTCTGCTTTAAAGGGACAGTGTGTAAGATTTTTACCCATTAATTACATAAATTGAAGATACCCATTCAAAAATACAGTGTTTTCCAAGCCTTTTCACTTCCATCATGAAATCAAAGTATTCTTTTGGACTTAGATATAGTCACATAAAAGGGGGATCTTCCCCATATTAGAGGCAGCCATTTTGAATACGAGAGCCGCAGAAGGACATTTGGGCTCATCCTTTGCCTAGGCTCCTGCTAGCGCCTGCTCAGCCGCCCTGCATGTGGGAGCGAAGGAGAGAAGGAGAGAAAGGGAAGGGGAGGGGGGAAGGGGGAGCCTCGTGGTGTTGGGTAAACAAGACAGGCTGCTGTATCACACGTCGTAATAACACGTGTTTTGGACTAAATTGTTTTACTGGATTTTATTCGCTGGATCCTTACGGACAGATTGAGAGCAAGTTTATGGTGAAATACTGAGTTTGACCTGTCCAGAGCCTTCAAAGGTAAGCTAAGTAACAAACCTCGTTTTGTGCTTTTCTGTATAAAAGCACCATGTGCTCGGGGAGTGATTGTTGTGCAGGGAAATGAATTGCATAGTCAAAAAGAGGAGACTGTAAGGTTTCATTTGATGTGTAGAGTGTCATGCTACACGATCAGGAATGTGTGTTTTCATGCGTTTTTCATGCGTTTTATTTATACCGTAGTTGTCGGCGAGAGCTCGCACAGCGCCGGGTGCGCGCGGCTACGCGAGCTGTCTGCGTTACGGCGCGCCCGGGTGACCCTCGAGGTCTGCCGTAGCCAAAAGAGGAAGTGGACTAGCTACTAACCACCTATGCGCCACGAATCCTACACACTGTCCCTTTAATAACTTTGCATGTCTTGTTGGATCCACGTGAGTCTGGAACCACACTGGCTTTCAGTTAGTGGAATAAACACCTGGAATAAACAAAAGTGTACCTTTCCAAGACAATTTTGTATTGATAACAAGGGAAAGTGAAAATAATGACATTTGCATTTACATGTCCTTATGAAAAACATTATATATTTTCATTTTCCTCATAAATCATATTTCATGTGTTTTGACATTATTTTAGTTTAAATTCTTTTACTTATAGTTAAATTATGCTGAAAGCGCAGGGAAGGGCTTTGTTGTTCAGAAGTCAGCTCCAAAGTCACAGCTTCAGAGGGGTTAGTTATTATTCAGCTGTCCTGGCCGGGCCTGGTCCATGCTTCTCCCCTCTAAGTGTTATAAAGTGCTTGTCATACAGCCAATTTGCATGACTGATCACATGGCTTCGAGGAAAATGGGGAAGATGTAAGGGCTATGGAGATACAGGCAGTTGCAAACGAATGGAGGTCTATCATGTGCAGTGCATGAAAGTAATGTATACAGCCGTGGTATTGATGACGACTTTACAAATGCATGAACCTGGTTATGTTGTGATGCCTGGCTTCCAAATTTAGCTATTGACAAAAAGGGTCCTGTACATATTATTTTTTTTCCCCCAACTTATTTGAGCAAAATTTGTCTGGCCCCCAGTACAGATACATCTTATAAGCAGCTCTTGAGGTCAGAATACTGCATGTCCTCTGCGAGCTGCCTATATCAAATTATAAAGCAAAGCTCCAATAATCAGGAAGTGTGCCGCTAGCATTCTAGTTTCTGTTGGCATTAGCATGACTGAAAAGCACTTATAAACTCATTGTGTTTAATAATTAAGTGTGGAATTGAGGAATTTTAAGACACTAAAAATCATGTATTTGAAGGATTTTTTTTTCTTTTGAAAGAGCAGTTGATCAATAGTTTTGGGTTGTTGACAGACATGGCTCACAGCTCTTTGATTGAGCATTGCTTATACAAGGAGGTTGCCTGGTTTACACCAGACCATATCACAAGTGATATACGGTCTGGGAGCCACCTACTGAATATCTCGTAGCGGAGGTGTGGTTTACAATTGCCAGCGGCCGTTTATTGGGCGTTACAAATGTCTATCATTTGGTGTATACGTAGCCCATAGCCAAACATGTCAGTTGTCAGTTCAAACTATAAGCTTCCGTTTGTCGCGTAGTACGCGTCGCCGTCTTTCCACCCCTCCCCACTCTCTGATTGGCTCCCCAAATCAGGAGCCCTTGCTTAGCCTAGTTGCCAGGCTGTCTTTTAGATCGGAACGAACAGTCTGGGATTTCCCAGGTAAACAAGGAGGATCTTAAACACATAAAGTCTTATAATTATCAGCCTTGATTTACACAACTTTGTTTTGCCACAATAAACTGTAATTTAAATTCATCTTTGGTTCCTGAGAAGTCTAATAGTAAATTGGTGCAGTCTACATGTTTGATAGTGCCGTTAAATCAAGGACACCTCCTGCTGTTGAGGCTAATGTTGCTCCCCTCAGACTAAAACACTGTTATTTGTTTTAACAGAGCTCTGATGATTTTTTCTCATTGCTCAACATGTATTAATTGCTGAAGGTAATTTAAGATACAATTTGTTTGTTTCTTCTGTGTAATATAGGTGATCCCTTGTGCCCAACGGGACGCCCTGTACTGCCTCCATGAAAACGGATGTATCACACTGCGTGTGTGTCGCTCCACCTCCACTGAAGATGCATCTGGTCTGTAAAATACTGTTCCTCTGTTGCTATTTGACATGTCTGTCATAATACTCAAGAGAAAAAAGAAAAAAGAAGTCTATCCTTGAAAAGTGTTCGAAATGTTTATTGAGAAGCCAGTATGAATGTGACCATGGAGGCTTCATTTAATACAAAAAACAATAATACAGTAATAATACAAAAAATAATAGCACAAAAAAAAACAACACAATAACTTAAAAATGCATAAAGGGATAAATATACTTCATTTTACCATTGGTATGTTCTCCATCAGTGTACTCCATTCAAAAGCACCAAGTATGAAGTGAATGGTTGCAAGTATAAGACCTCCTATATGTAGACTAGGGATGGAACAATTATCAATTATATTGTAATATTGCCTAAAAAGGTAATAGTAGTTGTAGTTTTCTCTTGTTCATAGTGTTAATTTTATTAAGAGGTTAAGATCCATACAATTTTTAAGATGACAATTTTAATAATTATTGTAATACTATTACTGATCGCAATAATTTTGATAATCGTGATACAAAATTTCAATATCATCCCACGCCTGTACAGAATATACAAATATAAACAGACATTGAAGATATAATATTTAATGGACAATTATGTAGGCAGCTGTTGAATCTATCTACTGACAATTAATGTCCAAAAATTAGCTGAATGTCTCTTCCTGCTCTTAACCCCATTTCACAGTACCTACTGCCTTATCTAATGACTCTGGATAAAAGAAAATGCGACCACTCTGAAAATAAATGATCCAAAAGATACGACAGAAGCCTATCATACTTATTTAACTTGACTGGACTTCTGGCATAGATTCAATTAAATTATCAAATTACAGTGTGGAGTTAATGAATAATGCAATGCAAAGCACTTTGGGTATCTTGAAAGGCACTACATAAATCCAGTGCATTTATTTTTTATTTCATTTAAGATGTCCAGATTAACCTGCCCTGTGCTCATGACAGAATTTGCCTTCAAAAGTTTAAAATACTGTTTTATCATCTTTGTAAAATGGGACCTCATTGCCCTTCTGATGTCTCCACCTCACATGTTACATTTATTTTACTGCTTATCTCACCTGGTCTTTCTTCCTTTGCCATTTGCTTACTGTAAGTCCCTTATGTGCTCTTGAATCTTATCTTAGTCATTTTACTAGCTTACCTCTCTGCGCCTTCTAATGTAAATGTCTTCCTTTTTCCAGCTGCTTCATTATGTGGATTGCCTAGCGTATCTCTATTTCAGCTCGATTACTCATACCATCATTATGCATTATCACTTCGTTTTACCACTATCATTCCGTATATAGTGGGAAAGTGAAAAATGTTTACTCATTAAAAGTGAATGAGTGAATGTAGTAGTAAGGTCCTATGGCTCTAGTGAGGGGAGATTGACCTCTTGCCTGGAGACAGCCCCTCTTACGTTCATTTCAAATGCAGAAGGGTCTAGAACCATATAAAATTGTATTTACTTGGGATGTGCCAGTCACTGTTGCTTTTTTATAGCATACATGTGTCTCTTCATCGTGGAAGACTTCTCCTTATATCCTGCTAACATTCAGAGCTAAATCTCCATTTACCTCAGATTTACAGAATTTAGTGCTTAGATTCTGCAGAAATCTGTGCAGTGTCTCAGTCCTCTGTTATTTTTTACTTGTACTTGTAAGCCACCATGTTTGTTTTGACGCAAATGAGCCATCTTCTCTGATTGGTTACTACACGTGTCAATCACACCCATCAGAAATTGTGGAGACAGGATATGTTCCAAACTATCTGTGGGTTTCAGAATGATAAAAAGGAGGATTCGAAGTGTTTCCATAACCATTAACAATAAATATCTTTTGAATGATGAAAGATTGTTAAAATGTGTAACTGGAAGCTGAAACCCATAAATACAATTTGTAAAGTAGAGTAAAACCATGTAGTTTTTGGTCCCAGGCATATTTACCTCTGAAGTAGACACTTGAATCTTGATCATAGGTCAGGGCACTGTATATCGAAACCAATGCAAAAACCACTGCTTTTAAATACCTTACAATAATACCTTGCTGAAGACGTATGTGTTTTTGTGCATTGATTGTTTCTTGACTTATGACTGTTTCACATTAGTTTACATTTCTCATTTTCCTTTCAGACCCGGAGCAGAGTGTGCAGGAGCTTGTGTACGACCTGCGTTCTCAGTGCGATGCCATCAGAGTGACCAAGACCGTGCGCCCATATCGGATGGTCATCTGCCCTGTCAATGAAAATAACGCTGCCCTGATGGTCAGCGATGGAAGGGTCATGCTGTGGGAGCTCAAAGCGCACTCTGGCAAGACCACAGTCAATCCCAGGTACAAAACACTATAGAGGGATTATTTGTTATGTTTATCTACAGAGCAGATGCAGCCTGAGTGCAGAAAAGAGTTGTTGCCTACTTGGTTATCATGAAGTTGCAATGCTAGTGACGATGTTATCATACAGCAGTTTATCACCGTGTGATAAAATAAGCTATACCGCTAAAGTAACATTAGTGAATGGTACGTCTTAATAACCCAAACTGATTGGATCACTCATTTCCATTATAATGAAAAGTCACATATTATACAACATTTTTCATAGATGAGTTTAATGCCATATTGTTGAACATCCTCCCCCATCAGTAAAAGTTATGTGCATATTTAACATGTATATATTTAACAAAATGTATTCCTCTCTACTGCCTCAGGATTGAGACCATTTTGTCTACAAACCACAGGCTACTCATTGCAATCTGCAAACAACTGTTTCAGTTACATTTCTGTAAATTGCACAGCGCATGGAAATTGCAAATCCTTCTATTTCTGATTTATATTTTACACCTTCAATGGCATATTTTTGTCACATATATTTGAGCTTCAAACATTTGTGGAAGAGACAGTACTTGAGGAAGTATAGTTCAAAGTTGAGATACTTAGCTGACTGACTCAGTGGTTTGAAAGGGGTATAATCCTCTGGGCTTATTTTAGATTTCTCACTAAATTGTTCAGGTAGGAGGAAGTACATTTAAGATGATTACAAGCTTCGCCGATGTCGCAAGTTTGGTGTGATAGAAGCAAGAGATTCGTGCCATAAAGCATAGCAAGCAAAATGATGTACGTTAAACTGGTACTTTATTTTAATGCATTTCGAAATGACAACAGTGTTTTAGAAGCTTATATTTTCCGCATAAAGATTTTATAACTTGCAGATAAAATACTTGTACTAGTCATCAAACTTGAATGTATTTTTGCTCTTTTATGATATGGTTAGATAAATAAATCTCCACTCAAATTAGACTTATTTTGAATTGATACGACTTTCATTAGGATACAGTACTTCTCATTCAAAATTAAATTATTGCTTTTGCGTTTACTTTTTAATGTTCTCATAAAAAGAATAAAATAGACACAAATCCTTTTTATTTCAGTGGTGGTCCCATGCAGCCAGCTGTCTTTTTCCTGTGAATTCAATTAACATTCAAATCTCTCTCTTTGTTTTGTTTAGCATTCTGCCTTTCGCTGTCTGTTTGGCACACAAAGCTTAAAACAAATGTTTAAAGGAGGTTCTGGCACTGGCAGTGTGTACTGATGTGACTAATAATTCCTGCTACACTCTTTAGAGACGCTGTGTTGTTATTCTGAGCCAACCCTATAATGATAAATGAAAATGGACCATTTATGGAGAAACCACTTTGCTACATTTCAAGCTTTTTCTTTTTTGTTGTTGTTGTTGTTCTATTATGTTTGTGTCAGGCAGCTAATAGAGAAAAAAAATACTGTTTTAAGAAAGATCACTGTTTAGATGCAAAACTGACTCTAGTGGGGTTTTAGTGGTTTTAGAATGTTGTTACCTCATCAAAACATGGAGTTGTGTTTTGTTTCTTTCACATGTTTGAGTAAGCCTGCCTTATTAGTCTGTCTACATCTCCCAAGGTCAAAATGAAAAGTATAGAAAATCAAATAATAATCAATACTAAAACTAATATTGAAACTATATACTAATTTGAGCAAGTATTGATACTAAAAAAGTAAAATTCATGGAACAGAAATAAATTCTGAATACTGTAGCTTTAAAATGATGACACCCATGGACCACTATGGAACCTACCAGTAACAGTTATAACACCACATGGTAATAAAAAATAAAAGTAGTACTTAATGTGGAAATGCTGTATCACATTCTTTTGTCCAAAGAAATTGTGTCTTTTATTATCTTTGTGATATCTGAATCAGTATCAAGTCTATTCATTAGTACCAAAATTGTGACAGTATTGTGACAACACTACTGAAAAAAAACAGTAGAGTTGTACTCATTTCTTGGTTGATAAACATTGTGGATTAATGACAATACTGTAAACATGTTTATTCACGTAATCGCTTGAATCCATCAATCTTTAGCCTTCCATAAAATCACTCTTTCTAATATTTACTTTGCTACAGACAACAAAGGTTGGTTAGTTATTTTTCATATTGTAAATGCTACCATTTCATTAATTATGTGATGTTATGAGTAATATTTAGAGATGATTTGTTATCTCTCCTTTGTCCCACAGCTCAGGCCTGTCTCCACTCTACTCTCCTGTGGCGTTCTGTGGCGCTCCGTTGGGTCCAAATCAAAAGAGGATTCAGGATCTGTCCCTCAACAGCATGATCGGTAAGAACAAGGGACTATACAGTTTTGTTTACGAGTATTGCATAAATCTTAAAGATAATGTTGCGTCAATACCATCCCTGCTCTTTTCCATGGAGATGTTAATGTTTTATCTGGAAGCTTCCACAATTAAACATATGTATATTGTGTTTTATATATTACAGTTTTTATTGCTAAAACAAAAAACAAACAAACAAACAAACAAAAAAAACCCACACACACAACAAATAATCCTCCAGAGGGGTATTCCACGAAAGCTACTAAGCGCAAAGCCCGGCTTTATTCGACAGTTGGCGCTAGTTTTAGTGAGAGTTCGGTTCCACAACGCTCGCTAAACTTAGTCCCCGCTGAGTTACTGGGGCAACATGGTTTTAGCGGAAAGTCTGGTACCGGGCAGGCTAAAGATGCGGCTTAATCAGGCCGTGTCGCAGAGAATACGTACCTGTCGTAAACAGACTGTCAAACAAACCGTTCCGCACACCTCCCGCATGAGTATCTGTGTTGTCCGAAAACAATATCAGCAAAAAAACAAATTACCTTACGTTCTTGGTTCTTGACAAATCTCCGGTAATTTAAAAATATGCTTTTTGAACCGCTGTCTTTATGACATTAGCATATAGAATAATTCCAGAGCTTTTATCGAGGAACACTTTGGTCGTGTGGTTACGTTCTGCGTCTTTTGTGTGGGCGTCCCGGGTTCGATTCCCGCTGTTGACGTATTCATGCGCATGTCAATTTTTGTGTTATATTTCCACAAATTTACATTTGCCACATATTACACAAATGTTAATGAATTTAGCCAAAAATTATTCATATAATCATAGAACTTGTATCAGCTGGGCCTAACATCACTCTCACTTGACGACATTGACAGTTTATATTTTATGTCACATCTCTATCAAAGAATACAGTTAAAGGTAAACCTTTACTTAAAAAAAACAAATGTAGCCAAATAACAGGCACACTCCATGATGCAACATTTCAATGATTCAACAAATTCAACACTGAATAATAATATTAATATTAGCCTACTTACTACTCTCCAAAATGTTTTTATGCTTTGTCTTTACCTGCAAAACAGTCCTCTTCACATTATTCCTACTCAAAGACAAGATAACACAATTTAACGTATTAGGCTACGTTTATACGGCGACGATCAAAACAGAAGACGCAAAAGTGGCGTCTCGTCTTCAATTTTTTATCCGCGTTTATACGAAGACGCAAAAGTGGACGCAAAAGCCAGCGAAGGGAGGCGCTGGACTGAAAAAAACAAAAACAAAAAACAAAAAAAAAACCATCACAACAGCGTCAAGTTACATTTCTAACCACGACTGTACCGGCTGTGGGGTCTCCCCTTACACAAGTGTGGAAGTCTAACGCATGACATTAGCGGACTATGTAGCCCGCTTAAAGAGCTCGAACGATGGGCATACGTGACCCGCCATCTCAGGGCCCCTGTCTGGTTCTACCCACGTCAGACGGCTCCTGGGCACTGCGGGTCCGAGTGCTGGTAGCTCGGTGCGGCGTGGGCCGCTCGCGCTCGACCCCTCGGAGGTGAGATCGAGACGAACCGTATCCTTCCCAGTGGCCTTATCACGGAGCCCCTCCGCGGGGGTATGGCAGGCGACCGTGCCCCCTAATCCCACGGACCGAGCGGGGGCCGGCTATCGTCAGACACTATTTCTCAAAGCTGCCCGTAAGAGACTTCCCCCGCCCCGGGGTCTCGAACCAAGTATACCGGAGCCGGGGCAACTTCCCCGTCCGGTCCGTGCGCGAGGCGCGGCGGCACGCAACTACCGGTGCTCACGACCCGCTGGAGCCGGTAGTGGTGGTCCACCGGTGCTCAGGACCCGCTGGAGCCGGGTAAGGGGCCGGTGGTCCTCCTCCGCTAATACCACCACCGGTGCTCAGGACCCGCTGGAGCCGGGATAAGGGGCCGGCTCCTGCCCCTTATCCCGGCTCCAGCGGCTCCACCGGTGCTCAGGACCGCTGGAGCAGGCCCCTTATCCCGGCTCCAGCGGGTCCTGAGCACCGGTGGAGCCACCGGTGCGCTGGAGCCGGGATAAGGGGCCGGCTCCAGCGGCCACCGGTGCGCTGGAGCCGGGATAAGGGGCCGGCTCCAGCGGCCACCGGTGCGCTGGAGCCGGGATAAGGGGCCGGCTCCAGCGGCTCCACCGGTGCTCAGGACCGGTGGAGCCACCGGTGCGCTGGAGCCGGGATAAGGGGCCGGTGGTGGTCCTCCTCATTGTATTGCCGCATCTATGTGACGTAAACGTGTACTGACGTGAGCAGATCTGACCAGTTTTGCGTCTTGGGCACTTTACACGGAGACGCTACAGCGGAGCGTATTTAACTTTTCCACTCTGGAGGGTGGTTTCAGATTTTTGCGTTTTTAGGCCCCAAAAACGCCATCACCGTCTAAACGAAAGGCACTTCCGATAAAATATTTTGTCGTTTTTACCCGTAAGCGTCCTCGTGTAAACGGGCCCTTAGTTGGAGCAAATACTTTTACACAGTAAAAATAAATTACAACTGACAAGACTGCTCTACAAATAATATTTATGACATCAACTGTTCTCCCTGGGAATCAAACTCACCCCTCCTGCACACCAGACTGTAACATTTCCCCTGCGCCACGGACTAGTGTTGACACTGACGGTGAAAAACATACTTAAAAAACTCAACATCCAGCACTGTTATGGGACTTAACTTACGTATTTAAGCGTTCGGCGAGCTTCTGCCACGCCATGTCTCTTGCCTTGGTTATTGCAAATGTGTTGTTGAGTTCCAAAAGCAACTTCTGTTCTGATGCGCTGAAATAATCGGCCCGAATCTTCGACATGATCGCGTTTTCGACAGTCGCTTGTTCACGGCTTCTTACCTTCCCCATGCACGCGTCTAGGCCCGGCCTGCTTAGGCCTGACTGAACTTAGCGCTGCTGAGGCGCAGCTGAAATGCGTTAGTGGAACGGCTTCAGGCTTTCGTCTAAGTTACGGCTAGGTCAGGCGAGGACTTGGCACTTAGTCGGCGCTATGTTTAGCGACGTTCGTGGAATACCCCTCAGGTCTCATCTGTTACTTGCCCTGGTGATATTGCCTGCTTTTCTCCATGGAGATAGGTGTTTAATGGCATACTGTGGAACATTTTGGCCAATCCAATAACAAGCATGTGGTGTGCACTGCAGAAAAGTGATATTGTGCTCCTTTAGACCATATTGTAGTATGAACTTGGTAATCATGAGAATATGGTTAAAGTGTACAAAGAAATTATTAATTTGGGGAAATTCAGTAAATAAAGTAAAAAGGCACTACAAATGATTCTATTTTTAACTTGTCAAACATTTTCAAGTTATCATCATTCCAAGAGTTTTTGCTCACTTTTTGGCTAACAAACATTGTAGGTATTATTTTTTTAAGATATAAATGGCAATGACTAAAATAGTTCATTTACCAAACATCTGTTAAAACAAAAATAATGCCTTAATTTATCTCGGTTGCGAATATGCATATTTTACAAAAATAAACATTCACATCAACACAGAAAAATTAAAGCTTATTAGTAGCTTAGTGTAAAATTGCTAAAACACTATGTACCTGATATCCACTGAAAATAAATGAAATCAATTAATCAAACTTTATATATAAAGCAATTTTCATACAAAAAACAGTGATTAAACAACAATCCCACATTAACTTCCACCCACCCAAGCAGCCCCCACAGCTGCCTGACCCCACACAAGCAAACAACCCAAACAGCGCATGCACATGCTGTGACTGGAGCAAGTAATGTAGATGAAATGTCTTACCAAAGTACTGCAGTAATCTCTAATGAGTCTGGGGGAGTGGGACTTGAACTACCAACCCACAGACACCTTTCCCTGTTTTCAAGCTGTGAACTATGCCCTGGCTACATCGGAAGAAACATTTTCTTCCTGACAAAAAATAAAATAAGTTCTTAGCTTTTTACAGACGTGTTCAAAAACATTTCTGTTTTGGTATGTGAGCACAGGCTAATGCAAGGTCAGCCTTTTAATTTTAATGAATTATTGTAGATGCTTTTTATCAGGCAGAATGTGTGTTTCTATGGCAACAATGTCTTTGGTCAGCTGTGGGCAAAAAGCAAATATGAAAAGGTAGACATCACAGGCACACATCTGGGTTATACAAGTAGCGTTAAATGCAGGGTAAATGTTTAATTCAGTAGCCTTAGCTACTAACCCTAGCTTTTACTCTATGTAAATACATTTTGCCTTGTGCCTTTTAAAATGCCTCAAGGTAAAAAAAAAATGCCCATGCTTAAATTATCTTATAGTACTGGACCTATTATGTAAACTGAACTTTTCAGAGGTTTTGAGAGGTTGTTGTAGTTGTTTCCCCTTTTCATTTACCCTCTCAAAATTGTATTTGCATTATACAGTATGTAACTTTGAACAATATTTTTATCCCTTAGTTTTAAGATGCCATATTGCTGATCAAGTCCCATTTTCACAGTCACTGGTACATGCTCTGTTCTCCAATTTCATTTTCTTAATCCATGGTACATGTAGGATTCTGCAGAACTGTGTAGTATTTTCACTGAAAGAAAAAAGTTGCAGGATTTGCGTAAAGATAATATGGAAAGTGGTTGCATGCAATAAAATTAGGGTTTTCAAAGTTATTCGATATCCTCTGAGCATAAATAACTTTTTCATGTTGATGAAATGTAATGAAATAATTTTGAATGTGCATATTTATCTTATCTTACCTAATCATGAAAATTTGCCTTTTTATAGTAATTATTATTTTTATTTTTTTATTATTCAATTCAGTCTACACAACTACATGGGCTTACATGTAACATCAAATGTCCTTAAAAGATTTTAAACTAAGTACACAGAACTGCATTTTGGTTTTCCACAGTTCTGTATTGTCTGTGAACCAAACGGAGAGAGCACAGGTACAGTGACAAACAGCCTGATTGTAGCTAGACAGTGTGAAGACTTACTGCATTGAAGAAGCTCTGGTCTCAGCCATCAGATGTTGATGTTTGACAGAGAATCTTAAAAGACGTATGTTACTGTTGTCAAATTTGAGTTTGCAATTTGAGCAACCCCTTTCTGAACTTTTTTTTTATCTGTTCTAGTGTGCTGTGCAGCCATCCGTCTGAGGTGCAAACAGCTACACAACTCTGTTGTGATGTCTTAACTTTTAACTTTACCTAACCTTGAATTATTTACCTCAAGGGGGATGGGGGCCTGCTTTTCTCCATAGATTGACATACAAATTTCCCCACAATGTGATGAATATGCATCCCCCCACACACACACATCCAGTACATTTCTTTCTTTCTTTCTTTCTTTTAATTTATTCTTGCACCATGTTGAGTCATCTGACCTTTTAGAACAGACAAGAAACACAATAACCAAAAGTTCTGTCTTCATGGTAAAAGTACCGTCATTGAAGACATTTTAGATCTTACCCTTGTACCATCTGATCTCAAGTGATAAAAGTTAACTTGACACTCAACTTTTGCTTTTTAAAACTCTATAGAGAGAATAGCACGTTGTTGTTGTGTTCCCATGCCTCATATTTACTGCTCATATTTGTGGCCTGAGGGCATAGCTTTCTGTTACCCTTTTGTGTTGCTATACAGAGGATCAGTACACAGGACAGTATCATTCTCCCAAGGGTGCTCTGGTCTTGCTCACAGCATCTTACAATCTCACCCTCTGTCTCCTCCCAAAGATTCCCAAATATGAGTGCTAAAATTGTAATCATATACAGTTTTTTATTTATTTACGTGTTGTTCTGAGGAGCTGAACTGTCAGAGAGGTAGCGGCCCATGGGGAAGTGCAGTGCTTGTTGTAATGTGCGTAGGGAGAATTTTGTATTTCTGCCACACACAAACGTTCTCAGAGACTGCTGACTGCCTGAAGCTACAGCTCAGAGTGCCAGTTGGTGAATAAAGCCCTTTGTTATGAAGCTGTGGGCCTGCAGGATACTGCAATTCTGACTTGCATAGTTGTAGAGGCTAATTAAAATTTGATAGATAGATTGACAGTGGACTGGCATATAGATGCTGGCGGGAGAATGCAGATCAACAAATAAAAAAACTTGTGGGGTTACTGAGACTGCATAATTTTGAGGATGAGGTTAACTACACAGGGCATCCAGTATAATGAGGATACATCTATTTGTATTCATGAATTTGACAGTTATTCAGTTATTCTTTATCCCAGTGCTAGAAACACAAAACTGTCACCACGGATTAAAACATTAGCATTAAATCATTAACATATCTATCATTTTTTGTTTTAGAAAAAAATCCTATGCACTTTTTTTGTTATTGGTTTGGTTTATTTGTTTTTGTTATTCAATAAATTCAGTTATGAATTAAGTTGCTCAGAGTTATGTATCAATTGAAGACCTAGATACACAGCCACTGATATTTAAGTTATCCTCTTTTTTTTGGTACATTTTCACTGAAGTATGTCGAATATATTGCAATGCATCGCAATAATTCAAGTATCATGATGCATCGTGATAGTATCACATCGTGGCATATGAATCGTGATTCGAATTGAATCGTGACTTCTTTGCCAATACCCACCCCTAGTTAACACGGGGACTTGCGGTGACCAGGCCTGGTGGAGCAGTGGAAAACGGTCCTCCTGAGCAGTTGTCTTGTGGGGTCTACCGGACCTGGACTTGTCAAAAACATCTCCAGTCTCTTCAAATCTTTTTTTAATTCTTTGTACTTGATGCTGAGACACATTGAAAGTGTCAGCCACTTCAGCAGTGGATTTAGTCTTCAACCTCTTGATAATCAACGCTTTGGTCTCTGGGTGAATCTTAGGCATGTTGTCAGAGGTCAATTTGCAGTTGATGTGAAGGTCTGCTGTGTTGGGGTCCACAAATTGATTGACAAATTATTGATCACAGGCGAGGTTGTAATCTAGGATTGGGTGCAAGGTGACAAGACTTTTGTCTTTGCAAAAACTGACTCAGTGGGCTTTACCAAGCTGTGAACATTAGAATGCTTTTCAGCAGTTTCATTTGGCACCAAAACAGTATTTCAAAATCTGTTAGGATTGAAATGAGACATTTCTTGTCAAAAAAAATTATTAGACATATATTTCGGGGGCACTTAAGGTCAACTTGTACCCAAACGACAAGACTTTATACAGTAGTTAAGAAAATGACTCTAATTATTGAAACAGAAAGTCCCACAGCAATTCAATACAACGTGGAGAAGGTTAATCTAATGGAGTAAAGCAAATGGTTATTTTTGTGCAGCCATAAATTGTAATAGCTTCTGATTAACTTGGATTTTCAGTATATTAAGTTTAATGACTCAGAGTAAAAACTAAAGTGTTTCTATTAGCATACAGTTGGTTAATGGCATCAACTTGTGGTCAAACTAGTGGTCAAACCTCTCAAGCAACTGTCCTTATAGAAGGCAAAACCAATAAGTAAGTTCTAGGTCAGGGGTGGGCAAACTTTTTGACTCTAAATTAAAACATTAAAACATTAACAAAGTTCATTAATATAATTTCTTCAAGTTCGGTGAGCCGGATTAAAAAGATTAACGGGCCGCATATGGCCCCCGGGCCGTAGTTTGCCCATGCCTGTTCTAGGTGGATCCTTTGAAGCAACCCCTATGTTTTGGAGTCATGTAGATATACAGTTTTGTTTATATTTTTGTGCTGCTCCATTATAGAAAATGACAGATGATGCCATCAGTAGCTTTTGTTTGGCTAACCAGAAACCCAAGACTTGATGCCAACTGATTATACATTATATTATGGTTCAGATCGAAACCTAGTATCTTAGTACTCATTTGAGCAGATGTTGATTATTTCACCCACCCCAGTTTTAAAGGAAAAGTAATGTTTTTTACAATCTGAGCCTTATTTCGGTAATAAAACAAGTTGTTTTACTCACCCATAGCACTTTGGTGTCATATGGAGCACTTCCGGAGATGTTTTAGATGTTTTAGACTTTTCAAATCATAGAAGCTCGATGTCTTGGTCTACGATTTCGTTTGGTCAAAAGTGGCCTGTAATCCGAGATTTAGCCATAGTTTCGAGTAGATGAGGACACCAGTACGCATGTGCGGAGTGTGCTCTCAGCTCCTGGGACCCAAACATGAAACGCAAAGCTGTAAACTATGGATAAATCTCGGATTACAGGCCACTTTTGACTCAAACTAAATCGTGGACTAAGATATCGAGCTTCTATGATTTGAAAAGTGCTAAAGTTTGTGTTATTTGGAGCCCGCACGGGGCATATTACATGCTCAGGGAATATATTATATGCCCCGAGCTATGGCTAGAAGTTGGGCTAGGCTAACGCAAATCTAAAACATCTCTGGAAGTGCTCCATATGACACCAAAGTGCTATGGGTGAGTAAAACAACTTGTTTTATTACTGAAATAAGGCTCAAATTGTAAAAAAAAAAACTTACTTTTCCTTTAAGCGAAAGAAAAGAGGAGAAAGGAGTGCACTATAGAAGATGTCAATGTATCTCCTGTTTATTAAAATCAGTATTGCTTTGTATCAAAAATTGAGAAATTGTAGTATTTGAAATTTTAGTATTGTCATATCTAGAAACTTTATCCGGGGCTGGGTCATGGATTAATAATGTCTTATCTTCTTTTTCAGGTCAGACACTGATAGCTGGAGAGACGCCTCCTCCTTCTTCAAACCAACATGAGGTCCAGCTGAAGTTCCTGTTGACCGGTCTACTCTCTGGACTCCCCCTGCCTCCATTTGCCATCCGCATGTGCCCCCCGCTCACCACCAAAAACATCAGCCACTACCAACCATTACTGGCTGTTGGTGAGTAACAAGCAACACTGGACAGCAAACTCATCTATGAAACGTCGGGATGTAATCGAAATTGTCAACTTTTTGTGGTAATTACTTGTTTAATTAAGAAGACTTACTCATTCCAGAAAGTGCTAATTGGCTTCCCGAAACTTTTCTGCCCCACCCACTATGCTTTTATACAATGTAAAAAAAATACAATTAATTTAAGACAAACTTACACTTGCTTATTTCTTAGTGCTATGTAGGAGGACCTCGGCACTAGTTTACTTTTTACTTTACTAGTTTAGTTTTTTGCCAATATAGTAACCAAAAGAAGGATTCACAACATTGTTTTGTTGCTGTATCAAGTTCAACACACCTATTGTATAAAAAAATAAATACATTCTGCTGACATTATTTAAAAATGCACTTGGCAGTCGTTATCAGTATGAGTCCCTTGTGTTCATGAAGATTAATGGAAATCAAGCAAATTATTACACCTCACCCCATAAATACATTTTTATTTGAAAGTGGAATATTCATTTATGAAATGACTACAACTTAACATCATTTTATGGGCTGTAGATTTTAAATATTGATGGCTTTATATTGTCTAAACTGCTAAGACCTAGGCTAAACTGCTAAGACCTAGGCCATACAAACTCATAGTAGGCCAAGGCCTACTATGACTTTGTATTGTAGTTTTCCTCCTCTGCAATGTCTTATCTATAGTATTTTATTGTCCGTCAGAATGTCCTCCTTTCTGGTCATTAGTCACTTCAGCAGTCTCTCCGGACAGCACACATTTGGGTGAAGGGGGAAAGACACTTGTCCATTTGATTTATGAAATGTTGGCACACAAAATATAGTCCAGTAAGTTCTGGGGTGGAAAATATGGCTTCTCTACTTTAAGTTTGAAATTGTTGGTGAAGCAGATGAAGGGGAAATTAGTACTTTGTCAGGCAGGTTTTTACAGCTAACTGCAACATAATTATTGCAAAATGTGAAAGAGCAGAGAGAGATCCATAAGCCAGTGAATTGCACATCTTACACAACAGACTCTTACCTTCATCTTTCTCTATTGTAAAATGTTTCAAAAACTATATTTATTTAATTTCTTTGAAGGATATTGGTAGACTCATTGACCTCTATTTCTGTGTTTGAATTTTAATGAGCATGCCATTAACCCATACTGAAATACTGCACATTTTATCTTTTCAGTTTTTATAATTGCCCGTCATGTCCAGTCTGTATAATTAGAAGTGCTCAAAGGGAAATATGAGGCATTTCTCTATTAACTTGTGTTTGTTATGTTAGAAATCATTTAAACTTGTTGACAGTGACTGTGGCCAGTCACTGGTCAGATCTGTGAAGAGGTGACCCCACTCAAAATAAGAATGCATATTTTATAACATACTTATTAGGGATGTCAACAATTCATCTATTAACGGTTAATTGTCGATTAAGACGTTGGTCGATCAAAATGCATTAATTGTAATTAACCGCTAACCGCGGACACGCGTACACACGCACCCGCATGGTCATGAAACAAGGCAACCGCGCTGCGCCAAGCTCGACTCACAGCCGACCGCAGGCGCCAACGGCACTGCTCAGCAGCCCCGGGTGTACGCGCGAGGCGAGATCGAACCCGGAATGCGTGCCGCTGCTGCTGGTTTCGCCGCGCCCCGAGCCCCGCGCGGCTAGCCTGCGGCTCGGGGCGCGGGCCGCGGCGAAACCAGCAGCGGCACGTGGTGGTTTAATCCTGGTCTAGTCCAGGTCCAGTCCAGGTCCAGACCTGGTTCAGACCTGGTTCAGACCTGGTTCAGACCTGGTCCAGTCCACGTTTAGTCCTGGTCTAGTCTCTTAGCCAATCAGGACAGAACACAATGTTACACTATAAAAAAATGTTACACTATAAAAAAAAAAATGGATAGAGCGAGGGATTACTGTATTTCGTTATTCATCATCAATACATTTGTCTGCTTTTTACTAAGGAATAATTAATTGAGGAATATACAATATAATAATACTATGATATATTTTTGACTCAGTGTTATGTTACTATAGCTTATATTCTTAAAGACACTATTGAAACACTAAAATTCAGGTGAAAAACGCCGCTTATCAGTTAATCGTTAATCGATCGATAAGGTCAATCAACTATCAGTTAATGAATTGACCGATAATTTGCATCCCTAATACTTATATACAATATAACAGCTGGAATTAAATGTAATGCCATACAGTGAAACATTGCCGTCAACACATAACATCTCCAGAGACTAGCAGGTGTTGAACCCCACACAAGAGTACAAGAGTGGAATACAGAGAATATTTGACAAACTGAGGCGGAAGGCTATGTAAGAAGGGCAGAGTGTTTTATGAATACAGTGGTACCTCACCTTACGAATGACCCAACAAACGAAAATTTCAAGTTACGAAACGCCTTCACGGTAAATTTTTGTCTCTAGATACGAATGAAATTTCAAGTTACGAAACGCGAAATCTCAAAAATTCAAATAATGCGCGCTCAGCCACACACATTATACGCTTTTCTCAGACTGGATTTAAACTTTTCTCACATTTGTCTCTGTTTAAACACTCAAACTTTCATAGATTTTCAACAAAACGTATCAATATTGAAGTGTAAGGGGAAGTGGGAGGGGGGAGAAGACTGCGCGGACACGTGTGCGCAGCATGACCCGGCGCGGGGCTGACAGCAGGACTAGACCAAGATCTAAACCTGAACTGGACCAGGACTAAACCTGGACTAAACCTGGATTAACCTGGACTAAACCAGGACTAAACCAGGACTAAACCAGGACTAAACCAGGACTAGAGCAGGTGGATTAAAGCGCCGCGTGCGGGTCTATTTCCTGGTTTCTCACGAGTCACAACTGAGGCGAGCAGAGAGGAGGCAGTCTGAGCGCATGTGAGCGAGAGCCATGCAAGAGCCGGTGGTCTAGACCTCCTCTAGACCTGACCAGGTCCTCCTCTAGACCTGACCAGGTCTAGAGGAGGTCTAGAGGAGCCGCGGTGGTCTGGACTAAACCAGGACTAAACCTGGACTAAACCAGGAGGAGCCGCGCTCACACTGCGTGTCTCCTCCTCTCTGCTCGCCTCAGCTGTGACTCGTGAGAAACCAGGAAATAGACCCGCACGCGGCACTTTAATCCACCTGCTCTAGTCCAGGTTTAGTCCAGGTTTAGTCCAGGTTTAGTCCTGGTCCAGTCCAGGTTTAGATCTTGGTCTAGTCCTGCTGTCAGCCCCGCGCCGGGTCATGCTGCGCACACGTGACCGCGCAGTTTTCTCCCCCCTCCCGCTTCCCCCCACACTTCAATATTGATACGTTTTGTTGAAAATCTATGAAAGTTTGAGTGTTTAAACGAGAGACAAACGTGAGAAAAGTTTAAATCCAGTCTGAGAAACCAATCAGGACAGAACACATTGTTACACTATAAAAAAAAAGTTACACTATAAAAAAAAAAAACTTGGATCGGGGCCTTGGAACGAATCAGGCTTTTTCCATTGAAATAGCTACTCAACTTACGAATTTTTCACGTTATGAAAGCACTTCTGGAAGGAATTAATTTCGTAAGGTGAGGTACCACTGTACGTGTCAGTGTGTTCTAGCCAACTAATATAATGTTATTGATTCATGGTGAGCTGTGTTATCACAGCTGCGTCCTTGGAGTGTCCAGTGCAGAAGACATAGTCAAAACACAGCATTCCTGTCATTTTAGATTTCACTGGGAGAAAGAATTTACCAGGGCGAAAAAATGCACATAATCGATACACTTTAGAACTCAGATGAACGAACAATTAGACAGAAACCTGGTACTGCAAAGCCCCCCCATCTTTCATGTCACCATGCAGGGCCGTGAGACCTCTCCAGTCTTCTCCACCTGGCGCGTAGCATGTTCATGATGCCATCCAAGCGTCGGGGGTAGGGATGTCAACAATTAATCGACTTACAATTAATTGTCGATCAAGACGTTGGTCGAACAAAATGCATTAATTGTAACTAATCGCTACAGAGCCGCATGCGGCTCTTTGATCCCTCTGATGCGGCTCAGTACTTTGGTTCTTCGTTTATCGCTGAGGTTACATTGTAAAAATAACCCGCGATAGGCTTTATATTGCGTGTATAAATATGCGTGTATTTCACAGTTCCTCTGACCGAGGCGCCGCTGCGCTGTTGCGGGTTTTGTTGTAGTGAGAACGCTTCCGTGCACTCTCAGGACTGGTTCCACCGCCTGGACTCCAGGTTCCACCAGTTCGTTTTGCGGTAACACTGCCGCTACTTCCCGATGCGCTTTAACCACCCGGAGAAGTGTGCGCGCGGACATGAGACGCACGGCCGCGGTCCTTCTGGCATGTGCCCAAATGCCAGACCGGTCAGTCCTCACTGCTTTAGAGTCACACTGCTCGTGATCGAACATTTAAATAAATTTGGCAAACTGACCGCATTCCGTACAGGAGACACGGAGGAGAATGACTGACAAAGACAAAGGTCTACAGTCCTTTAGCCAATCAGGATGCAGAGCACAATGGGTATTGATACACTATAAAAAAAATCAGCGAAACAGCGAGGGACCACTGTGTTTAATTAAAATATATTTTATTTTTGTTTGTTCATTTTCAAAATGGCACAAAGGTAAAAAAAAAAACAAAAACAAAAAAAAACGTTATATCATTTTATTTCATTCAATGTTATTTCATTTTAAATTTCAAAATGGCTTTGTGGCTCCCAGTGTTTTCTTTACTGTGTGAAACAGGTCCAAATGGCTCTTTGAGTGGTAAAGGTTGCCGACCCCTGATATAACCCTTTCCTCTCTGGATGTTGCCATACAACTCACAGTAGAGCTGGACCTAGAACTATATATTTTTGAAATTATAAAAGCATGTAACTTACATGCTTTTATAATTTCTTGATTGTTTTAGTTTGAGGCCCTGTAATGTTTTATGCTGTGTCCAGGGGCCCTGTGAAATTGATATTTTGTACTGTAACCCTTCACCGATTAAGGGAGAGAAATATTGTTGATGCCTTAGTTCAAAATAAATGTTGAGAATGTCCTAAAATAGCCTGGATTCACTGGTTTCATCATAATATGTGGCTAAATAACATTCTGTTATTTAATTTATTCTGTTCCTTTTAATTTCAAGATTTCCTTGCTGCAAGTGCAACAACTGAGCCAGTCCTCAATTTATTTTCAATAAAGAATGTATTTTGTTATTCAGCATCAATACATTTGTCTGCTTTTTACTAGGAATAATTAATTGAGGAATATACTAGGAATAATTAATTGAGGAATATACAATATAATAATACTATGATATATTTTTGACTCAGTGTAATGTATACTATAGCTTATATTCTTAAAGACCCTATTGAAACACTAAAATTCAGGTAAAAAACACCGCTTAACAGTTAATTGTTAATCGATCGATAAGGTCAATCAACTATAGATTAATGAAGTAATCGATAATTTGCATCCCTAATCGGGGGGTATCCACAGTTTGGAGATGGTACAGTTCCTCAATCTGTGTCACCTTCTGATGTAATACCTTCACTAGGTCAGCAATGGCTCCGCCGTGGTGTGAGATGATAGCTGACAGCTTCGGGGCTTTATTGGCTGCCAGTTTTCCATTTTTCCGATAGATCAGGAACATCCCCAGGCCAATCATCAAATGTCCTGCCATCAAAAATCCAAATAAGTCTAGGAACAGAGGTGCCAGACAAACGATGACCCACTTGTGCAAAGTGTCCCATCATATATCCAGCAGCATAAGTCCTGTCCGGACATGTCGGCTCTCCCGAACCCACATTCCTTTGTGAAAAAAGTCAGTTGCGTTGAGGGACCAGCTTATCAATTCGATAATTTCAAAAATCCACAACAACAGGAGAAATGGAGACGTGATGAGAGAGGCACAAAAGACACAGGGCAGCAGATAAGGGAGAGAGAGAAAAAAGCATCTGCATTCAGCAAGAGTCAGGAGTGGATATAGATACTCTTCTAAATGTGTTTACTCATTCTATGTTTCAGATGCTTGAAATGCATATAATCTTAAAATTTGGTTGAAAGTTTGAAAACACAAAGTGCCAGAAAGGCGGGTCATTTGTCCATTGCAGTTGGCAAGTGCACTTATTTGACATAGACAGACCTGAAGTGAAAAAATAATTTAGCTTTATTACTCCAAGACAGCTGCTGGGGGAGAAACGGAGAGAAAGTTTGGATCTATTTGTTTTAGAGCAACACGGTGCTTTTTGGGAATCTCAGTAATGATGCATAAATTTGGTTGTGTGTCTATTTGAATGGCAAATTAAGAGTGGATTCAAAACGACTATCTTGGCTTTATACTAAGATTTTGTGCTATCTGCTTATGCTGCATGAACATCCATTTGAAGCAATGGCAAGGCTGCTCTTTCCCCCTCATGCTGAAAACCCTGAGTTTAGTTGTCAAGCTGAAAAATGGGCTACGCTTAGTCCCCTGACAAGGCCCACATAAATTAATCATAGCTCAAAAGCACAAGCCCCCCTCTGTGCCACAGACACACAGATAAATAAGATCACCTCCAAACCACCATGGTTTCATCGAGAGGTATTGTTTTTACATAAGGGTGTGTCCTGTCTTCACTGTGGAGCAGGCAGACGTCATTGGTTCGACATAAATCATTTTGTGAAGCTGCATTCGACAATAACTTTTATCACAACCCAGCTATGGCATTTATATGACTGTGGAAAGATGCAAAAAGATTCAAGAATTTCTTGGAATTGTCACAAGTAACTACAAAATTACATTTAGTAATTTTGTAAGACTGTCTTACCCATTCCCCTACCCCTATCTATGTCTTTGTCTTGCTCCTCGATACTGAGCTGAGAGGGCCAGGGGTACAAATGTTCCCCTAAGAAAAGGGACACCACTCGACTACCGTTTGTGTCATCATCCCTTGCCTCTACCTGGCTGCTACATCTACAGAGGCGACAACAATTCATGCTCATGCTTCACAGCAAGAAGGTTCCGGGTTCGATCCCTGGGTCACCCAGGCCTTTCTGTGTGTGTTCTGTGTGGAGTTTGCATGCATGGTCTGGGTCCGTTGTGTCCTTGGGCAAGACACTTAACCCCACTTCGCCCCCAGTGTCTGTGGACATTGGTAGCCCCCATGGCAGAGGCCATGGCAAGGCCCGTTGTGACGTGAGCCGTCCTCCTGTGGACCCACCACCCGCGGAAGGATTCATGGGGGCTGGTGCATTGTGTTCTGGGCAGCAGAACACTGCTTGGACTGCTGCCCCCGCAACCCAGAAAATGGAAAAGCGGAAGAAAATGGATGGATGGATGGATGGTCTGGGTTCGATCCCCCGATCACCCGAGCCTTTCTGTGTGGAGTTTGCATGTTCTCTCCGTGTCTGGGTGGGTTTCCTCCAGGCACTCCGGTTCCCCCACCAACCCAAAACATGCACCATAGGTAAAATCGTCCAACTTAGGTCCTGACCAAATCGAAGCAAGAAGATCATGGAGATGGTCCCCGGGCGCAGTAATGTGCTGCCCACTGCTCCTAATAACAGGATGGGTTAAATGCAGAGAAGAATTTCTCCTGTGTGAGATCAATAAAGTCACTTCTTAAAAAAACAAGGGGTAGGGGGTAAGACAGAGAAATGGTACGCAGCCTTACACTACTGTTAGAGTGTTAAATAGTAAGTATGGCTATATACATGACAGCTGTAAATTTAAAGCCAATGCTTTAAAATATGTTTGATGTTTGAAGATAAATGTAAAAATGATGATCTGACCATGTCAATCTGGATGAATTTGTTTCAACTTAAAGGACTCTCTCTGTTCTGATTCATTCATTGATTCATGAATGCAGGTGGTGGGGTTTAAGTAGTGAGGATTCTTACCACTTAAACCCCACCACCTGCATTCATGAATCAGTGCTTGTGCAGCCTCTACAGCTCGATGGATGAATTTTGGCCTTTCATATGAGGCATGACCTGTCCATATACTGAAAATGCAAAAAACTTGAATGTGTCCTCCAAATCCAGGTCAAGGCACTAGCAACCCAGATGTAGCTGTAATAGCAATATATATATTTTTTTTTAACTTAAGAATGCAGGCTTCATACAGTTCCTTTAATACAGTTTAATGCTGAAACACAGGTGCTTCTACTTTTCCCACCTACATCAGAAGAAGCCAATAGTTTACTGTAAATCTACTCTCTCTAAATGAACTGACTGAATCGAAATCATGACCCAAAGTGGAAAAACCATGAGTCATATTGTCCGGGTCCACTATAATTCTAATTGCTTTGTTGTACTTTTATCTTGATGGAAGTTTATGTATTATTCAACTATTTAAATTATTCAAATTATGATCTGGCTGTAGGTAGACACTAGGCCACTCTCTAATGCAACAAACAAATAGCATTCCCTCCATCTGAATCAAAGGGAGTAATCCTGGTCTGTGTGGTATTTACAGAGTTAATAATAATAATAATAATAAGAGTTGTGAGTTTTTGGTGGAACTGAAAGGACCCAAAAAGCCTCTCCACTCCAGTGTGAGCCCTTTCAGCAGCACTCTCCGGACACACACTGTAATTTGTTTCTCCCAATGAGTGCTTAAATTCAGGAGCGACGTGAATGGGACTGCAGCCCATCACACACAGATGGTCCGGGGTAGACTCTGCTCATCTGGCCCCCCCTGGCGTCCTGGTTGGGCAAACTGGAACATGATTCATCAAGTCTACACAGAAATCTACACAGAGAAGCGGTTAAAAAGTCTCCAGCCGCTGAACTAAAGTGTCTTTTGATGCACTTCCTCTTAGCAGTATTGTAAATAGTGAATTTGGGTTTTGGATAATGACACTGGGGATTATGGGATTACCACTAGACCATGTTTAAAAGGTGATGAGAAAGGCCTAGGGCTTTTTCTGTTTAATGCAAATCGTCATCCAGAGGGTAACATTTCATTAACAGGTGATTTTTTTTAGTCATGCCAATAGGATTATCATTATTGCCAGGTCATGAGAGCTATTTCGTTTGACTTGAGGAAGAGCATTTAATCTTGTAATAATGTAGCCACTAAGCATTTGAACTGGGCAGTAGTGTTGCCATGATACTAAAATTTCAACCTTGATTTTGATACCAAGAATATACCAAGATTTGATACCCAACACCGATTCTGATATCATGATCATAATAAAAAATGTTTTGACAATAACATAATTTTCAACATTAAATCAGGTACCCTAGCTTTTAACAATTGATATATTTAGTTTTGTGATATAGTCCAATAAACATGCATTGGGGAAAAAAAAAAAAACAGAAATAAAAAATTAATACATGATTATCCTATATTTTTGTTTGACTGGAGCATAAGATATAAATACTTTAGTCTTTTGTAATTCAATGTAGGAAATCTTATAGGCTGTCTGTCTGTTTTCTCGCTAAACTAGAGGAAAAGCCCCAATACAGAACTAAACATGGAAATTGGATATTTAATTGGTTAATTAAATATTGTGCAGCAGAGGCAAAACATTTGGCGCTACTTACGGGCAAATTACTTCACTCTATCAAATAAACTAAATGCTGTATTATGGGGTAAGTAGTGAAATTGCTGCCATTACCTCACAGACACTTCTTGAGTAATGCATTTTTTATGAAAAACACTGTAGCTATAGCATATTTATAGCCAATTTCCTATAATGGCACATTATAGAAGTTAGAAAACAAACAGCTTCAGTAAGTATTGTCTTGAATTGGGGCACTGGTCCTGTCTGTCATGCCTGATGGTTGACATGCTCCTTCATGGTGTGATGTGAGTTGTCAGTGATTTTTGTAATGATGCAAGTTTGTGCAGTGTGGCAGGTGCTGTGGGGCCCCTGGCATCTGTCACCTCTTGTATTTTACTATGGGCCAGAAAATACAGCTAATCAGTGTGTCCCCAGTGAGTAAGTGCTTGGCAGGACACACCTCAGTCAGTTTACACTTTCCCTTCCTCTCTCTTTCACTCTTTCTTTCTCTCTGTCTCTTTCTCCCTTTCTCCCTCTCTTTCTCTCCCCCCCCCCCCCCCCCCTTTTTTTCTTAAACGTGTCATCTTGTTTAAAGTGTAGAGTCTCGGTGAGTTTCATGCATATTTGTCTATTTGGTTACTAGGATAGTAATGGGACAAAATGTATTTCTTTTGGATATCCATTTGGGTAAATTGATGGCGTTGGTAAAGGCCACAGGTGTTGTACTGCATGTGTAACAAGTTTTATAGGAATGTAAAACTGAATTTGAAATACATGTCCTAGTGCATTCATAAGTGCTACTTGACTCATCCTGCTGCAATATGCTTTTGAGACTTTTTTGTGTTCTTGGATAGCTATTTGTTACACAGTATCACTGTATTTTTATGTTTATCTTGATGAAACTTTTGCCCTCATGGTTCATGGTCTGCTACCCTGCTCAGGAATGCTACCTTGATAAAGATTCACGTTGAATGAAACGCATAGCTACTTTATCCAGAGATTCGCACATTTTTCAATTCCTTTACCAATAGTTATCTTTCATTTTTTACTACACACTGATGCAGATATTTTGTGTGATTGTTATGCTATTTTACGTAGCACAACAATCACAGTAAATATGTTATTACCTTAATTAATTGATCTGAATCAATTTCCTGGAATAGATTCTTAGTAAGTAAACTAGTAGATTCATGTGAATTGGAACAGTGCCCAGAAATAATACCGATATTTGTGCATCTTTAAATTAGGGCAGCAAGATTAATCACAAGGGAATCTAAATCACAATATAAATGGAGGCAATTAGCAAAGGCTGCAATTTTTGAAGTACCATAATTCCCTCCCCAAACAACAAAATATCCTGTCTTACTCTTTATAAATTAGTAGTTTAGACCTCTGCAAACATGTTCTGAAATTTTAATCTTGTGTGTCAGTTCATATTTCAGCGTTTTTGTGAATTCTTCTAGATTCGTTTAAAAGTGAACTTTTAGAACATAAATCGGAAATCTAATGACAATCTCAATGCTTCTCAGAAAAATCACAATTAGATATTTTACACAAATCTTTCAGCCCTACCTTAAAGGGATATGCCACCCCCAGGTCAAATTTGGGCATCTCCCCACAGTCCAGAGACTAAAATAAGTGGTGGAAAGCGTTTTCCTGGTCACCCAGCCATTGTCCGAGTCTGTCAGCACTGACCGCCGCGGTATCTGCTGCTCCTCCGCCTTAGACTGGAGTCTAACGGCGCCAGAGAAAGATTTCGGCCAAAAGGAATTAATTTGCTCGATGCGTTTCCCAATTACTTTCTGTGTAGTGCGCATTCATATCGAATGCAAGCACGCAGCACGCTGCCAGGGGAATCCCTGTTACGCACCAGGAAGGGAGTTCCCCTGTTGCGCAGCGTGGTGCGTGCTTCGCCTTTCTTTTTCCGCACTGAAAAATAGTTCCCACCCAAAATGACCAAGGCAAGCTCTCCGTGTTGATTTGTACATTTATTTGCACTCGATATGAATGCGCACTACACAGAAAGTAATTGGGAAACGCATCGAGCAAATTAATTCCTTTTGGCCGAAATCTTTCTCTGGCGCCGTTAGACTCCAGTCTAACGCGGAGGAGCAGCAGATACCGCGGCGGTCAGTGCTGACAGACTCGGACAATGGCTGGGTGACCAGGAAAACGCTTTCCACCACTTATTTTAGTCTCTGGACTGTGGGGAGATGCCCAAATTTGACCTGGGGGTGGCATATCCCTTTAAAGTTTGTATGGTTACAATGTATTAGATACAGTATTCAAAAATTATAATTGCATACCCCCTATACATAGACTGTAACAGCTCTATGTGGCTTAAATGGTCACACACACTCTTTGTCCACTCTTTACAAGTTTGCGCAGAGTGAAGAAAGCAAATCAACCCCTCTCTGTGAAGGTGAACTTGCTTTTCCACTTTTCTACCATGCGCTACATATAACGCAACTGCTGATTGTGTCTGTAGCCAGGGTTGGAACTGCCACTTAGACAGCCTCGCTACAGACGGACATGATTCACTCTTTGTTTCCTCCATCTCTCTACTTCTTCCTGCACAGCGCTCTTTCTTTGGCCCATTTCTCCTAATGAATCCTAATTGAGGGTGTGCAGTCAACCTCAGTACCCACAAGCACCGGAATCTGCTCTCCTATCCCAAAAACCTATAATCTGCCGCACTCCTGACAGCTCCATTACACAAAGCTGAAAGCCCTTTTTCACTGCTCGCATTTCAGTGAAAGATAAGGCCAAATGCACAAGGAAAAGCCTTGAATAAGATGCTCCTCTGTTGTTGTAAATTAAGTTGATAGTTAACAGTGCGGAAAAAAAGTTTGTGGACTTAAGACTTAAGATTGTAGTATTACTTTCTTACTCCTTTGGTGAGTTTGTTGATTCACCTGTGATGCTGGATACAGGGTTTTCATGGGGTCAGCTTTGTGGTAGCCTGGGGAGCAAGATTCATCCCGAAGGCTTTTTTTTGACAGGACACAGTAGAGCTGGGTGATATTACAAAAAAAAAATCCCATTAATCAATCACGATTTAAATTCAATTTTATTTTGTCTCATTAAAAACAAAATGGCTTTCAATGTTAATTTCTTCAACCTACGTATAGAATCCCTCAGTCGTCCAGGTAGAATCCATGGCAAAACGAGAAATTCAATTTGTCAACTGGACAAAAGTTTATTTGGTCGAAAAAATAAATAAACCAAAGAAACTTTTGTCCGGTTGACAAATTGAATTTCTCCTTTTGCCTTCTTCAATATAATTTTTAATAACTGGTATTTGAAAGCGAAAAATAGTCAAATGTTTTCCTCCAAAGTGTGAACTGTGCTCCAAACCATGTGCTTTTACTTTTATAGGCTATAGACCTATTGATTAAAAAGTCTTAAGCATATCATTGACAATTAGAGATGACTCAAATATATTTAAAATGAGGGTAAAACATGAGGAGAGACATTCAGCAAATATGTGGAACCTGTACAAAGCCTAAGTTATTGTGCATCCCCTTGAAATGTTCCGTTGTTTGCATTAAACACTCTCTCAGTTTTAATACATTCATCTTTTGCTTAAACTATAGAAAACAAGCATCCAGGGTAGGCAACGTGAAAACCAAATGATTGTTTGATGGACTCATTCTTCTCTCCAGTGGTCTGTCAAAGGAAATATCAATTATGTTCAGAGAGAGTCCACACAAGCACATTTATTTTGAGATGCATAAATTCCTCTTCCCCAGACTCCCCCAGTGGAGATGAGGTGAGACAAAAGACGGGGATAAATTCACTGTTTTCAAATTAAATGGGTTACTGCAAGAATTTTAATAAAAATGCTTCAGAAGAGCCATCTTTTTGAGTATGAAATGAAAAACTGAATTTTTAATCAAATAAAACAACAAAACAATTCAGCTTATATCAGGACAGCTCAAAATTCAGATTCTCCAAAAAGATGGAAGACGTAGTTTATAAAGAAGTAGACGAGGTTTAGCTTTGATTAAATGGGCATTAGCCATTATCTGGTTACCATGGCAATGACACAGTCCATGATTCAACAATCTACTTCACATCTTTACAAGTGTAGCTTTTATGATTTGCATTTGATTTGCCATAGATTGATTGGTGCATACCTCTGCATCGTTTCTAGTTTGAAGGTGGTGCAAACTATAAACAAGTTTGCCGTCATATTTTTGCTAGTCATTCAATTCTCATCCTTAAACCTAAAGCCAATTGCATTAGCTGATATGTTATTTACCACCATAAAGTCATGCTTTATTTTTTTCAACATAACATGTCAACTTTATTACATCAGGACTTCAGACTGCGGCTTGAAAATGACATCAAAAGCCTCTATTTGGATGCCTTTATACTTGAGGGTTCAGATTTTCCAACTGATGTTTGATGCTGACATTTTAGAGAAACAATACAGCTCAAAACTCTGATACATGAAAAGAAACTACAGCATGTTTATAAAGTAAGGTTTAGCTTTGTTGTTGTTTATTAGCTATTACCTGGTTACCATAGCAGCAACACATGTGCACTATTTAACAGTCTACTGCCATTGTTCTGTCAAACCAGCATCTTCAACAATGTATGAGTAGCTTTTGATTCATAAAAATTAACCTTGTTGGCACAGATGTTTTCATGTTTTTTGGTTTGAAGGTTGTAGAAACTGTAAACAACTTCAACAGCCCCCAATTTCCATCGCCACGCTGTTGCCAGTCATTCAATTCTCATCCCAAACTAAACCTTGAAGCCATTTATATTAGCTGAACTGCTATTTATCACCAGGAAGTCAGTTTATTTTTCTGGCCATGGGCAGATGACGGGAAAATTATGTGTTGAATGTTTATTTCCACCTACTTCCTGTTTGCCTGATCCCTCCAGCTGTTCCCCTTATGCAGGGCTATTGGTGCCCACTGTGCAGGATTGCCTATCGACACCTCCAGATGTTAGGCCAGCATGTGGCTGTCTCTGGGCCGACCAGTGCAGAGGGAACATACGTGTGTGTATTCACTCTCATCACTTTGGGGGTAATTAGAGAACCAGACGTGTCCGGATGTACTTCAGGCTTCACACCAAGGTCATAGCCAGAGATTAGGAATGAGTGGAGTATATTTATGTGCTATCTGAAAAGAGGATTATGGAACTGGAGCTCACCATAAAAGTTACACAAAATTGACTCTTGTGAGCTTTAAGCCATGTTATAATGTTACTTTATTTAAAACATCCCTGGAGTTGTGTTTTGTTTTATTCACGCATGTTTGAGTAATCCTTTATTATTAGTCTGTCACCAATGCTCAAAATGCTCTGTTCAACCTTGTGATGTCATGAAGCGGTAGTTTTCAAGTTAAGGGCTGGGTCATTCCAGAATTGGAGGACATTTTGGCTTTAAAATTCTTGAAAAATAAACCTTCACTTTTCTGATTTTCTGCTACATATTCATCAACAATAGGTAGTAAACTATCAAATGCTTGATTAGATCAGCTGATGGTCAATATTAAAATTTTTATTATATGATTTATATGGTTTATTTATTTATTTACTCTAATCACAGTAACAGGGTTGCAGGTAACAGGGTTGCAAAATCGCGCTAATGTTAGCTTTATCTCAGGAATAAAAGCTAGCTGTTTAGCTAGCAGTTATTACTAATCAAGAGGAAAAACTTATTTATACAAATACGTAAAGGAAAATAATAATAATAATTGTCTTATTCTGATCATTTGCATAACAAGGTTGCATGAGGCAGATTGAGACATTCAATCAAGGCTCACTGTTTTATAAAAATATGAAAAATAGAGAGAGAAGAGAAGATAAACCTTTGCTCTACCCATTCTTTTGGAAAACAGTTTGAAGATGTCAAGTCCAGGGGAGCATGTGGTTTACTCCTTTCTTCTTCTTCTACCAGACTAAAAATGTTCTGGTAACAGGGTTGCATGCAGGTTGTGGGACACATGTTACTTGAATAATAATTATTATTTGAAATATTATGTCTATTAAAACAAATGTTCCCACAGTTACAAGAGATGGCAATGAAACAAATTATAGAAAAAAACAAGAAATTTCAATTCAATTTTAACTGTTTTATTTGAGATTCAATTTGGCCATTAGAGGGGTGGGAGAAGAGGAAAATGACATTTTGGGGGGTACCCCAGACTTATTTGGCATTTTAAAAAATATTTTCAAGCATTCTTTTCTCTTATTTTTTTTAGATTTGGTCTCAGGACAAGTAAATTCACATAGTATTTTGTATGTGGATTATTTAATATTTGATGGGTGGGACGTAAAATGTCCTCCAATTCTGGAATGACCCGGCTACCTTTTATCTTTAGTTTAGTGGAGACTTGCAATTCCAGGGGAGAAATTAGCCAAATAATTATAGTGAAGGTATATGGAGTTTAAAAGCACAATGGAGCACTTCCTGTATTACCACATGTCATCATCTGTTGTTGTGCAATACCTAATTACAGTGCAATACTGTATCCTGTTGTGCAATACTTAACACAGTGCTATAGCTTGGTGGCAACATTTGATATAGTACAATGCTAAACTGAGTTCTGTGAAACATCTCTCTCATCATATCAATGTAGAGACTTTTAAGTTTGTATAGGACTTTTTTTGCACTTTTTTCCCCCTATACTGTGTTTTATATATCCTACCTAAATGTCTGCACTGAAGTGAGCTTACAATCTCATTGTGATTATGTATAATGTAAATTGTACATGTGAATAATGACAGTAAAAGGCATTCATTCTATTCACAAGGTGGGGCAGTGCTTTCCGTGTGAGGGAATAGCTCATCCTAAGTATGCAGGGTTTGTGTATTAAATGTGTGAATGAATCAAAATATAACTCCAGGTGTGTTTTTGATGAGGAAATATTATAACATACAGTAGATCAGAAAAAAGCGTAATATGGGCCCTTTAATTCAAAATATAAAACTTCAACTTTTGCCTCTAAATAATACAGCAGAATCCCATTCATATTTGAAATATGATATATAATAGAGATGTATAAAGTAGGGGGATGTGTGTAAAATTTTGCAACGATTTTCTGGGAGAGTTTAAAATGATTTTGCAGTTTTCAATAAAATATGTATATATATATATAATTTTTTTTTTCCATCAAGGGTTGCATTTCTACGTATTCTTCCTTCATAATGGGCCATAATTTAATTAATAAATCTCCTGAAATGTTCTCACTGTTTCAACACCTGAGTGAAGGCTGTTGAGTGATTTGGGAATACTTCGCCAGACTGCACCTCCTCGTATTTGTACACACTTTACACTTTAAAAGCAGTTATCTCAAAATTATTTTTAGGACTAGTAAGAATGAACTTAGCTGTTAGTTTCTTTATTATCAATATTGCCATTACTCTGTTTCTACACAACGCTTTTGAAAACTGTATAAAATGTCCTACACAAATAAAATGGATTGGATTCAGAACAATGGCAGAGAAATGAAAGCTTGAAAACCTTCCCGAATCAAATAATAATAATAATAATAAAAAGATTACCTTTCTTAATTCACTCTTGCGGTAAAGTACATAATCAAACTCTCTCTCTTACTTTTCTGCTATTTTGACTCTTTCACAAAAATGTCATTGGAACTGGTTCCTTTTGTATAATGTCATCGCTGGTATTTAAGCAGATGGGGGAGAGGGTCCCAGAGGCTGATTAAAATGTACCAGGAACTCTCTGTGGCTATGAGCTGAGTGACAGGAGTCTGATGTACTGCCTGTATCCACATATCTGCAGCTCTGTGATGGGGGGAACACAGGTTTGTAGAAAGGAGGACTGGAGAGAGGAGAGACTGTGCTTAGATAAGTAACGGTGACCTTTTCCTTCTTTTCTTCCTTGTCGTATTTCTCACAGGCTGCACTTTGTCATGTGTTGCAGGGACGAGTAATGGATCCGTCCTGGTCTATAACCTCACCAGTGGGCTGCTTCACAAGGAACTTAGTGTGCACTCGTGTGAAGTCAGGTAGGTGAAAAATGGTGCAATGCTTTTAGGGGGTGTGGATGTAATATGTTCAATGGCCGACTATTAAAAAAAAAGTATATATGCATTTGTTACTGATTAAGGATATGCACTTTTAGACTGTAAGGACAAATGTTAAACATGATTATTTCTATTAGTGCCCTACTACTACTACTACTACTACTACTACTACTACTACTACTACTACTACTACTACTACTACTACTACTACTACTACTACTACTACTACTACTACTACTACTACTACTACTACTACTACTACTACTACTACTACTACTACTACTACTACTACTACTACTACTACTACTACTACTACTACTACTACTACTACTACTACTACTACTACTACTACTACTACTACTACTACTACTACTACTACTACTACTACTACTACTACTACTACTACTACTACTACTACTACTACTACTACTACTACTACTACTACTATTACTACTATTACTACTACTACTACTACTACTACTACTATTACTATTACTATTACTATTACTATTACTATTACTATTACTATTACTATTACTACTACTACTACTACTACTACTATTACTATTACTACTACTACTACTACTATTACTACTACTATTACTACTACTACTATTACAAATTTTAGGCACCTGTTGAGGCCCTGAAGGTCACCTTACAGAGCAGATTAAAAACAATTCATAAATGTATGCATTGAAATGTAGGTTTGCAGTGCATCTACCTAGTGTCCATAAAGTGCTATTGAATTCATGCATGTTTACAAATAATATTGCAATCTACCTCACATCCCTCATTATTTCACTATTCATTCTATTGTCAATTGAACATGTACTACTGGATTAGAAAGTAATTTAAAGACACATCTTGAAGCACAATTTATTGCTATACAGAAGTATAATGATAAACTGTCATACTTAATTCCTCTTACACAATAACAATAAAGCAGGATTATCCTAGTAAACCATTAGTATCATTAAAGGCATGAGCTCCAAAAAATACCGTAAATAACAGAATGAACTAACAATTAGCCATAGAAGTGACTTACTTCCTCAACCCTGTACAGCTCAAGTGTTTTCATATTATAACAAAAATAACAAAAATCGAATCATTATTGCAAAGAAAATATACAGACAATAAAAACTGAGCCCAAAATATTTTGTTCCAGCTTTCACGTATTGAATGATAAGGCAAGACAGTAATTATTGTGACAGGCCTAAAACTGACACATCAGAGTTACTGCATTTCCTTGCCTCAAATCTTTTTTATTATTTGATGTTTTGTTTTTTTCCTCCCTTTACCTGGCCTTTGTTCTGGCTCACCTTTGTTCTCTGGTCTTCTGTCAACGAAACCTCAAAGGAACACTGTCAGACAGAAGTAACACTGCGTGCACATGGTAGGATCAGATTGGATTTCTCCAAATCCGATCCCGTTACTCGGCGGGTGGTGTGTCCTCCAATCCTAGTGCACATAATCCCTTTGGACCTCTTCACTCCCCCTGTTTTCCTTCTCGGTCCCCCTTGTATTTCCCCCAGGTACCTTCAAGTCCCTTAGCCCTTGTACCCAGTAGTGTTTGTTCCTGTGCCCACATCCCCCAATGTGTCTTCTGAGTACTTTGCGAATGTTATTGTGGTTTTAAAACATGTAACTTTAATAATAAAAGAAAAAAGTAGTGTAATTGGTTAATGGGCAGCGACCTGGCAGGCTCCGCTACGTTATGTGGTGCTGTATTCCAATAAAAACACAACAAACTATGTGGCGGTATACAAAGATGGCGCTCGAGGAGTTTGACGGAGCAGCATTGGTGTACGTGTTGTGCATTCTTTCTTTGCAGTCATGATTTCGTCTGATTTTTCTAGAAACAATTGCTACTTATGACGGCGTCGGCGGCTCCTGCCACTTCAGGGTGAAATCCCTGGCGAAAATTCCCGTGCATGCGCAGTACGCCAATCCGATCCAATATTGTGCACAAGGCGGCACCAAGTAGATTACTATCGGCCTAAGCCAGGGGTTCCAATCGGATTCGGGAAACCAATCCCTATACGATCCTTAGCCTGTGCACATGAATTCGATACGATCCCAATCCGTATGCAATAGGATTACATTCTTCCATGTGTACGCAGTGAATGACACAGTAGCTTCTAGTGGTAGTGATGTTACAAGATGGCCCGAGGCTGCGAAGCGTGTGCCGAGTAATGAAGGGGGCGTGTCCGCGAAGCGCAATTCGAGGCTCGCTTCATTTGGGGGAGGAGTCAAAATGATGACGTTCGAAGCCTCGCTGCCCGCCTGTACCACGTGGTTACTTCGGGAAGCGGTTCAGATTTTGCCACGAGCTTTTCCAGCTGTATAGACCCCTCAGGCTCCATTCAAAATGTGGGATTTGAAGGAGAGCTGCATCAGTTGAGAGTTTGGATAGAGTTTGGAGAGTCTGTAGTTTGGAGAGTAGGATAGGTGATAGCAGGGCTCTCAAGTTTGGTCGGAGTGAGATTTATATTGGGGGAGTGGGGGGTACGAGTGACTTTTTTCGCTGAAAACGGCGCAGTGCCTGCATAACTGAGCCACACAGACCGGTTTTCTGGGCACAGAAGTGCTGTGACCAGCGGCTAGAGTTTTGAATTGCTTACCAAAATTTCAGAGTGAGAAATACCATGTGGCGTGTGAGTGTGTGAACACGTTGAATTGCCACACTCTCAAAGCGTGAGACTTGAGCCAGCAAGGAAGAGGTTTTCCCCTGTGTGGGAACACTTTGATCTGAAAACCAAAACTTCTTGAGAAACTCTTGTTTCTGAATAAAAATGAATAAAAAATTTCCCCTGTCCTGTACATCATTGTCCAAGTTACACAAGCATAATCTGTGTCCTTTTCCTAGTTCCACAAGCACTTTCACTCCTCTGCCTGATTATGCCCTTGTCATTTTCAGAAAAACAGCTTAACATTTCATTTTATTTATTTAACAGGACAATGTACAGCCACATAATGCCAAAGGCAGAGATGCTTGTATCAGATTATAGCTTGAAAGCTAATTTCCATCTGTAGTCCTTAAACCTGTCATATATGATCATTTTGGGAAAATTTACACACACAGAAAACGTACAAAATGTATTATACACATATGAGATAATATATGTACAGAAATTATTTGGTCATACATGTTTTGTAATTAATAGTCATTCCCAACAGACACAAAAATTCAATGCGTCACACATTGTGGTTCAGACACAGCTGCCTGTGATTACACACTTGGCCAGTAGGTGGTTTCGTGCGCACATGAAGCTTCGAGAAATTAACCTTTTCTCGAACCAATTGGCTCAAGTGGTTCAATGCCTCATGAGGCTTCATCTCACCATTACTATCTAGTGGTGATACGTGAGAATACAACAGGGACAAATCTAAGATGGTAGCTTTAAGCAACATGACTGACATTTTAATTGCTTATGAAAAGGCAGTTTTTCATTACTTTGACATTTTAATGATCAAACACATTATATTTTTTTATGTCTGCATCTTAAGACTAGAGTTAGTTTTCAAAAGCAGACTGAATATTGTTTTTTATGATTAATTTGGGCCAAACACACAATACTGTAACCCTGACGATGTGTTCCTGGCAGTGTTTACAGTCTCTTTCCTCTTCAGAAGAACTCCCTCACAGTGAAATGACAGCAGAATGAACCTCGGCGTCACAGAGGGCACATTGATTATTGTTGATTGTTTTCAGCCTCATTAGTGTCTGCACAGGCAATTGGCACTCACATGATTACAGCTCAGAGTCAGTGCAGGTTCCTGAAAGAAAATCATTTCCTGTAACGTTTGAGTAGTTAGGCTCACCGCAAAATGGGATGTAGCATTGATTAAATTCCAAAATAACTAATGGTGTCATTTTGAGAAGATTATGTGCTAATTTTTAGGCTGAACACAAAACCAAAATTGGTGAGTCTATTATACCTGTGCTTGTGTGTGTGTGTTCATACCCTGCATATTGCCTTGAATAATATTGACAATGAATTTCCCTTTTCAGTTTGGTAAAATTTTTCACAAATTGAAAAGGGAAATTCATTGTTAGCTAATTAGTAGTCTGGTTTTTGCATTTTGATTTTAATTGAGTGTCAAAATTCCACCTGGGGCTTCAGACCTCACTCTGTAATTGGCTGCTGGACTTCCTCAGTGAGAGGCCACAGGCAGTGCGGGTCGGCAGAAACACCTCAAGCTGCAATAGACTGAGCACAGGAGCCCCCCAGTGCTGTGTGCTCAGTCCGATGCTCTTCACTCTGCTGACCCACGACTGCTCACCAGCATTCAGCACCAATCACATAGTGAAGTTTGCGGATGATACGACTGTGGTGGGTCTCATCTCTAATAACGATGAGACAAACTACAGGAGTGAGGTGAGCCTTCTGACCCAGTGGTGCAGCAATAACAATCTCCTTCTTAATGTTGAAAAGACCAAGGAGATTGTTATTGACTTCCGGAGAGGCCCCACCCAGCACCCCCCACTGTCCATCAATGGTGCTGCTGTAGAGAGGGTGAGCAGCACCAAATTCCTGGGGGTGCACATCAGTGAGGACCTCTCCTGGACAGTGAATACTGCATCACTGGCAAAGAGGGCTCAGAAGCGCCTCTATTTCCTCCGCAAACTGAGGAGAGCTGGAGCCCCCCCACCCATCATGACCACCTTCTACCGAGGCACAATTGAGAGCGTCCTGACCAGCTGCATCACTGTGTGGTACGGGAGCTGCACTGAACAGAACAGGAAAGCCCTGCAGCACATAGTGAATGCAGCTGGGAGGATCGCTGGTGTGTCTCTCCCCTCCCTCCTAGACATTTTTAACACCCGGCTCAACCGCAGAGCGTCCAGCATTGTGGGTGACCCGAGCCACCCCGCACATAGCCTGTTCAGCCTCCTGCCCTCGGGGAGAAGGTACCGGAGTCTCCGGGCCCACTCCACCAGACTGTCAAACAGCTTCATCCACCAGGCTGTCAGGAAGCTGAACTCTCACCTGAACTCTCACCTTACCCGTCTCCCACCCCCCACCCCCCATATTGGCATAACCTGTATTCCATAAAAAGACATATTACTCTAGACACTTTAAAAAACTGCTGCTAAGGACTACTGTTGCACTGTTGCACATTTATATTTACTACTGGAATTTTGCTGTTTACTGTTTACTGTTGCACATTTACATTTACTACTGGAATTTTTACTACTGTTGTTTACTCTGTGTCTGGGTGGGTTTCCACCGGGCACTCCGGTTTCCCCCACCAACCCAAAACATGCACCATAGGTAAATCCTCCAGCTTAGGTCCTGACCAAGCCGAAGCAAGAAGATCATGGAGACGGTCCCCGGGCGCCCTAATGTGTGCTGCCCACTGCTCATATATATAAGGATTTCTCCAGTGTGAGATCAATAAAGTTCACTTCTTCTTTTTCTTCTTCTTCTTCTTCTCTTGTGTTTTGTCTTCATATTGTATCTTGTACACTGTCTTTTTTGCACTACCTGGCCAGAGAGAAACGAAATTTCCATTCACTGTATGTTGAACACATATGGCAGAAGTGACAATAAAGCTGACTTTGATCTTTTTTTGAAAATTCACATTCAAGGCCTTTTAGCTTAACGTGTAGTTTGGAACAGGTTTTATTAAAAATATAACATAGATTATCACGGCATAGATGTGATAATCTATCTCGAAGAAGAAGAAGAAGTGACTTTATTGATCTCAAACAGGAGAAATTCTTCTCTGCATTTAACCCATCCTGTTATTAGGAGCAGTGGGCAGCATCATTACTGCGCCCGGGGACCATCTCTATGATCTTCTTGCTTTGGTTTGGTCAGGACCTAAGCTGGAGGATTTTTACCTATGGTGCATGTTTTAAACCCACCCAGACACGGGGAGAACATGCAAACTCCACACAGAAAGGCTTGGGCGACCCGGGGATCGAACCCGAACCCTTCTTGCTGTGAAGCAAGAGCGCTAGCCACTCAGCCACTGTGCCGCCAAATCAAGTGATAATTGGAACAAATGAACATGAAAACCTGTCACATGCCCTAAAAAAATGTGGCAGCATTGGCAATCGGGAGACTCCCCAGTCGGCAGGCAGCCTCTGTGGACCAGTGTCAGGGCCGTGAGAGACTGGAGAGATGCGAGAGGAGCACAATCTCCAGAGGCCCTTTCCCATCTCTCCCGTCTGGTGCCGCTAATCTCCGCTGTGGTTTTGTGTGGAGCTGTTGTCGCAGGGCGCACTGTCATGCCCAAAATCTCAGAAAAGTTCTTCCAGTGCAGACTGCTATCTCAAGGCACTGTTAACTTCAATTAAACACTTCCCGTGACACAAGTAAAAACAGCAGAATGACCGTTATTGTGGAAAGTTATTAAATTGACTAACTGTGCAAAACACAAAAGCCTGTCCTGTCTAGAGTAACAGTGGGTCCAGTTGATTTGTAGTCATAAATTATGCACTGAACATTTTACTTGAAATAAATTATTGAACATAAAAGAATATTATAAGCCAATTGTTTGATGCATAAAATTAAGCATACGCCATGACTTTCATTCATTCATTTTCTTCCGCTTTTCCATTTTCTGAGTCGCGGGGGCAGCAGTCCAAGCAGTGTTCTGCTGCCCAGAACACAGTGCACCAGCCCCCATGAATCCTCCCGCGGGTGGTGGGTCCACAGGAGGACGGCTCACGTCACAACAGGCCTTGATGTATCTTCTGCCATGGGGGCTACCAGTGTCCACAGACACTGGGGGAAAGGTGGGGTTAAGTGTCTTGCCCAAGGACACAACGGCAGTGCTCATTTGTGGGAGCTGGGATCACATGCGGTCAACCCGTCAAGAGCGGGATTCAAACTGCCAACCCCTGGATCACGTCGCCATGACTTATTGTAGCCTAATAAGCCCATTATTATTTCCATCAGGAATGTGTTTTTTAAAAAGTAATGTGTTAAAACATGCCTGTTTCAATGTTGATGTTCCACTATCAAACGTGAATGGAGCATAACATCAACCACAAAAGGACAGAAATATCACTTTACACCCTTTTTTGGGATATTACTCCCAGACAGTTTGTTTTGTGTTTTTTTCAATGTGCTTCAGGTTTGTTTGTTTTTTTTACCCACTCTACCTCCACATCACTATCCCTCTTCTGTACATGAGCTGCCTAACCATGTATGGAAATCGATCCATCACATCTATTTACCTACAACATATTATCAACACTTTACATATCAAAAGTGCCTATGATGTGCTTTCTGGCTTTGCTTTATTGTAGTGCTACAATGTACATTCAATTCAATTCATTTTCTCTTTATTGTCACATGTGCATATACATACAAGAATATATAGCCCAGATGAAATTGCTGTCCTCTCTCACCTCAGTGCAAACATTCAAGTAAAACATTCCAGTAAAAAAAAAAACTAAATGTAAAGACATACTGGACTAGACAAAAAAAATAAATAAATAAAATAAATATAGCTGCAAGCAGCAATGTGGGGCCAAGCACTAAAGGTGCATGTAGGCCTCAGCATGTATTATCGTTTTGTCATGACAGCCAATCAAACGCTACGTTATAAACAGAAATGTCCTTCAAATTTCTAACAGGGTCAAACAGGGTCTAAAAGAGTCTGACAGGGTCTAACAGGGTCTAACAGAGTCTGACAGGGTCTAACAGTCTTCGGCTAGATCAAAGACACATCAAAGACAGATCAAAGGTACATATTCCTGAAAATTCCTGCAAATTTGACCTGCTGGTGGCACTAGACGGTTGGGGGTGGGGGCTTATAAATTGCTGTGGGTAATAAGGAGACTGGCTGGAATGTGCATGCAAAATTTCACAACTTTTTACCAGACGGTTCTAGGGGTTGCCATAGACTCCCGTGGGTAGAAGAATAATGTATAAGAATCAGTAGAAACACTATGGTGCCTCGCACCTTCAGTGCTTGGCCCCAATAATAATAAAACGATAGACAAGGCAAAAAAATGTGCAAACAAGACAAAAATGTGCAAACACTCAGGTAAACATAGACAAAAAAAAAAACCCAAAAAAAACACAATAGACAAAACAGTGATTACAGATGAAAAGTGAGGTAGTGCCAAAATATATGAAGTAAACAGTTTGATTGTCCATATAAGTGAAAAGTGAGGTAGTGCATCATAGTTCACAGTACATTTTCATTTGCCTAATAGAAATGTCATTAATTGAATTAATGATGGTTGCTTTTAAGTAATCTGTCTCTATTAAGGCTGAGGTACACTGAACATTTGCAGTGACAAGTCGATGTGAAACCATTGGTTACACCTGCGATCAGACTGTGCACAAGCAAATAGTATTATTGATTTCTTGTCCCATACACATATATTGGATATTAATTTTACTTTATCTTTGAAAAACATGTCATTTTTTTCTTGTGGCCATTTAACAAGACGTACAGCAAGTAGTGTGTAATGCGTCAAACCTCTACAACATTTTCTTACATACATTCATATACCCTAAGGAATTTTAAAATTATTATTTCTGATACTTTAAAGGTTTGCATCACAGTAGTCTTAATATAAGCTAGTTTATGTGTATGACACACAAGGACATTTTTTCTGTTCTGTTTAGGAGTTTAGTCTGCTTTTTACATATAAATACCAAAAAAATACAAATTCTTCAACTAACTCACTCACTTCTTTTTTCTCCTGTTGTCCCATAGAAATCCTTACTAAAATGATTATTCAGCCAATGCAAATTTTGGTTGACTAAGACACCATTGACCAATTAATCGACTAAATGACTAAAGGTCTACAGTAGTCCTATTTACAAATAAAATCCAAGAATGATATTCACCACATGGTACTCTTATGCACATATTCAAAATGCACTGAACTGAACACATTGTAATTGGTTATCAATAATTACTCATAGTATTACGAAAAACCCATTATTATGGACCTTCTTATGCAAAACGTTTTAGTTGTGTTGTTTTAACACGTCTTACCTGACGGCTTGTATTGTGTATATTGGAATGCCATAACAATTTATTTTAATTAGAGCCAAGTTGCAAGAACATTGCAGGAGGTGCACTACTACCTCCTGTTGTTACTTCTTGTGATCTATTGTCTAATTAACGTCTGCGGGCCACGCTGAATGAAACCAAAATGAAAATGCCGAGACAGCAGCCCTCAAGCCTATACAATAAACCAACTGGGAATACACACAGCACCATAACATTAGCAATAAATAAGGATTAATTAACCATCGGACTCAAGTAATTCAGTGTGATAAAGAATTGATCGCACTGGTTGAATCGGCCTAATTCACTATAAGGAGAGCCCACAAAATTAGTACTAATGATGAAATGTAAATGAGGAACTTTTCAGGTGGACAGTCTTGACACCGTCTTGTCTCTCTATAAATGTTATTCATTTGCCTGCAATTGCACAGTATGGCATGAAAGTTTCTATCTCCCTGGAGACAAGTTACAGGTCATATCTGTGGAGTAAGCCCACTGATAGTAAGAATGCCAATGTGTTCTTGTAATTAAACACATGGAAGAGGGATGAGTTTAAAGGGATATGCCACCCCCAGGTCAAATTTGGGCATCTCCCCACAGTCCAGAGACTAAAATAAGTGGTGGAAAGCGTTTTCCTGCTCACCCAGCCATTGTCCGAGTCTGTCGCCACTGACCGCCGCGGTAACTGGTGCTCCTCCGCCTTAGACTGGAGTCTAACGTCGCCAGAGAAAGATTTCGGCCAAAAGGAATTAATTTGCTCGATGCGTTTCCCAATTACTTTGTGTGTAGTGCGCATTCATATCGAGTGCAAATAAATGTGCAAATCAACACGGAGAGCTTGACTTGGTCATTTTGGGTGGGAACTATTTTCCAGTGCGTAAGAATACAGTCGTATCACGCAGCACGCTACCAGGGGAATCCCTGTTACCGGGAAGGGAGTTCCCCTGTTGCACAACGTGGTGCGTGATACGCCTGTATTCTTACGCACTGGAAAATAGTTCCCACCCAAAATGACCAAGGCAAGCTCTCCGTGTTGATTTGCACATTTATTTGCACTCGATATGAATGCGCACTACACACAAAGTAATTGGGAAACGCATCGAGCAAATTAATTCCTTTTGGCCGAAATCTTTCTCTGGCTACGTTAGACTCCAGTCTAAGGCGGAGGAGCACCAGTTACCGCGGCGGTCAGTGGCCACAGACTCGGACAATGGCTGGGTGAGCAGGAAAACGCTTTCCACCACTTATTTTAGTCTCTGGACTGTGGGGAGATGCCCAAATTTGACCTGGGGGTGGCATATCCCTTTAAGTAATGTCATACAGTGTTAATCTCCAAGAAAAGCAATAACATCTCCCTGGAGACAAGATGATGGCAGGACCTATACAAGCAAAGTTACACAGTGCATTTTTAAACAATGAATAGATTCAAGATTGTTTATTTGTCATATGCAGGATCAACACAAGGTCAACAATGCAATGAAATGGTTAGGATCAGAAGAACTGTTGACTCGCTAAGATAGTCAGAAGTACTAATAGCATGCAATAATAGTATATGGTAAAAAAGTGTTGCAAAAAAGGCAGAGGAAGAGGTAAACAATATAATAAAAAAAATGTAATAAAATATAATAAAATACAAATGGACAGGTAGGATTAAATAAAGTGTAAGTAGAGTATTTCACAGATTGCATATAATATAGACCACATATTTTCTTGCTTTAATCTAGTTCTTTCTTTTTCCCAAACCAGACATTAAAATATCACAGCTGTAAGTTAATGTTTTGCCGGCTCTCTTCCAACCAAGCAAAACAATTCTGTAATCAACAGTGAATCCACATCTAAATGTTGAAAGCAGGATAATTCTGAAATGTGTTTTATGGAAATGAACTCCCTGGCCCCTGCACAGCCAATGGCAGAGGAGAAGGCTACTTAGCATCTCATTTACATTTAGCAGAGAAATCGGCTAATTAATCATGCAGCTATTGCCAATCTCGTCAGAGCTGAGTTTGTGGTCCTTAAGCTGAACGTGCATCCATATCTCACAAACCTGGGATTTTAGGATCTAGGATTTGGAAAAGGTCAGTGATGGGGATTATACAACTACTCAGGAGGAATATACTGCAAGAAAGAAAACTACAAACTGTCTCAGCCAAAATGGGTCAAATAAGCAAGTTTTTTTTTTCTTTTTTTTTTTCTAGATGATTATTTAGCTCACCCTATAAATACAATAATTGACAATTATACAATACAATTATTGACACCATGACCAAAAACTAAATCCTTAATTCATTTTTCACATATTAGATTACCATTCATTTTGATTACATGAATGATAATCTAATATGTGAAAAATTAATTAAGGATTTAGTTTTTGGTCATGGTGTCAATAATTGTGAATAATCATACAATCTCAATCACATCATGAATTTCTCTATAAAATTTGATATCAAGACATTTCAAAGTGCCTACAGACGCATAGGAAAGCTGTTTTGTTTGGTTGGCACTGACTGAACCCAATTATCTGTCACCACCATAATGTCTTTTATATTCTTTCATCCACAGAGCACAAATATCCTTTCCTTCAGTTCTATCCAACTTGTTTTGTATTTGTGCACAGGGGCATTGAGTGGGTGAGCCTGACCAGTTTCCTGTCCTTTGCCACTTCTGCCCCAAATAACATGGGCCTGGTGCGAAACGAGCTACAGCATGTCGATCTGCCCACAGGTGAGTGCCATGCACAATTAGCTTCACCTCAGGCGGCACAGACAGTTTTCTATGAGCTTTACCCCTATATGTTTCTGTGTATTTTCAACACCATTTAGAGAGGCGCAGTCTCAACCATTGCCTTTTGTTTTCTTAAAAGTCTGTTTATTGTTTGCTAGAAGATGTAGTTTCACGCTCCACTAAAATATTGGTGCAAGCAGGAGTGAAAGAATTCTCCAGTGGAATTGCTTGCTACATGATTTGAGTGGTTTGGCATCGGCTTATTCATTGGCTTATTCGTTTTAATAACAGACATGCTCGCAACTTTCATGGTCCCTGCTATTGTGGCTCATTGATAAATATTAGGTATGTAGTTTTATGCACAATGACTTCCATATGTGCTGTGAACAAAAAGTGGTAGTCCATGTTGATGACTCATGATTTCCATTGCCAGTTTCACAACATTAAGTGGTCTGTATAAGATTGCAATTTTTTCTTGTAAAGATATATTGTCTTTACATCATGATTGTATGGTAGCATCTGCTAAATCTGAAAACAAGTTGAGACTATAAAATACAGCTATGGAGTAAAAATAAGAGACCGCTACATTTTTTTCTGAAATCAGCATCTCTACATGTATTACAGCCATTCCATTCCAGCGTCTGTTGAATTCCAACACAAACACAAAGCTGAGCTACTTCAGTTCTTGCACCAGGAGTGGAATAAAGTCACCCAAGAACAATGTGAAAGACTTGTGGAGAGCATGCCAAGACGCATGAAAGCTGTGATTAATATAAGGGTTAGTGCACCAAATATTGATTTCTGAACTTTTCTTAAGTGTAAACATTAGTATTATGTTGTTTTAAAATGAATTTGATCTAATTTCTTTGCATTGAGGTCTGAAAACATGTATATTTTTTGTTATTTTGACCATTTGTCATTTTTTGCAAATAAATGCTCTAAACCAGGGGTCGGCAACCCGCGGCTCCGGAGCCGCATGTGGCTCTTTGATCCCTCTGATGCGGCTCAGTACAGTGGTCCCTCGTTTATCGTAGGGGTTACATTGTAAAAATAACCCGCGATAGGCTAAATCCGTGAAGTAGTCAGCTTTATATTGCGTGTATAAATATGCGTGTATCCCACAGATCCTCTGACAGAGGCGCCTGGCGCCGCTGCGCTGTTACGGGTTTTGTTGTAGTGAGAACGCTTCCGTGCGCTCTCAGGACTGGTTCCACCGCCTGGACTCCTAGTTCCACCAGTTCAATCTGCGGAAACACTGCCGCTACTTCCCGATGCGCATTAACCACCCGGAGAGGTGTGCGTGCGGACATGTGCACCTGCACATCGTGGTCAAATCCGTGACAGAGCATGACCGGCGCGACCGGCCCCAGGTGAGACCCACGGCCGCGGCCCTTCTGGCATGTGCCCAAATGCCAGACCGCTCAGTCCTCACTGCTTCAGAGTCACACTGCTCGTGATCAAACATTTAAATAAATTTGGCAAACTGAACGCATTCTGTACAGTACAGGAGACATGGCACGGAGGAGAATGACTGACAAATCAACAAAGGTCTACAGTCCCTTAGCCAATCAGGATGCAGAACACAATGCGCGTTGATTTAAAAAAAAGAAAAAATCAGCGAAACAGCGAGGGACCACTGTATTTAATTAAAGGTCCCATGGCATGAAATTTTCACTTTCTGAGGTTTTTGAACGTTAATGTGAGCTCCCCTACCATGTTTAGGCCCCCCCAATGGCTAAAAGTTGCGAAATGTCTAAACTGAGCATTTGCGATCCTTTTCTGCGTTTGAAAAAAACACAGCTCAAACGGGCGATTATGGACAAGGCACCTTATTGACGTCAGATCGAAAAAAGAAATGCAAATGCAGTTCCACCATCGTCTGGATCTCCACCCCCTGTCTCTGGAAATCACACCCAGAGAGTTTGGACTGCGGAGGAGCTACGCAATGCAAAATGCGTTTTTTATTTGCCTGGAGGCACATGCGAGTGTTTCTAGGCTCGGAAGTCCTTTACCCGACCCTCTGGACCTCTGAAACAGCAGTGGTTTAATTTTTTTTCTGTGAAAATGTGTTTTTTTCACTGAAATGGCTCTCCTTTCTGTCTTCGTGCTTCAAACGCAGAAGTTGGGAGACAGCGCAGAGCAGCGCTCCAGCGGCTTAGAGGAGCGGGTGGGTGGGTGGGTGGCACCCGCTCCTCTAAGCCTATCTGTGTCCTTCTCATTTGCATTCAAGCAAGAAGGCCCAGAATGAGTTGTTCAGAGAGTGAATTTGTGACCATGTCTGTGTAAATGGGTCTTTCTCATGCACTGAGTCTTGATTTTGAAGAAGGATTCATTTACAATATTAGGGAACCATTAAGGCACCATATAAAAGCATCAAGAAGTACCATGTCATGGGACCTTTAAAATATATTTTATTTTAGTTTGTTCATTTTCAAAATATAATTCTATTTCACAAAGGTAAAAAAAAAAAAAAAAAAGAAGTTATATGCAGTGTTATTTTATTTTAAATTTCAAAAGGGTTTTGTGGCTCCCAGTGTTTTCTTTACTGTGTGAAACGGGTCCAAATGGCTCTTTGAGTGATAAAGGTTGCCGACCCCTGTTCTAAACGATAATATTTTTATTTGGAATTTGGGGGAAATGCTGTCAGTAGTTTATAGACTCCTTTTGCCCAAACACATACCTATAAGTAGTAAAATCAGAAAAAACGATAATTTTGCAGTGGTCTCTTATTTTTTCCAGAGCTGTATAATGTATTACTTTGACATAGCATTCTTGACATTATACCAGACACTTGATTCTCTGTCATGGTGCATTTTCAAGAGTGACAAAAAACAAAACAAAACCAAAAAAAAACCAAAAACAAATAGCTGGCAGGGACTAGAGATTGCAGCAGCTTTGGATGATTTTAATAAACTTTGGTGGCTTGTCTTTGTATTTTCTGTTGTAACTTTTGGGAAATCTGATCTTTTTTTTCTTCTTCAAAAAGTTTGGACAAAAACATCAATAACAATTTAATTTCAGTGAGTGCAAAGACAGTACAATAGATCTGGGATGAGTTTCCTCTTCCAGAAGCATAAGAGGCTTTCACACTTTGCTTACTGACCTCTGTGGAGGACAAGGTGTTTTTAAAATGTATTTATTTATTTATTTTTTATGTCAAACAGTCTATAGGACATGTAAAGACAGCTAAAACAGAGACAAATGTAACACAACTTATTACTGTATATAGAAACAGAAGAACAATTTATTTGAAGTTAGACCAACAATCTCTCAATATTAAAATTTGCTACACATGGTGACAAAATATTTGACTTTTCAATCTTTTCACAGTGAAGTTTGAGCTCTCAGAAGACTTTAGTCACCTATTACAGACAGAATATCCGAATCAAAATTGTGATTCAAGAAAACTACGCTGTAGGTGACTGGCAATGTTGTCTTTTTAATAATACAGTTTATTTATATAGTGCTTTTCATGACACTCTGATTTATTGAAACAGTCAAAAGAGCAATATACAACTAATGCAGAAAAAATAAAAGACAGTTAATCAGAATAAGAAAAAAGACTGAATCAGACAAGAAGGCAATTGTATTATAGTTGAATAGTTGCCGTCTCAACAATAGCAGCTGGTGGATGAATATTCTCCCTCATAAATTCGAAGCTCTTTTCTGTACAGAAGCAGAGCAATGGTACGTGTGAGGAGTGAAAATGAGTCCCGTTTGGAATAGCTTCAAATACAGTATAAATATTGATCATGTTTACTGATGGTAATTGCAGATTACTTATACATGCGTGACATGACAGGCACCATTACCGCACTACTTTAACATAATCTACAATTAGCAGCCAACCTTAACACGTCTAACTTTGAAAAACAGCATCTTGATTGCTGTTTTCTGGAAAAAGTAGTTTGTAGTTAGTGATGATGACAACTAAATACCCAACTTATCTCACGGTAATTATTAGAGCTTGTATTTAGTTATAGAAGCTGAAATTTTCTTCTGTCAGACAGCAGTAACGTAGATAGCATGTTTAATGTTGTTTTTTTTTAAATCAAGAGATCTACAGTCAACCCTGTCTCTAAAAAAATGCTTCTTGGAATAGAGTTCAGACTTTGGAAGAATATGTTGTCCTTTTTCAAGAGGCACTGATTAATAGGCCTGCCATGATAATTACTTTAGCTACTTTTTCTTAATTTTGAAGTACAGGCTTAGATTGGAGCTGTAGAGTCGAGAAACTACCTTCTTTATAGGTACTAACCAACTGCTAAGTGTTTCATTCTGCAGTTTGTTTATAGCTTAACTCTTGTTTTTCAAACATATGGCTCATTAGGAAAAGATGTACTGGTATTTTCCTGCTTTAAGAATATTTTATCAGCAACCTAAAGTAGTTTAAATGTGATCGGTTATTGGGATATTTTCTGAAGCAATATACAGCTCTGGAAAAAAAATAAGAGACCACTGCATTTTTTCTGAAATCAGCATCTCTACATGTATTACAGCCATTCCATTCCAGCGTCTGTTGAATTCCAACACAAACACAAAGCTGAGCTACTTCAGTTCTTGCACCAGGAGTGGAATAAAGTCACCCAAGAACAATGTGAAAGACTTGTGGAGAGCATGCCAAGACGCATGAAAGCTGTGATTAAAAATAAGGATTATTGCACCAAATATTGATTTCTGAACTCTTCTTAAGTGTAAACATTAGTATTATGTTGTTTTAAAATGAATTTGATCTTGTTTCTTTGCATTGTTTGAGGTCTGAAAACATGTATCTTTTTTGTTATTTTGACCATTTGTCATTTTCTGCAAATAAATGCTCTAAATGATTATATTTTATTTGGAATTTGGGGAGAAAACAATCCCGCACTCCGTCTTACTTGCAAAATGAGAAGTTTATTAAGACATGCAACGTTTCGGCCCTAGGCCTGGAATTTGGGGGAAATGTTGTCAGTAGTTTATAGACACATACCAAAACACATACCTATAAGTAGTAAAATCAGAAAAACTGATCATTGTGCAGTGGTCTCTGTATTTCAATCTAATCATGACAGTCTTACTGAGTACAAAGTCATGATCATGAGTTTGATTTCAAAAGCCGTTTTTATTTGTTTTTGTTATGTCATAATCGATTGATACAGGAACAAACTGGAAAACCCATTTTAATGCCATATCTCCGAGCCCTAGATAAAACTGTTCCATTGTGTGTACATAACTGCTTGGAAATTCAGAAGAGGACTTTACACAGAGTGCCTGAGCACAGATTGTATTGTTTCCTTTGCTCTCTTTGTTTGAACTATACTTCCTCGGTCAGGACACATCACTTTTGTTTCCTATCCACACTTTGAGGTCACCCCCAGCTCCTACGCTGCAGGCTTTTCTGTGACTTGTACATTTTTAAACAGCCCCTTCCATCTTCCAAAATCAGATCAGAGTTATATGCCACACCTGAAGGGCATTGTTGCTTAGTTTAAACAGGCACCTTCACCCTCTGCATAAATAAGAGAGACACCAACACACAATTCTGTTGTGAATTCTGTTCACTTGACAATGGCAATAAAAGTCTTTCTGATTCTGATTCTGACAATATTTAACTGCTGTTATTGTCACTTGTCATTGTTTTTGTTGTTTTTGCTGTGGTGTCACCTGCCCAGGGACTACAGATGGAAATGAGCATTTTTGCTATAATCTGGCGTATTTGCACTGCAATGTTGTTGATGTTCATTAATATGCACTGTCCATATTAAATAAAGAATATGTTTTAAATATATAGATACATAACAGGGGAGACATACAGTATGGCTGTGCAGAGGGTTTTAGGGCAGCTACCGAAAGTAAGGTTACGAGAACAGAATAAGTTTTCAACTTAAAATGTAAACTGCTAATTCATTCAATTTGATCAACAAAAGTACCTGTGCATTTATTACAGTAGTAGACAAGATCAGATTTTGGGGGATTTATTTGTTTATTTAATCAAATCAAAAGATAATTAAAGGTGAATTTAAGGTTTATTAAGTAACTTTCCTGATGAAGGCTATGCCACCTGCTTGTCTTTATGGAGATTACTTTTTGTAGATTGTTTCTCAGTATGGCATTAAACTTATCTACACTATATCTATGGAGACGAGCATGTAAGATTTTTTTTGTATTTGTCATCAATAAAAACACATACATAATTGAATCAATGAAAGATGGATAATTTTATTGGCATTTTCCAGGTAAAGCAATTATATCTGGACAGGAGTAAGGTTTGCGGTACTTAGTTTACACTGTATACTGTGCTGTACTATTGGTGGTGCAGGCTACGTCACAACAAAATTCCTGTAGGAGTGAATAGAAGTAAAACAGTCTCTTAATACAGTTCACAAATATTTTCATGATTAAACTAAATTCTCAAATATTAGCCTTGTCTGATCTCTAAATACATCTTTCACAACCAAATTACCAAGCAGTGTGTTGGCTTTTTCATTTTTGACCTTTGAGTGGTAACAGCTACATTGCCCCAAAAACGGAACCATCTTTGGACTGTCATCTCATATTTGTCTTCTGTTTTTCTCAGAGCTTTGAATTTAATATGACAATCATGGACTATGCGATTGGTTGCTATGGATGGTAATTGCGGCCCTTTTTCAAATTGCACTAATGTTTTTTTTCTTCTTGGAGTGCAGCCAATGTGGTACAATCTGTCAAAGCCATTTCAGATTCAAGACTAAGCACAGAGACACTGCCACTCTCTGCTATTTCATTCTCTCCCGTCAGATCAGAAAGTATCCATTGGGAAAGAAATAAAATAGGGTCAGAAATATAGTAGCTCTAGTATTTTACACACTTTTCTACCTCTATCTCTAGCATTGGTTCTCAGTCTGTGGTATGCTGCCTTGTTCTAGTGCTATTCAGACTCCTTTTCAGTTCTTCTTTGGGGTAATTTCATAGTTAGAACTATTGCATCAGTGGTGTAGTGCTGTTTTATAATCTTGTTTAGCCCTAATTTATACTCAGAATAGTGCTGTTGTACATCTTATTTACATTTGATGGTACTTTGTAAGCCACATCTTTTTTAATGGCGGTACGTAATGTGAAAACTTTGAGAGCCACTGTCTAATAACGTACTTCAATATGAGTTCAGTAATGGCACCGTAACAATTTGAATTTATTTTAATCATGTTATTACCTGCAAGCTTTTTAATAGTTACAAATATGTGATACAAATACTAGAAGAAGTGAACTTTATTGATCTCACACTGGAGAAATTCTTCTCTGCATTTTAACCCATCCTATATATATATATACATATATTAGGAGCAGTGGGCAGCACACATTAGGGCGCCCGGGGACCATCTCCATGATCTTCGTGCTTCGGCTTGGTCAGGACCTAAGCTGGAGGTACCTATGGTGCATGTTTTTTGGGTTGGTGGGGGAAACCGGAGTGCCCGGAGGAAACCCACCCAGACACGGGGAGAACATGCAAACTCCACACAGAAAGGCTCGGGCGACCCGGGGATCGAACCCAGACCATGCATGCAAACTCCACACAGAACACACACGGAAAGGTCTGGGCGACCCGGGGATCGAACCCGGAACCTTCTTGCTGTGAAGCAAGAGCGCTAACCACTCTGCTACCGTGCCGCTAGGTAACAAAATGATTAGACAATAACTGTACCAAGGGCATTCACTGCCAGCTCATTGAATACTCCCTTCAATAAAAGCATACAGTAGCTGGACTAGACTAGACTGGAACTGTCACAATGTCTTAAAGGTCCCATGGCATGAAATTTTCACTTTCTGAGGTTTTTGAACGTTAACGTGAGCTCCCCTACCCTGTTTAGCCCCCCCCATGGTTAGAAGTTGCGAAATGTCTAAACTGAGCATTTGCGATCCTTTTCTGCGTTAGAAAAAATCGGAGCTCAAATTGGCGATTTTGAACAAGGCACCTTATTGACGTCAGATCGAAAAAAGAAATGCAAATGCAGTTCCACCCCCGTCTGTCTGTACTCAGCGTCTCTGTAAATCACGCCCAGAGAGTTTGGACTGCGAATGCGCTAGGCAATGCGAAATGCGTTTTTTTATTTGCCTGGAGGCACGTCCGAGTGTTTCTAGGCTCGGAAGTCCTTTATCTGAGCCTCTGGACCTTTGATTGGTTTAATTGGTGGTTTAATTAGTGGTTTAATTTTATTTTCTGTGGAAATGTGTTTATTTTTCAATGGAACGCTTCAAATCTCTCCCCCCGTGCAAAAACACGGAAATGGATCAGAGGGCACAGCTGACAGCTCAGAGCGGAGAGCGGAGAGTTTGGCCCCACCCCCACCCTTTAATATTGGCCATCTCTTTTCTCCTCATTTGCAATCAAGCAACAACGCCCATTATAGACTGTTCAGAGAGAGAAAAATTACTCTTTCTCATCTTATATCTGTTTCTCATGCACTGAGTGTTGATTTTGAAGAAGGATTCATTTACAGTATTAGGGAACCATAAAGGAGCCATATAAAAGCATCAAGAAGTACCATGTCATGGGATCTTTAAGGGTTCATATCTCCGGTACCAGGTCCTGTACGATGGTAAATAAACTTCACCTCTCCTTCAGGCAATAGTATTCACTGATCCGAAGGCTGGCGGCACAAGGTTAAAGCTTCTACAGATGAAGGCTAATGCTGTGTCCTTGGGCAAAACACCCACCTCATCTCCAGTGTCTATGTATATTGGTGTACAAATGTGTGTGTGAATGTGTGATTACCTTGAAGGTGGAAGAGGGCTATATAAAAATATGACCGTTTAACATTCTTCCTATTTTCTCTCTTCCAACAGCAATAACTCTACACTCTTTGCAAGCCTTTAGAAAATCTGTGCTTTGTTCGTTTCTTTCAGTCATTCTTCTTGCTTCTCTAACATCTGTAGTATAATAAAAAAAAAAAAAGGAAACAGAAATGTGTGTTAAGTGTCTTGCCCAAGGACACAACAAACCGTGGAGAGCAGTTTTTAAACTACCAACACCACACAGCTCTGGAAAAAAATGAGACCTCTGCAAAATGATCAGTTTTTCTGATCTTACTACTTACAGGTATGTGTTTGGGCAAAAGGAACATTTTTGTTTGAGTCTATAAACTACTGACAACATTTCCCCCAAACTCCAAATAAAAATATTATCGTTTAGAGCATTTATTTGCAGAAAATGACAAATGGTCAAAATAAACAAAAAAGATACATGTTTTCAGAACTCAATGCAAAGAAATGAGATCAAATTCATTTTAAAACAACATAATACTAATGTTTACTAATGAGTTCAGAAATCAATATTTGGTGCAATAACCCTTATTTTTAATCACAGCTTTCACAGCTTGGCATGCTCTCCACAAGTCTTTCACATTGTTCTTGGGTGACTTTATTCCACTCCTGGTGCAAGAACTGAAGTAGCTCAGCTTTGGGTTTGTGTTGGAATTCAACAGACGCTGGAATGGAATGGCTGTAATACATGTAGAGATGCTGATTTCAGAAAAAAATGCAGTGATTTCTTATTTTTTTCCAGAGCAGTACATTGGATAACAGGATAGGATAATGGCATGATTTCTTCAGAGTCACATTTACATTACTTGTACTTGGCTCCGTCTTGTGCTTTTGACGTGGACTCCAGCTGAAGTATTTGACACTGCCCTTTTGTCAGACAGATGAGACAGCAGCAGCAGGAGTCAGAATCGAGTGAGATCGATCCTTTTGTACAGGTGTGAGTCTGGGATACATTTCTCATGTGTGCTCCTCTTTCTCTTCCTCTCACCCACCCTCTCTCACACTCCTTATTGCCCCGTCTGTGTGACTCCCTCCCTCTCTTTTTTTACTTGTCTTTCTTTCTTCAATTGTCTCTACCTCTGTGTGTTTCCTTTTGGTCCTCTCTATATCCCTCTCTTTTTCCCTCCCTATCTCTCTCTTCCTCCCCTTTTCTCTTTATCGCCACCACCATTCATTGCCTCTCTCTCTCTCTCTCTGCCTTTCTCTTTTTCTTTCTATGTCTCTTTCTCTCCCTTTCTCTCTTTCTTTCTCTCTCCATATCTCTTTGTGCCTCATGACTCCATCCCTGTTTCTGTTTACCTCTCTTTCTTTCATTTCTTGCCTCGCGCTCTCTTGCTTTCTTTTTGTCTTTCTATCTCCCTTTCTCTCATCCCTTCTCCCTTTCTCTCTCTCCCTCATTTCTTCCTCTCTCTGTCCAACTCTCACACTCTCTCTCTCTCTCCCTCTGTCCCCTCCCTCCACCTCCTCTTCCCCTCCCTCTCTCCGTCTGTGTTTTCAGGCAGGTGCTTTGCTTTCCGAGGAGAGCGAGGCAATGACGAGCCCCCCATCGAGATGATTAAAGTGTCTCATCTCAAGTAAGTTACTTCCGCACCACCAACAAAAACAACATTTGCACTACTGTTAGCAGGCTTTTTATCCAACAAAAACAAAATACTTAACCCTGGTGCACGAAAAATCTAATCTCTATAAGCAACCACAACAAACTCCATGCTCTATAGCGTAATATACCTTCAATCAAAACGTTAGATAAAAAATTGTCACTTCATTCTTAAGGGTCTATAGAATAAGTATATTTGAAGAGTATTTGAACACAATGGCGTGAGCATGCAAGTATTAAAACAAGGCCACTGATTTATCCATGCTTTAACTGTCAATTATTATAAAAGCAGGAATTATTTACACTGGTCTACAAAGTTTTGGAATGGATCTGCTTCTGAGATAAAAGTGGCTATATCTCATTTATATTGATAAGATGAACTGAAAATCAATTGATAACTGTGCTGGTTAGCTAATGTATTCAAGATATTTAATGATATTGTTTTACATCAAAATTATAAAACCGTTAATCTGTTTATACAATAGATTTAGTATTTTTGCTTAAACATAATATTTATATTTTGAAAATATTTAACTTGCACTTCTTTATCTTTATAAGAAATAAGAAATATCTTAAGACATCAGGTGCACACAATTTCGTGGCATCTCTCTTATGTGAAATCAAAAAATATTTGATGTTAAAACTCTAAACATATTAAAATGAATGTATTTGAATGTGCAGACAGGCTTTCGGATAGAGCTGGTTGCTTGTCGACACACTGTACCTTCTGATAAACTACCGTTTTTGCCTTATTTTGCATAAATTTCCTATTTTGACCCAATACTATATCTTGGAAACTATAGCCAGCACTTCTGACTTAGTTTTTCTTTATTAGTGACTGAAACCAAGAAAAATTTCACTGCTTTTGTTCCGGAAGCATTTTGCTTGTAGACCAGTGATCAATGTAAAAATTGTTTGATTTTAAAATTTTAATTTTTAAAATAACAAACTTCACTTCTCAGTTCATTTTGTTGGACTTTGTTGTATTTTTTTCCTTTTCAGTTCATGCTCACCATTTCTGTTTAGATTTTAATGAGATATTGGTATAAGATCTGACAGGCAGGCATCTGCATGGTTGTCCCCACATACATTTTTATTCACACTGTGCACATTTATTCAACTAATTGTAATTTAAAATCTCATCAACAGTTCATCATCAGTTTTTCAGTATTAAATTTCCCAAGTTATTTAATTGTTTGTCCATTTTACAAAATTCAATAATTTAGCCCTAACTTTTTGGTGACAAGCTAATTATCTGACAGTTTGTGTGACAGTTTTGTTTCGTGATGTTTTTTTAATTGTATCTTAATACTGTTGTCCTAATAGAAAGCATGTTTTGTTTTTGTTTTTTACAGTTTATAATATCAGCACCCCTTTTTTAAATATACAATAGAATGTCATTTCCAACACTAAATAATAGTATTTTCTTTAAAACAACCATGTGGTCAAACTTGTCTTCTCTCAGCACAGATACTGTATATTGTATAAGCAGCTCTTGAGGCCAAAGTAAGTCTGCTGCCTGCTCTCTCAATCAAATTATGAAGTGCTTTATTGTCCGATAAAAGTCAGAGTGTTAGATTTACCATGACAGTTTCTGAAAAGTTGTGAAAAGTAAAAACAAAGTAAACTAATAATAATTAGGATGCTGTAAATGTGGACCTCTGCAAAAGTTTTAAAAAGGAATTACTTCTCTATTTCATGTTTTTAAGACTGTACTGTTTAAATTTTCAGGAAATGTCAAACTTTGTCCTTTTCATCTTTGTTTTGTTTTGATTTTCTTTCTTTTTGTTCTTGTTGCCCACTGATAAAGAATAATACTGCTTTTATTGTAGTATAGTAGTACATGCTAAATAGCTCTAAATACCGGGCTCCATTTTGCATCTTTTGTCCCTGTGATGCTGCTGGAGGCTGGAGATTTCTGCTCTGAATCGGGCTGTGCTGTGAGCCAGGGAGCTTGTTAAGACTGGATATCCTGCCAATTTCGACCTCACGGCTGGTTACATCATTCAGACTGGCCACAGCTCCATGCAGTGAATTGCACTGGCTCTTTCTAGAACAATATACAGACCCAGACACAAGAGGCATGTTTTCAAAGTGCGTTTTTCACAGTTTTATCGTCGTATTCAATGCCTATATCGCACAAGTGCCCAAGCAGCAGCTAAGTAGTTTAATGTAAAACAGTGACAGAAGTTACTCCACAGTGATAAAATTATAAACATATTAAAAGACATGCTATTATGGATTCATCAACCTTATTATTCTATTTTACAGCTGCATTTGAATTGACCATAGACTGTATAAAGAAGTGGACTAAGGGAGTTTGATGTTGGCCATGGTTCGGCTCCAGTCAAATGTTGCTCGCTGTGGCCAGCAGTTATAAAAGCAAATTTGGAGTTTCGTATTAGGAGTAGGAATGGAGTTACAGACAAAGTAGCGAGGTCATGCTCTTGTAGATCGAGTTAATACAAACATTTTAAGACCAAAATGACGATTCTGACAGCAGCAGTTACAGAGAGAGTTTTTTTCAATACAAAGTGAATTAGACTCAAAGCTGAAACAAAAATTAAGTGTCAGTATTGTATTATAAGGGTTACCTGGCCAGCCAAATGATATCTCTCTATATTTCCTATACAGCGCGATACCATCTGGACACCCTCCATCCACTCTCGCTCCTCCGGTTACAAACGGACTCCGCGATTCTGATTCGTTCAAAGATGGTGACGTCAGTGCACCCGCCTTTGCCCGCAAAGTCACTCTTAGGCAGCGGAAGTTCCTCCTCAGTTTTGAATCAAGATGGCGCAATCTCTGATTGGTTCACTTAGCTGTCTGTCTACGCGCAACCGCAGCGCATTCTGTGGATCAAGCGTTACCAGACTCACTCGCTGGTACAGCGATGAGTCATGGATTCTTCCAGGCAATTATAAGGGCCTTTATTGAATAAATTGTTTTATTTCTCCATCTTTAGACAGTACCTGGTGGTGGTGTTCAGAGACAAGCCTCTGGAGCTGTGGGACATCCGCACCGGGACACTTCTGAGGGAGATGGCCAAGAACTTCCCCACTGTCACTGCACTGGTAAAATCAATTATTCAGTCAATCCAATCAACCAATATAATTAATATTTATCCTCAAGGGACAACTTAAAGGGGATTTGTCCGCCACTGTGGAGATATTTTTTGCTTTAACTGTAGGGTGTAAGTGTTTTTATTGCTCAGAAAAACCTTTAAAAAAAAAAAATTCAATAACACCTCCATGGAGATGAGCTTATAGCGAGCCCTCCTCCTAGTCCAGCAGATATGTGGAAAAAAATGTGCCTTTAGTGATACAAGCATTAAATTTGGCACACTGCTAGGGCAGTCTCTTACAAAGATTTTTGGATATAGGGACATTTAATTCTTCCCAGAGCCAAAATGACGGCCATTTTACAAAATAGCAGATTTTGTGTTGTAAACGACATAGGATACATGTCGATGCAACTATATTTACTTATTGAAGAAGCATACCAGTGGATTTATTTAACTAAATATAGATTCTAGCAAATAAAAAATAACAAATAAAGGTGACAAAGCACGAATAAACCATTTATTTGGTCATTTTTTTGCTGCATTTTTGTATTTTTGGATAGTTTTTTTTAACAAACTTCAAAAAACTGTTATCAAGCAGCATGGAATGACTGTTGACCATTTGACACTCTTGAACTCAGAGGAAGTGCTTCTGTTTGAACCTAACATCAACTTACATAGTCAAAATTATACAATGGAACCTCTAGATCCAGGTAACAGAGTCTACTATGATGCATGGATACATGTTTACATGTTAACATAAATATCTGTGTCGTCCCAGTTCTACTCTCGTACACTCCCCACCACAGTGACATAGAGCTGTGCACTGGAGTGCAGCCGTGACACACTTGCACTGTCCTCTGCATCCCTTTTTGCAGCCACACCTTAGTAGTTGCCGACATGCCTCAATTGCCTCTGGGAGGGTTGTCCAGTATATGTCCCAGCCATTATCGATGTGAACCCACCCCCAGTCACTGGGCGATGGGAGCTCTGGTGTGGACGCCATCATCTGGCCCCAACAGTAGCCGGCTTGGTAGGTAGCTCTCTTGATGTGCTGTTTCAGGGCTTCTCGAGTTGGTGGGAGAGCATCTATTGATCTGCCATTCTGGGTAAACAGATGCTTGCGACACTCATTGACATGTTCCTGGCTACTGGTGCGATCATAGAGCACAATAACAAAACGCTCCAGTGCATCCATGTGGTCATCTATGGCTGAAAGAGTTGACATGGCAGCCAAGGCACAGAATGCTGCAGTGACATCAGTGACCTCATCACAGGCTTTCCAGGTTTCCCATGCTGTTTTCTTCCCCCTGACTCTGAAGCTTGAAACAGTGTCGCATCCAGTGAAGGCATGGAAGGATGGCATCCCTCGACACTTGTTAGGTCCCGGTGCCACAGCCATCTCATGAGCTGCCAAGAACCTGAAGGTGTTTCCTGTGCCAAAAGCAACCCAGAGCTCATCAATGTCCAGACGTCCAGCTGCTGTCACTGCAAGGACCACAACATCAGTGTCTACTGTGCGGATCGACACTTTGCTGTATCCCTGCCTCACAGCGTCTTCAACATGGAGTAGCATTCTTGTGTCAGCCTCCTCATGGCTACAAGGGGCAAGACCAGCAACATCTCAAGCCTGCGTACAAATCACGTCTTTGTGGTGGGTGCTGATGACTTGTTTGTCTGTGTCTGTTGTTGCTACCCTGGTGGCTAGGAAGTCAAACAGCTCCATCTTGTTCTCATCTGTGTGAAGAAAGGCCTGCCAGTTTCCAGGAATGGAACAAGATGGCTCGACTCGCCTCCTGATGCTTTTGCCTCACTTCTTCCTAGTGTCTGCCTTCAAACTGTCTGTGAGGTAATCCTCCCAGATAATATCCACTTTGCTCGTATGCTGCAGCTGAGATGTGATGTATGGCAAGAATACTTGTGATGCATACTTGTTGAAGGTCTTTGCTGTGCCAGGTGGCAGCATATTGATGATGGCTGCACCATCAAGGATGATGACTTCAACTGCTACTTCAAACAGTTACTTTCACCAAATTTGATTTTTGATCTATTTATATTTCCAGAAACAATATTCAGGTAACATGCATGATCATATTGCAGAGCTCTTGTTCCAGCCGTGCATTATTGCTATGGTAAACTGTTATCTGTGTCCCTCATAGACCACCGTAGATGCATGTTTCAGTCAAATATGAAGTAGATAAATGCATACTAGTTGATAATAATCATATTGTACTCACTGCATTGTGTTTTGCACCAAACACATATGACTTTGCTAATCTTGTAGGCGGAATTTGTTATTCGTGGCAGCCATTTTGTAAAATGGCCAGCATTTTGACCCTAGGGGTTATCCGGAATGTCCCTATATCCAAAATACTTCCTAAGGGTATGCTATAACCGTGTACCAAATTTCATGCTTGTATCATCAAAGGCACAAAACTACCAGAATATATCACATAGCAGTTAAAAAGGTTAAATAGAAGAACACATGCATTAATTAATTTCAACTTGATTTTTAGCATATTAGCACTCAAATTTCCTTCACTGTTTAGCAATTTTGATTATTATTTAGTTTTTAGATTCACACAAACTTCTATTGTTTTGTATGAAACAAATTTTATACCATACTTTGATTTATTTTGATTACATTCAAGTTATGTTTTCAGTTATATTACGAAAAATCTTAAGGCTAAGGTCTCCAAAGTAGCTTAAAATCAAAATAATCCATAGAATATACTTTACATACTAGGCTCTATAACCTTATAAAGTATAATACAGTGGTACCTCACCTTACAAAATTAATTCGTTCCAGAAGTGGTTTCGTAACGTGAAAAATTTGTAAGTTGAGTAGCTATTTCAATGGAAAAAGCCTGATTCGTTCCAAGGTCCCGATCCAAGTTTTTTTTTTTATAGTGTAACTTTTTTTAATAGTGTAACATTGTGTTCTGATTGGTTTCTCAGACTGGATTTAAACTTTTCTCACATTTGTCTCTCATTTAAACGCTCAAACTTTCATAGATTTTCAACAAAATGTATTAATTATGAAGTGTGTGTGTGTGTGTGTGTGTGGGGTGTGTGTGTGTGTGGGGGGGGGGGGACTGCGCTCTGACACGTGTGTGATAGCGGCATATGTGACAGCTGGGGGCTGTCTAGAGCAAGTCTAGACCTGGACTAAACCAGGACTAAGCCTGGACTAAACCTGGTTTTGTTTCGAGTCACAGCTGAGGTGCATGCAAGAGCTGCTCTAGACCTGCTCTAGACCTGCCCGCGTAAGTTGCTCACAGAGCGGCCTGGATAGAACCGTGAGGTCGGCCTCTTCAAGATTTCCAGGCCGGTGACCGGGACAATCCCCGGACCCATGCCCGCTTAGGGAGCTCTTAAGGCGGGCTGGCAGTGTCCCCCTGGGTCCCTGGATGTCTGGGGCTCCGTGCCTGGAGGGGCCCTGGAGAGCAGGTCTAGACCTTGCATGCGAGCAGCGGCTCGCCTCAGTTGTGACTTGAAACGAAACCAGGATATAGACCCACGCGCGGCGCTTTAATCCATCTGGTCTAGTCCTGGTCTAGTCCTGGTCTAGTCCAGGTTTAGTCCAGGTTTAGTCCTGGTTTAGTCCTGGTTTAGTCCAGGTCTAGACCTGCTGGCAGCCCCTCAGCTGTCACACATGCCGCTATCACACGTGTCAGAGCGCAGTTTTCTCCGCCCTCCTCCTTCCCCCCACACTTCATTATTAATACATTTTGTTGAAAATCTATGAAAGTTTGAGTGTTTAAACGAGAGAGAAATGTGAGAAAAGTTTAAATCCAGTCTGAGAAAAGCGTATAATGTGTGTGGCTGAGCGCGCATGATTTGAATTTTTGAGATTTCGCATTTCGTAACTTGAATTTTCTTTCGTATCTAGAGACCAAAATTTACCGTGAAGGCGTTTCGTAACTTGAAATTTTCGTTTGTTGGGTCATTCGTAAGGTGAGGTACCACTGTATTACTATTTTCAGGTTTTGTTGTTTTTTTTTTGACAGATTGTTCCCTTCAAGTAATAAATGTATGTTTAAGATAGACATTACAGATAGAGCAAAGGTTCTTGTGCTTTTGCATCACATCAGCAGTTACCATATCCATTTGACCAAACTAATGATACACTCCGTTTACTTTCTCATTCTAATGCCCCATTGCACTTTTTGACACTTCATGTGCATGTGTTTGTGTACTGTAGGCAATTTGAAAGATTAGTCCTTAAACTTCTCCAAGCTCAGCACATTAGAACGCAGGCAGCTTCATTAGGCCTAAGAAAGGCTCATAAAAAAAGACTTACGCTGGACCAACTTTACACTACGCAGTAAAATCCCCCTCCAGTGTGAATAAATCTGGCAATAACCTTAATAATACATGCTGAACTTCCACAGACCCATATTGTTGTCTTATTTCCATATTGATTTCAATCTCAAGTCTCACTACAGCTCATACAATAATGTACTGAGCGCTGGGAAATGGCTCTCTTTGTGGACCTCTGGCATTTACTATATGCACTACATGTTTTATCTACTCAAGTCTATGCGCAATAAGCAATACTTGTTCTGTCTTAAAGAGGGTGACTATAATTCAGGTGTGCATGTATCATATTAAATATAATACATGCAGTTTTTAGTTAAAGCACCTTTCTTTTCCGAAACTGCTTGACTCATGTTTTAGGTGATATATAAATACAGTAATAAGCAGGGTATAGATTACATTTTAAACAATACATAATACAAAATAAGTGCACTTTTTTTTTTTGCATTTCATATGATTGTGGGAATTTATTATGTTTATGGGTTTATTACATTAACAACTGACACATAGGTGATTGTTTCATAGTAATTTCATTGTAGTTAGCTCCTCCCTGCAGGCAGATATAAGGCAGTGTCCACCAGCATCTGACCAGAACTGAAGAAGCAGCTTGGATGAGCTGCGAAACGTATTCGATTAAATAAACTTTTGTCCAGTTGACAAATTGAATTTCTCCTTTTGCCAACGTTTCTAATATATTACGACATCTATCTTGAAGTCAGCACAATCCCCTGTCTAATCTGAATATGATTACCTTTGTACTTCCTGCTGGCCTATGGGCAGATGTTTTGATCGCAGGCCAATCACATCTTGGTAAAAAGACACAACGTGAGCACATCCAATTACTGCAGATCAAAGGCCTATAGCTGGTGCCTCAGCATGTGAGCGTGTGAATCAAACTGTATGTTATATTATAATAACAAAGAGCAAAAATATAAATGGCAATAATAAATTCAAAATAAGCAGCAAAAATAGCTAGGCTTGTTTGGCATAATTATATAAATGTATATGTACAAGTAAAAATAAAATGTATAAATAGTAATAGTAATACATATATCTCAATACAGACGCTCCTCAACTTACGAACAAGTTACTTTCCGGACACCCGTTCGTTAGTTGAATTTGTTCGTAAGTTGTTATTATATGTTTAAGGCTTGTATAAGTTATCTATATGGATTTGTACTGCATTTAAATAACACTAATAACACAATAACACTAATAAATAACACTAAATAATACTAATATGCTTTTTAAAAATATGGAAAACTGATGAGATAAAAAGAAGAGAGGGACACAGAGGCAAACGCAGTCAGCTGAGAGAGAGAGAGAGAGCGCGTTTGTGTGAATGTATGTGTGAGACTGTGTGTGTGTGTATTTACCTCCTATTTTCCTTGAGCTCTTGGGGAAAGATCTTAAAACGTGCAAACCAGCCATGGCTGGCAGAAAAGGTTTCTTCCGCAGCACTTTCTCCTGCCTTAGCCTTAAGGTCATTAAAAAGCGATATGGCCTTCTCACTGATCAGCATAAGGCTCAAAGGAGCACGCCGCTGCCGCTGATTTTCGAGCCAAATACCAAGAAGTTTCTCCATCTCTTCCATGAGTTTCCCTCTCTTCTTGCTTATGATGGTGGATTGCATACCCGCTGCACTTTTCACATGCTCAATAATGCGGTCCTTTTGTTTATATATCATACCAATTGTCGAACGGTTCACGTTGTACGCGTGTGCCACATTCACCATCTTCTCACCAGCATCAAGTTTCTTTATTATCGCCACCTTCTTTTCAAATGAGATGGCTTGCTCCTTTTTCACAGAAGCTTCACTAGAAGCTTTTCGCTTTTCACCAACCATACTGGATTACTGTACGCATGCAAGAAAAACAACAAAGTTCATAACACCGCACCGTAGTAACACCGTAGTAACACCGTAGTACGCCCACTCAGTTGAAGTTCTGAACACTTCTACTGAGTGGGTGTGACGCTTGGGGGATGCTGCGCAGCACCTGCCTGTGCGTCAGCGGCGGAAATACGCACTACGTACTGTACCCGGAAGTCGGAATAGGCGCTAAATACAAAAACTCAAACATTTAACTTTTTTTTTTAAATTTTCAACCCTGTTCGTAACTCCGAATGTTCGTAAATCGAATGTTCGTATGTCGAGGAGCGTCTGTACTGTATACATATGAAATAATGATAGACAGGACATAGGGTTAGCCATTACACAAGGGTGAGTTGTACAGTTGTGTGGAGTACTGCTAATTTTCTTTCCAAATTTTTACATATTTTTATTTTGTAATCAATAAATTCAGCCCAACTTCTCGTTTTCATGTTTTTGCTGATTGGAGTGTATGGGTCATAATGGTGTTTTTCCATCTGTTAAACAGGAGTGGTCCCCTTCCCATAACCTGAAAAGCCTGAAGAAGAAACAGATGGCAGCGAGAGAGGCCATGGCCCGCCAGACAGTGTCTGACGCAGAGCAGACCAGTGTGGATTCTTCAGTCATCAGGTCAGCACAAGGATTTAGCAGTTTTTCAATCATTTAAAGCCAAATCCACTTTATTTAAAAGCAGATTTTATAAACAAAATGGTTTACAACGTACTGCAAAACAACTAAAAGTATAGATGCTCAGTTTGATCTTACCCTAAAACAATAAAACTAGTAAAATAAAAAAAAGAACGATAAAAATAAAATTTTTAAATTTTTAAAAAGTGTGTAGAATTTAGTTTTTTTAGAGCTTTACAGTATAACTTTTATTTTATCATCAAAACCAAATTGTACTTTGTTTCAGTTACAGTTGTTCAAGTATTTTTTGTTTCCCATGACAGTGCTTGTCTCTACTTTAATTTTTATTTCATTATGAGTTTTATAATGTATAGATCTACAAAAAGAAAAACATAGTTTCCGTTCCTACTTTTAAAACTATTAGAATTGGGTGAAAAACTGCCAGATCTGTATCCTGTGTTTTATTTTCTATTGCCTTGTGCAGCCTCCTCCAGGACGCAGAAAGTAAGTCTGAGACGAGTCAGGCCATCTCCGCCCGAGAGCACTTTGTGTTCACAGACACAGACGGACAGGTCTACCACATCACTGTAGAAGGAAACACGGTCAAAGATGGAGCACGGATACCCCCTGATGTGAGTATGAACATTACACTTTAGTAAGGCTGCAACCATTAATTGTGACTAGTCAACAAAAAATAATAATCATATTTGTATTTTGATAATTGTAATCATTATCGGGACTATACAGGCGCCAAAACACATACTCAATTACTTGGCATTCTTAACCCAAAATGTCAAGAAAGAATAAACAATTTACGTAAATAATATACATTATTCATAAATATTTTTAATAGAAACCTTGTGTCTCCATATTCCAACCTTTTATTTGGTTTAAAATGTATTATAAATAGTATCAATGTACAACAGAAATAAACTCTTGATTAGTTGACTAATCTCAAAGATAAATACTTCTATTGTATTCATACATGTGTATTTTTCTGCAGTATTTGTAGGCCTTTCACTCAGTGCGTGCACATGGTAGGATCGGATTGGATTTCTCCAAATCCGATCCCGTTACTCGGCGAGTGGTCTGTCCTTAGATTCCAGTGCACATGAAGCTTGTGTAATCGGATAATGGTTAGCGACCTGGCCAGCTCCGCTATGCTATGTGGAGCTGTAGTCCAACTACTTCCGGGTGATGGCTACTCAATAAAAACACAACAAACTATGTTGCGGTATACAAAGATGGCGTTGAGGAGTTTGACGGAGCAGCATTGGTGTACGTGTTGTGCATTCTTTCTTCGCAGCCATGATTTCGTCTGACTTTTCCGGCAACAATCGCTACTTATGACGGCGTCGGCGCCTTCTGCCACTTCCGGGTGAAATCCCTGGCGAAAATTCCCACGCATTCGCAGTACGCCAATCCGATCTGATATCGTGCACAAGGCGGCACCAAGCGGATTACTATCGGCCTAAGCCAGGGGTTCCAATCGGATTCCGGAAACCAATCCCTATACAATCCTTAGCCTGTGCACATGAATTCGATACGATCCCAATCCGTTTGCAATCGGATTACACTCGTCCATGTGCACGCAGTGACTATAACAAACTTTGAAATGTGTTATATTGATGAAGAAAATGTCACAGTAAACGATGATATTGAAAAAATGCCACTGACACAATAATCCAAAACCAGGAACCATTTTCTACAAGTACAATATCATTAAAAACTAAAGTTAGGGAGTATTTATAGTCAGAGTATTTATATACAGAGTCAAAAATACTCATTTTAAACTCTGCAGCTCATATCCAATTATTCTATAATAAATAACAAAAAAGAAACAATACAACAATACTCAATAAATATTGAGGCCAAAAATGCTGTTTCATTAATTCATAGAGAAGTTGTGTATGTTATATTATATGGACATGTGTTATAAGCCCGCAGTCTGTCTGCAATTTTAAAATGTGTAATTGTCCTGCAGTGGTTTTTTTTTTTTTTTTTGGTCCCAGAACCTTTATTGTGCGCAGAAATCTTTTAATTAATCATTTAATTTAGTGATTTACAAGCATAATTGATGAACTCTATATTCATTTTATACAGTGACGTATGTTTTAAAAGTAAGTCATTGCTTACCTTTGAACTGTGCAGGCTGTAAATGCATCACTCAGAAGAAAACAGACATCTTTACAATACTATGAGTTTATGTTTCCAGATTTCACTTCAGTCTATAATCTCTGTGAGATCCAACTGAAATTCCATCTCGATGCGTATTGTGTTTGTTTGTTAAACAGTGGGGGATTCTGAGAGTTCGTGCATGCAGTGCTTGTATTACAACACATGGGCAAACATACCAAACTAAAATCCATACACAATCAGGCCAGTCGTACCTCCATATCCAGGTCCCACAGAAGCTAGCAACAGGATTTCATTTAAGATAAAGGTATGTGGTTAAACCGGAACCAGAATTACTGAAATTGATCAGCTCTGCTTTAATCTAGTATATCAGAACAGATTTTTTTCCATTGTTGTTTTAAAATCTGTATTGAGCCTTTTCTGTAGTATTGTAATTGAGTTAAAATTGTGTATCGCATTAACACTACCAGGTACAAATTAGTAGTTTTAGCATTTTAGAATACTGTACTTTCTAGTTAATGAGTAGAATATGTTGTTTGAACAAATACATTTAAATCCAGACTGGCTGACTATATCCTAAAGAAATTGGCTAGTGAGTCCTAGCTGTCAGTAGTATTTTTCTCTTGCCTGTCTTTACCCAAAGTAATGTTTGTTTACCCAATTGAAGACGATATTTTCTGCCCAATGCACCACAAACGATGTGCTATTATGTACCACAAGTTCTGGTTTCAGCTTTTCAGTCGACTTTATCTTTTCAGAACTTTTGAATTATTCCCCTACTGAGCCATGATGTGCAATCTTTCTGCAGTGTTCTACAAGGAGAATAGCTGGATATTATTTCCTATCACTTATTTATCTGCCACTGTAACTTATTTCCAGTTGCCAAAACTGTTGACATTGTTGGACATTAGATTGTCAGAAAGAGAAAACCTACTGTCAAATATCTGATTTTGGAGTCCATTTGTGAGTTACTGTTTATCTTTTCACGCCATGTTTCGCCTTTATTGAAATGCCACACAGTCTCTGGATGTTCGCCCAAGAATTTATACCACCTTATCGCTACGTCTGGTGTTGTAGATTCATTGCTAGAACATTTGCATAGCCCCAAGGTTTTATGGTGCTTTTAGGATGATGGCGCATCTTCATCTTGCTGTCAAGAAACTGATTGAAACTCCCTTAAAAAGTTTTGTCCCATCAACTTTAATCCAGTCGTAATATAGATTCTCAGATACTTAATGCGATAGTGCAGTCTCCTGTCAGGGGCCCACTCAGAGCGTTCAGACTTGTTTACGCCTGTCACCACCATATTTTCTTTCATTTCCATCATCGGTTTTATACTTACTTAGTACTGCTTCATACATTGACAGAACAGATGGTGTTTTATACAAAGTGTGTATTTTTCTCAGATTGCTGCTCAAATTGTACACACCACTATTCTACTGAGAAAGCAGAGAGTTTTTTTTTTAAATCAGAGTAGCAAAATTCAGTGGAACACATTATTGTTACATCTACCATGAATATTCAGGGGGATTGTATTTCTTTGTATGAATTTAGAGTAGTGCAACCCCAATGAAAAAATGCATTACATGAATTAACAATTTGTCAACATTCAAGTTAAGTTTAGTTTTGTTTAATGTATCTATAAGCTTTTGTCACTGTCATATTGTAAGCATTCTTATTTTTGTACATTCAGAGCAGTACACATTAATGAACAATCGTGACAGACCTCAACATGTCTGTAACCTGACATGTCAGGGAACCTGAAACCCATGAATTTCCTCTCACCAACTTTGCCTCTGAAATGGCAGTTGAAGTTGATATCTCATTAGTTGTCTTTATAATAATGTCACTTCTCACCCCCCACACCCAAGTCTGTAATGAGTTTTCTAAGTTTTCCGTTTGAGTGATTTTCATTTTACAGCCATCCAACTCAGAATCCAATACCAACATTTGTAAGAAATGCATCATTTGGTGAGAAATAGTGGTTTGTTTTATATTGATTGTCAAAGTCATAGTTTGCAGTCTGTGCCTCCATCGTAATCACACATTCAAGTAGCAAGTAGCTTATCAATGACCTTTTCAGAATGATGAGAAAGTAGCAACAAAATTTTAAATATTATATCCTTTGAATGGGGAAAAGTATTCAAAATGTTTTCATATAACAGGAAGCTGAAGGTTCTTCTCTTTATATTTCCCATAATTCTCAAATATGAACTGTTCTGCTCTTACAGGGAAGTATGGGGAGCATTGCCTGCATCGCCTGGAAAGGAGACACTCTGGTGCTTGGAGATGTGGATGGCAATCTCAATTTCTGGGACCTTAAAGCACGTTTATCAAGGTACGGTTTTATGCTCACGTTATTATTGATACTTTGCAACTGATGTCAGCAACATTCCCTGGGGGTGTGACGTTTACTGAGAGACTGCTCGATCTGAAGTTCTGTTACTCAAGTTAAACGTTAATTTGAGTTTTATGTAAACACAATCTGACCAAAGAGAACTGACTCAGACTTGAAACTATGACAGGTGAGCTGATTTGTGCTGGTAAACAAGTCCCTTTCAAATTAAAGATGTTTTTCTGCTAGTCACTCTCACCTTTGTAGTTGAAAAAGAAACACCTAAACAGGACTGTGAACAGATTGATCACAAGCTCCTGAAAATGTGTTGTTTTAATTTAAACTTAAACAGTAAAATATGTCACTTGTTGGCTTCACTCATCAGAAATGACAGATTGAGTTAAAGGGTAAATAAAGTTACTTCTGTATAAAACAAAAGTGTTATTCTCAAGCTCCACTTATTTGGATACGAGGGCAAAAATTAGACTATGGAGCCCATCATAGTCCCCTCCATTAATAAGAAACACTGTTTTATTGATAGATTTACTTCAGTTTCAATTCTGCTTAAACATACTCAAAGTTGAGTATTCAGGAATTTGCATAACAGTTTGAGTTGTTTAGTCACTGTGGCAACTGTCCTAGTTTCTCATCATTCTGAAACCCATATAGTCATTTTTAATACAGACTAGAGGACTGGGTGGGCTTCTCTGGTACTGCACTAAACTGATCCAAGTCCTATCCAGGAAGTACTTTGTTGAAATTGGAAACTGTGTCATCACAGGACCCTGACCTGTGGGGTGCCCCATGGGCCAATCCTTTGTTCAATCTTTACATGCTGCCGTTAGGCCTGTTAATACGCAGCAATAATGTGTCCTACCACAACTATGCAGACGACACTCAGATCTATGTGGACCAGTGGACTCACTCTGCCACTGCATCCAACAGATCAGTGTGTGGATGCAAACCAACTTTCTCCAACTAAACTCAGACAAGACAGAAGTCATACTCTTCGGCCCACAGAAACAAAGAGACAGTGTCAGCTGTCACCTCCAGTCTCTCTCTCTAAAACCTTCAAATCAGGCTAGAAATCTAGGGGTAATAATGAACTCAGATTTGAACTTCAACAGCCGCATCAAATCAATAACAGCCTTTTAACACCTAAAAACATAGCAAAAATCCACTTATCCATGTTTGTCTTCAGTAGTTTAGACTCACTGGCCTTTCCAAGCGAGTTGTGAGACAGCTGCAGTAATTCCAGAATGCTGCAGCTCGGGTCCTGACTTGAACCAGGAAGTACGAGCACATGTGTGTTGTGCTCAGGTCTCTGCACTGGCTCCTGTGCCTCAGAGAATAGATGTTAAATCGGCTCTGCTTGTGTACAAGTCTCTCCATGGCCGAGCACCAAAGTACGTCTCTGACATGTTAGTGCCACATGAACCATCTGCACTCTGAGGACCTCAGGGACCGACCTCCTGCTGGTGCCCAGAGTCAGGACTAAATACAAGGAGTCAGTGTTTCAGTTTTATGCAGCTAAAACCTGGTACAGTCTTCCTGAACATGTGAAACATGTCTCTACTTTGATTCTGTTTAAATCCAGGATCAAAACAGTTCTGTTTGACTGTGCACATGACTGAAAATGTTTCAGTCTGCACTCTTCTCTCTTATGTCTCTTTCTCTTAATTTTATGATTATTTATGTTTTTATTTGTATTGTGATTTTAATGTATTCGTATTGTATTCAATGTTCTTATTCTGTAAAGCACTTTGAATTACTTTGTGTATGAATTGTGCTATACAAATAAACTTACCCTGTTTGGCATTAGGGGCATACCAACACACAGAGGATGGGTGAAGAAGATCCGTTTTGCTCCTGGGAAAGGCAACCAGAAGCTGCTGGTGATGTACACAGATGGAGCGGAGGTCTGGGACACCAAAGAGGTAAAGCTACAGCACACAGGGCTTTGGAGTCACATACAGAGAGACTATATCCACACAATGAATCTTCTTTGTGCATCACTTGTTTAGGCGCCATAACTGAACAGGGAGCCTTTTTAACAGGCTGCTATGGATTTACGATGGCAGAATGAATGGTTTTCTTCACCTATATCACTAGGGATGTTACAGTAATTTGGGTTTGTCATGCTACAACCCCAAAATGTCTGTACCTTTTGCCTTTGTCCATGTTTCAGAGAACATGCTGATTTAAAGTAACTGAGTTGACCTTCATTATCATTGGGTGGGACAAGCACTAACCACACTAGATATTTTATAGGACTTGTTGTATTAAAAATGGAACAGCATTTTACATGAATTAGATGCAGTCCCTTTAACCTTGGAAAGTAATTTGAAACTGTCACTCTCAAAATTCACAGCAAGTACCACTAAAAAGATTTGGATTTCTGAGTATGACCAAATATTTAACAGGACTATTCTTGTTCTAATCTAGGGCTAAACCGGGTCTAAAAGTGGACTACATTATTTCCAGTTCTAAACAAGAAATTATTCAAATGAGGACAAAAAGTGGGTAAAATGAACTCTAAATTAGGCCAACATTAAATGCAAATGTAATTTCATTGTCGTGGTGCAGCAATAGCTAACAAAGCAATGGGAGCTACATAGACCATGATCCTTTGCCGTGCTCCAGACTACTATGACGAAATGACTGTTATCAAGCACTTTTAAATCTTAATGATTTTGATTATGATGGAAGCATTTTAAAAGGAAAAAGTAGCATATTCACAATTTGGTTATCCACAATATATTGCAATAAATATTATACCATGAGATGCATATAATGAAAACAAAAGTATTGAGATTTGGATTTCCTTATAAATCACTGGGGGCTTTGAATCACTGAGAGGTGTTATTTTGAAACTAATGTCAGAATAACATTTAAATTATTATATACTCTGCCATATGAGGAAATATGCAGACAATAACTGCCATATGAGGTAAAGAAATATATGAATACTGCTTACTGAGTTATGGATACAGGAATATTTATATATTTATTAGATAATATTTATATGCCAATAATATACTGTCTGTTGGCCTGTACCTGATTTTTCCCATTTATATACATTTATTTGCGCATAATGTGTCTTGCCACAGTACATATATATTATATAAGCAACTCTCAATGTCAAGATATATCTGTTGTGTGTTATCTGCATCTAATTATAAAGTCAGTTAATTATGAAGCGCTTATTAGTATGTTAGGTATTATTAGCTTTAGCATGATGGAAAAACTCTGTTCTCAGAGTACTGTGAAAAGTACTTATAAACTAATTAAGATGTTCAGAATGCATAAGGTAAGTGAGGAATGGACCACTGCAAACCGTTTTAAATGAATAACTAGTTCTGTTTTCCATATGTTTAAGACGGTAAAATCAGATACACTGCCTTTCATTTTTAGGTTATGTTTCATTATGATTTTTCTTTAAATATAATGTGTCAAGATGCAAACCCAAGATGCCTTAATGTTTTAAAAATGGATCAGCATTTTACTTGAATAAGTTGTGGGCCCTCTAAACCTTGGAAAGCAATTTAAAACGGTGAGACTCAAACTTTCCAAACCAAGTACCACTAAAGAAAAGTTTTGGCTTTCTGAGTACGGCCAGATCTAAGAATAGTATTTAACAGGGCTATTCCCGATATGATCTAGGACTAAGTCAGGTCTAAAAGTGGACTACATCTTTTCCATTGTAGCTCTGAACAAACAAATCTTCAAAGGAGCACAAAAGTGGATAAAATGAATTCAAAATTAGGTAAACTGACATGCTGAACACTGATTTTAAAAGATTACTAAGGGGACTCTTAATTTGTGCTATGGTAATCTAAGACAATAATTTGATCAGATGTTGTAAACCAGAGTGGTACTATTATGGCATATTCTGAATCTCAGAATCAGTGAAAATTTCTATGCAGAATAAGATGAATTTGGACATGCATCAAGGCTTTAGGACATGAAGGCACATTCGGCAAAGGGGTCCCCGTCAAGCACTAGTTGCACTAACTCATGCTGCAAAAATTGATTCCTTCAAGATTAGATTTAGTTCTGTCCTGTAATGGTTGAGGCTACACAACAGATGTATGGGTCTGCAGAGGACTGGTGCACAGGCTTAGCACAGAAACGGTGAGAGAGAGAAAGAGGTAAGAGAATGGAGAAAACACAAGATGGAGCTCTGATATGCTCCACTGATTTGTTGACAACTGGCTCCCACATCCACCTGTGAAGATCCAGAGAGGGAACCAGGCAACAGTGTGCAGTCTGCTACTCTGATCTGCTTCCACTGATTAACTGGATAAATATCTCCATCATGGCAGCTGTTGCTGGATGATAAATTGAAGCTACAAGTGGATTGTTTATTCTAGTTGGTATGCTAGAAAAATGGTGGAAAGTAGGGCTTGGCGATATGACTAAATAATGATTTTTTTCCCCCTAATATTAAATGACATTGAATACATTTTGATTTGGTCGTATTAAATAAATAATGGCTCTCAATATGCATTTTCTGAACATAAACAGCATCACTAGCATTTAATACATAAAATAGTTTGATACATTCCTCAAAAACCTGAACTTTGTTTTAAAGCATGCTTGATTTTCATTCAAATGTTATTATATGCAGTAAGAAAAAATTTGGTCTAGCATGAACCAGAATTTAAAGACAGAGTTAAGGAACAGCTGAAGGAAAAAAAGATGGAAAAAAAAAGATTTTGATCTTGGAAAATTCAAGTTACGAAACGCGAAATCTCAAAAATTCAAATAATGTGCGCTCAGCCACACACATTATACGCTTTTCTCAGACTGGATTTAAACTTTTCTCACATTTCTCTCTCATTTAAACACTCAAACTTTCATAGATTTTCAACAAAATGTATTAAAAGTGAAGCGTGGGGGAATGGGGAGGGCGGTGTGTGCGCGCGGACACGTGTGTGATAGCGCAGCATGACCGGCGCAGGGCGCGAGCACGAGACCTGTGCTCAAACCGTGCCAGTCCGTGTTTAGTCCAAGTCTAGACCTGGTATAGTCCACGTTTAGTCCTGGGTCTAGTGTCTCTACGCAGGACACAGTGCTACACTATAAAAAAATGTTACACTATAAAAAAAAAACTTGGAACGAATCGGGCTTTTTCCATTGAAACTCAACTTACAAAAAAATCACGTTACGAAACCACTTCTGGAACGAATTAATTTCGTAAGGTGAGGTACCACTGTATAAATATAAAATTTCCCTAACCAGCCCATGTTTTGTTTGTTCTTGGTCCCATGCAGGTCCAGATGGTGAGCAGTATGAGGATAGGGCGAAATGTAAACTACAGGATCCTGGACATCGACTGGTGCACCTCAGATAAAGTGGTCCTGGCCTCAGACGACGGCTGTATCCGGGTTTTGGAGATGGCCATGAAGTCTGCCAGTTATCGCATGGACGAGCAGGACTTGACCGGTGAGACAGGGACCAGAAGGGAAAGAAATACTAAAGCATTAAAGTGCTTGCTTTGTAAGTACGCTACAAAGCAAAAAGCTCATTTACAGTGCAGCTGCAAGAATATTTAGTAACAAAATTAAAATGCAAATTGTTCTAAATTTGCTGACTGCTAGCATTACAGACATATACCCTAATCATTTTGCTTTTTACATTGTTATGCTTACCCCTTTTTGATGTATTCTACTTTGCCAAGTAGGGTTCTCAAAAGTGTAAATTTCTAGATTCTAATAGATACTAAAACAAGTATTGTAACTGGTACTCATTTGAACAAATAGCAGGACAAAATATGACCTTTCCTGAACAGTTTTAGAAAGGTCTTGGTTTCAAAAATGTATTCTTATTTTTTATTCTTGGTATGTATTCAAAATTGGTTTCACTATAGTGTCCATTAATAGACATAACAAATAGACATAGAGTAAAATGTAGATTACACTATATTGCCAAATGTATTTGCTCACCTGCCTTGACTTGTGTAATCCTGTTCTTAACCTATAGGGTTTAATATGACGTTGGTCCACCCTTTGCAACTATTACAGCTTCAACTCTTCTGGGAAAGCTGTCCACACGGTTTAGGAGTGTGCTCACTCTTCTTCCAGAAGAGCATGTGTGCAGGCCAGTCAAGTTCTCAACTCTCATCCATGTCTTCATGGCCCTTGCTTTGTGCTCTGGTGCACAATCATATTGGAAGAAGAAGGGGCCATCTCCAAACTGTTCCCACAAAGTTAGGAGCATGAAATTGTGCAAAATCTCTTGGTATGGTGAAGCATTCAGCGTTCCTTTCACTGGAACTAAGGGACCAAGCCCAGCTCCTGAAAAATGACCATAATCTCCCCTCCACCAGACTTTACACTTGGCACAATGCAGTCAGACAAATACCCTTCTCCTGGCACCCGCCAAACCCAGACTTGTCCATCAGATTGCCAGATGGAGAAGTGTGATTAGTCACTCCAGAGAACACGTCTCCACTGCTCTAGAGTCCAGTGGCGGTGCTTTACACCACTGCATCCAACGCTTTGCATTGCACTTGGTGATGTATGGCTTGGCAGCTGCTCTGCCATGGAAACCCATTCCATGAAGCACTCTAGGCACTGTTTTTAAGATAATCTGAAGGCCACATGAAGTTTGGAGGTCTGCAGCGATTGACTCTGCAGAAAGTTGGTGACCTCTGCACACTTTACGCCTCAGCATCTGCTGACCCCACCCCGTCAGTTTACGTGGCCTGCCAGTTCCCAATCGCTTTCACTTTGTTATAATTCCACTGACAATTGACTGTGGAATATTTAGGAGCAAGGAAATTTCACGACTGGACTTATTGCACAGATGGCATCTTATCACAGTGCCACACTGGAATTCACTGAGCTCCTGAAAGCGACCCATTCTTTCACAGATTTTTGTAGAAACAGTCTGCAGGCCTAGGCGCTTCATTTTATACACCTGTGGCCATGGAAGTGAGTGGAACACTGATTTTGATTATTTACATGGGTGAGTTAATACTTTTAGCAATAAAATGAATGTCTATGCAAATAGCAACAATCATAGGTAACAACCAGCTGTATTGTAACTAGGATAACATTTCCCCATTCATAAATAAGCTGTGCATAATGGGTAGCGTTAAATTAAATAGTGTATGTATAATTTGTTCATATTTGTGTAGATCCGGTGTGGTGCCCCTATCTGCTGCTTCCCCGAGCGGCCCTCACTCTCAAAACCTTCCTCCTACTTCAGCCCTGGTCCGGCACCTTCACTATGGACATAACTCAAGTGTAAGTCCTATTAGTCCGTCACTATTTCCCATCATTAAATCATTACAATGTTGAACGTAGACACTTATGTAACCCAAAAGCAATTATTAAGATAGCACCAACCACCCGAGTGAACTGTTTATCACTTTGAAAATAAATTAATCCCCAATTTGCCTGTGTAAGGAAGTGTAGAGGCAGTAATAAAGTCCTATTGAAGTTGGCCTTCTGAGCTGTTAAACACGCAATCACCTTATCACAAGTCTGCCTGTTTATAGATGTGGGCTCAGAGTGTTATCTGACATCAGCATAATGTGTGAAGGAAGTTATATACAGCCCAAAGTTTAAATCTGCAGATTTTCAGAGCACCGGTCTAATAGGGTCAGCTGGGTTCATTTGAGTTTTATTTTATTCTTTTTTCAGGGACTACAATGAGAAAAATGAGATAAAAGGACTAATACAGGAGCAGCTCAACTCTTTGTCAAAGTAAGGTTTTTCTGTTTGTAATATGCCTGCAATGATTTAAAGTTATGTTTTGATGTTTTAAGACTTATTAAGATATTGGAAACAAGTGGACCATTACGGCTGGGCGAAATGACCAAAAACGAATCACTTTTTTCCTCATGTTTAACTGTAACAAATTTTGATTCTTTTTAATTTTGTCTTATTAAAAGGAATAAACATGACTTTTTATATACATTTTCTGAAGCTAAACAACAGAGACTTTTAATCAGCCACTGTTTAATCAGTCATTTTCTTTTACTGTCGAAGGATGGGCTGTAGACCTCTCAATTAAAAAAGTAAGAGGTCACTCTGGAGGTGTGAAAAACATACAGTATGTTCAGAAGGTTGTGGCCAGCTTGTAGACTGCCAATTAGTAGATAGAGAAGATGCTGAAAACTGCATCTGCGTAATTAACCTCCAAAGATTATATGATTAGATGATTTATTGATCAGTTAGGATCTTTGCAATATGGTTTAACTTAATGCCATCTTAATCATAATGTGGAAATTTATTCAGCTTGAGTCACTGGTTTAAAAACATTTGGTTTGGGTACATAAAGTCAGCATTAAATTCTCCTTAGCAATGAAGTCCAAGTCCATTAATCCATAGACCACAGATCAGTTTATTTCTTAAGACAAAATAAATGATGTTGTTGTTTCATGCAGTTTGTATTAATTTATCTATATCTGTAAAACCAGTCACCAATACATGATGATTCCCAGAGCAGTTACAAAAGAATCATCTTTATCATTTCATAAAGGTCTTATGTGCATGAAGTTTTGTTTCATTTATCAGGGTGATTGAGTGAAGGTTTTGTTGTACTTGTTGTTGATTACGGTAGTAAAAATCTTTAAGAGTTACTTATTGTGTAGACTGTGACAACACTGATAGCTGTTTATGACGCTGTGTTCTGAGTGGCCATACCTGCTTGTCAAAGCCTGATCTCGTCAGAAGCTCAGCAGGGCCGGGCCTGGGTAGTATGGGGAGACGGGGGATGGGAGACTGCAGGGGAAATCAGGTGCCAGTGGAAACAACTGTTGTTGTGTCCTTAGGCAAGACACTTCACCTAGATTGCCTAGTAAGAAAGTGTAGTGTGCATGAGTATTGGAGGCGGTCAGATGGGCCGATGGCGCAGTTTGGCAGCCTCGCTTCCGTCAGTCTGCCCCAGGGCAGCTGTGGCTACAGTAGCCCACCACCACTAAGTGTGGAGTGAATGAACAATGAACTGTAAAGCGCTTTGGGTGTCTTGAAAGGTGCTATATAAATGCAATGATTGATTGATTGATTGATTGGTCGGTCCACAGTGACATGAAGAGTGTGCTACAGGACCCTGAGCTGAGCCTGCTGCAGCGCTGCCTCCTCGTGTCCAGGTACATCACACCCCACAAAGGATTAAACAGGTCTGGGTTTGGTACAGGCTGTGATGTCCTGACAACTCAAGTGTTTTTCTCCCTGAATGATATTGATATAGATATAGATCAGGAGTATATAGAAAGGATACTCAAAGGAGAAAAGCACTATGTAACTTTTCTAATGCCCACTACCTGCTTGTCTTCATGGAGATTTCTTTACTTTTTTACTTAACTTATTTCCATAGAGACATTTTTATTCCACATCCTTGAAACAAAAATCGTATTATATGAATATTAAATTATTCCATTTAAAAAAAGGTCTTATTGGGAAAGCATCAATGTTAATATTACATATACTTAGTATTGCCTTGAAAAAACGTCACCTATGCCATACTGTACAAATAAGGTAAGATTATCCAACATTGGTGTTATGTGTTGTGTTTAACAGCCTGGTCCTGAATTGGTCCTTATGGCATAGTTAGTGTTAAAACTTACAGCAGGTGCATTACCATTTTAAATCAAAAACTAATTTGAGGTTTATTTTCCACATTTTTGCTAAGTGACGAATATAATAGACTATATCTTTGCTGTACTACAGTTCCATGTGCGTCTTCCCAAAGGCATGACGTGAGCTTGTGTCAGCAGCTCTGATCTGCGCCCCACTTCTCATCTCCCCTGAGGATAAATCTGATATCTGGAGCAACCCTTTTCACTTGATATGCACAATTCTCCCATGTCTGCATTTTTTATTTAAAACACACTTTACCTGAAATGTCAGACTCCTGCTTTTCGTGTTAATTGGCACAGACTACATCTGATTTCGTCCGTCATTAATCCTGGTTTAGATATGATTCAAGGTGCACCATGGAGCATTCCAATAAAATCTTCAAATAAAGAAATTGAAACTTTTCTGATGGGATCACCCCCAAAACTTTCATAGTATAACAAAATGCTGGACTATGAATTGAGCCAGTGCAGAGGATCTAATCTATTTTTGATTAGTGCGCAGACTAGTATTTTAAATTAGTGTACTCTATTTTATATTTAGTTTATTATTGCATACATATTTTTGCTTTAAGGCCTCATTTGATACTAGTGACATACTGACATGGATCAGTGGGACAAACAGCCATTGCATGCTTTGTCCAATAAACTCCACTTTATATTGTCCAGCTCACATTGACTACAGTTTAGGCTACAGTTTATGCCTGTTTAGTCCAAGGTTGCACCTGGTTCAGTCATGATTTAGACCTGTTGTCCATTTGAAATGCTTTCTCTTAAAGCTACCCTCCATAATTAGAGTGGCTGACCTGCCCCTGTTGTATTCTCATAACATATTACCACATATTCTTAACATATTACCACTAGATGCTATCTACATTACTGCTGTCTGGCAGTGCGCTAGCTTCAGCCTGACAGAAGAAGACCAGAGAGCACAGGTGAGTCCGAATGTGCCAGGTGAGGGAAGGAGAACTACCGTATTTTTCGGACTATAAGTCGCTGTTTTTTTCATAGTTTGGCCATGGGTGCGACTTATACTCCGGAGCGACTTATGTGTGAAAAATGACATGTGAAATGATATTATTATATCATTTCACATGTTATTTTCACACCAAACCGCAAGATGGCGCGCTAGGCCTGTGTTGATAATTTCAACACTGCCGTTCTAAATACAACTGAGAAGGGCTAAACAAAAATGGCACTGAAAAGAAAGTCATATTCTGATAGTTTGGTAAACTTGTTAGCATGTTCTTTATGCTAGAGTTATCTGAATAACTCTTAATATGTTACGTCGTTACTGACATTACCAGGCATGTCTGTCATGTAACGTTAGTATTCCATACACTTATTCAGCCTGTTGTTCTCTATTTTATTTTTATTTTAAAATAAATAAATAAAGATGACATGTATGTTTTTGGTGTTGGATTTTATCAAATAAATTTCCCCCAAAATGCGACTTATACTCCAGTGTGACTTATATATGTGTTTTTCTTCTTAATTATGCATTTTTTGGCTGGTGCGACTTATATAAAATACGGTAGCTTCCCCTCTGCCATCTACTGAAAAAACTGAACTGAAAAAAAATTAAATAAATTTGCAGATGGATGTATTAATCTGTTGTTTTGTTTTTTTGTTGTTGCTTGTTTTTTTTTTCAGGTTATTTGGAGACGAGTCTGACCTGCTTTTCTGGACTGTGGCATCCCATTACCTGCAGTCGTTCGCCCAGGCCCGGTTGCTCAGTTTGTCAAGCGGAGAAAAGCAGAATGAAGAGACTCAACCTTCATCTCAGAATCACCTCGATATCTGCCACGATGTTCTCTGTGAGAGCTCTTATTTCCAGGTCAGTGTAAACAAAACACTTCACTTCAGTGGGTCTATAGGAACATTGTAGACAAGCAATAAATTTCCCAATAAGAAATCACTGGGCTACAAATAAACTGGCAGCACAGGCGACCACAATATCAGCAACTCTGCCCTGGCCACACAAGAGACTCCACTGCTACTGTTGGAGCTACATTTCATTTGGTCTTTTCATTTCATTCCTGAACTATCACAGGTCAACCACAAGCCCATCAATCTTAATAGTTTTTAAACGACTAGGCAAATGTTGTTGTTGTGTGAATAGATTCAATTCAAATGCTTCTCATCTGTATTATCTGGTCCAATATAATATTTTTGCTATTTTGACACTGTACTAAAAAGCTACACAAGATATCTCTGACTATTCTCTTATATCACAGAGCTTAAAATAACAAAAAATACATAAATCTATATACAGCTCTGGAAAAAAAATAAGAGACCACTGCAAAATTATCAGTTTTTCAGATTTTACTACTTATAGGTATGTGTTTGGGCAAAAGGAACATTTTTCTTTGAGTCTATAAACTACTGACAACATTTCTCCCAAATTCTAAATAGAAATATTATCGTTTAGAGCATTTATTTGCAGAAAATGATAAATGGTCAAAATAACAAAGAAGATACATGTCAGACCTCAAACAATGCAAAGAAACAAGATCAAATTCATTTTAAAACAACATAATACTAATGTTTACACTTAAGAGAGTTCAGAAATCAATATTTGGTGCAATAACCCTTATTTTTGCTCACAGCTTTCATGTGTCTTGGCATGCTCTCCACAAGTCTTTCACATTGTTCTTGGGTGACTTTATTCCACTCCTGGTGCAAGAACTGAAGTAGCTCAGCTTTGTGTTTGTGTTGGAATTCAACAGACGCTGTAATGGAATGGCTGTAATACATGTAGAGATGCTGATTTCAGAAAAAAATGCAGTGGTCTCTTTTTTTTTTACAGAGCTGTATGTAGCATAAAAAGAAAATTCAAAAATATGGGAAAAGTCTTGTAAGTACTATTATTATATTACTAGCACTATGATAACAGGAGAAGTTCAATTTGTCAACTGGACCAAGTTTGTTTGGTTGAAAACGTTTCGCCGCTCATCCGAGAGGCTTCGTCAGCTCTAATAAGAATACTGGTAAGACACTTGCTTATATCTTGCTGTAGGGAGGAGCTACCTAGCTAACTACTTTCCGGAACTATCTCATTGGTTTCGGTCTTTTGTTTCTCTGGCGTCTAGCTTAACGATCCCTATTCATCCCTACACGCCTGCTTTTTCACACCTCTGGCCCTGACCTGGCTAACCCTATTGTTTCCCTGTTTGTTTGATCTAGGCTTAATAATGGAATTGTAGATGGGATGCAAATTATATCTTACGCCACCATTTCTGTTCAGAGAAGGATTCTCTTTTTTGACAAAAATAGCCTCTTTAACTCCCCTCTCAAACCAATTCTTTTCCCTGGCTAAGATCTGAACCTCACTGTCCTCAAAAGAATGTCCCGTGGCTTCTAGGTGAAGATATACGGCAGAAGACGGTCCACTCTGGCACGCCCGTCTGTGTTGGTACATCCTCTTGTGAAGTGGCTGCTTGGTTTCTCCAATATAGCGCTCACTGCAGTCTTCACTACACTGAATGGAGTAGACCACATTGCTTTGTTTGTGGCTCGGTGTTTTGTCCTTTGGGTGGACGAGTTTTTGTCTTAAAGTGTTTGTGGGTTTGAAATAAACTGGGATAAACTGTGGGTTTGAAATAAACTGGGATTTCAATTTCAAACTGGGATTTCAATTTCAAACCCACAAACACTTTAAGACAAAAACTCGTCCACCCAAAGGACAAAACACCGAGCCACAAACAAAGCAATGTGGTCTACTCCATTCAGTGTAGTGAAGACTGCAGTGAGCGCTATATTGGAGAAACCAAGCAGCCACTTCACAAGAGGATGTACCAACACAGACGGGCGTGCCAGAGTGGACCGTCTTCTGCCGTATATCTTCACCTAGAAGCCACGGGACATTCTTTTGAGGACAGTGAGGTTCAGATCTTAGCCAGGGAAAAGAATTGGTTTGAGAGGGGAGTTAAAGAGGCTATTTTTGTCAAAAAAGAGAATCCTTCTCTGAACAGAAATGGTGGCGTAAGATATAATTTGCATCCCATCTACAATTCCATTATTAAGCCTAGATCAAACAAACAGGGAAACAATAGGGTTAGCCAGGTCAGGGCCAGAGGTGTGAAAAAGCAGGCGTGTAGGGATGAATAGGGATCGTTAAGCTAGACGCCAGAGAAACAAAAGACCGAAACCAATGAGATAGTTCCGGAAAGTAGTTAGCTAGGTAGCTCCTCCCTACAGCAAGATATAAGCAAGTGTCTTACCAGTATTCTTATTAGAGCTGACGAAGCCTCTCGGATGAGCGGCGAAACGTTTTCAACCAAACAAACTTGGTCCAGTTGACAAATTGAACTTCTCCTGTTATCATGGATTCTACCTGGACGACTGAGGGACTTTTCACGCATTACTAGCACTATTGTATTATATAAACTATTATAATCTCAAACCTCAATTGTGCAAGTAACCAGTATCCCAAATTTGATGCACATCCAAGCATTAAACATTACTTTAAATCCAATCTTTTGATATTCAAACTTTTCAGGGGAATCAATATTTTTATTACGTTCTAGGATGAAATAATGTGCTTTCAATAGACTTGGCTCACTAGCTCTCAGTCTTTTAGGGTAACCTTCTCCTATCAATCTCCGATGTACCAAAGAGGTTAAGTCCCACACTGAGATAAGTTCATTTGAAATCACAGCTGTGTGGTGCACCATCATTGTTGGATCATTCATCTTGGAGAGGACATGGCTGACCGTGCTCTAGTCCTTCTGTTTTCCTCTTTAATTATCCACTCTGTTTGTTCTAGGTCGGGAAAGTGTGCCCCGAAGATTGATTGTGTTTTATAGTCGCCAAACTCAATGTAAAAGTTTACTCTGGGCAAAGGTGGTGCCAGACATCAGTACATCTTTTTTTTTTTTCTTTGTTAGGAATATATTTGAAAAACTTGTCTTACATGTAAACCTAAAATTTGATCATTATTGGATTTGTGGAATTATCAGATCAATGAAATGTTTATGTTCCTGATTGTTTAGGATCTGTGCAAGAGCTGACAAGAGAAACTTTGAAAAATGGGCAAACTAATGTGGACAAAATTATATTTTAAATGACACAAAGAGTTATTTTAAAATTCAGTGTACTTTTTCTACCAAATATAAGCGTTACCACTGATTCCTCAGCATGTGTTACGAGATGTTTTTGAGGTGCATGTCAACACACACATCTAATTATTCTGGTTATCTGATGTTTACTGACCACGTAAAATCACTCATAAGTACTTAATTGTGTTATTAAGTGCGTTGCAGCATTGGCTTTCGGCTGCAAAACATTATTTTCCCCAAGTGGAACATTAAAGAAACAATTGGACTTTTTCCCATCTGTACTGGCAGACTTGGATTTATGCCCGTGCCAAATGTTGCATTTTCCAGACGCTCAATTACTCACATAAATGTACACATAATACAAATTTATGTAGAGATAGTACTTCATAACACTGTCCTGTCATGCACTTCCACATGAACAGGGTTTTGTTGATTTTTGAGGATTGCCAAAAATAAATAATAACTTAATAATTATTCATATTGTGCCGGTACTTAGTGGCACAGTGTGTCTAACCCAGTCTTCTATTCGTTCATTCTTCATTCATAATGTTGCTTTGCTGTCTTTTGCATGTGATTTGGAGTCTGAATAGTCCAGATAATTAGTTGCCAAAATACAATTCAATCATTTTTAATACTTAACAGGCTACTATTATTTCAATGAGTGCATATTGCCTAAATCCTACAGTTGCTTTTTGCAGTTTATAAAGTAAATCTGACCATGAAGTGTTATGTGTGCTATTGTGTGAGCCCTCACTGTAATCCCATAGCTGCATTATAGCCCCCCACCAGCTCTGTCTGCATCAGTCTCTGGTTGTCATAAAACAAATGGCAGCCGCCTGACCATAATTACTAATATACCCTCGACTCCAAGTTTCTAAACTGGATTGGCCTGTCTTTGTACGATTTATGTCCAGGGCCCCGGTGCACACAAGGATCCATCATAATAAAGTAAAACCTCACATTCGATACAGAGACACAAGTCCCCACATGGCACAGCAGGCACAGTCACTTATTCACTTTCTACAGTTCTGTTTTATTGGATCTTTTTCTCTCTAATCTCTTTTATGAAAATAAGGTGTCGTACGGGGGAAAAATCTATCTTTTTGATTTTTTAAAATAAAGTGGGACGATCTTTTATTGAGAGCATGTAATAAAAAGTGTGGAAAAAATAAGAGGACAAATAGCAGAGTGAGGGGTAATAAAGCTTTGTGAATATTTTAAAGGTTTTGAAATTAGTTTTTAAATTACACTTTTCTAACTCGGCGCATTCTTCGCCTTCTAAGTTCCCCATTTATTTATAGTCTCATCAACTTGCTGCCACAGATTTGCTCCAAAAGCCTTTCTCTATTACTCTGTATTGATTGCTTTGTCTCCAGATGGTTGAATTAATCATGTTGTTCTGCGCCACAGAAGTTCCAGCTGGATAGAGTTCACCTGCAGGAAGTGAAGCGCTCCAGCTACGATCACACAAAGAAATGTGCAGACCAGCTCCTCCTGCTGGGACAGGTAGGCATTGCACCACCAACTGATGATAACAGGAGAAGTTCAACCAACTGATATTACATTACAGCTCTGAGACCGCTGCAAAATGATCAGTTTGTCTGATTTTACTATTTATAGGTATGTGTTTGGGCAAAAGGAACATTTTTGTTTGAGTCTTTAAACTACAGACAACATTTCCCCCAAATTCTAAATAAAAATATTATCGTTTAGAGCATTTATTTGCAGAAAATGACAAATGGTCGAAATAACAAAAAAGATACATGTTTTCAGACCTCAAACAATGCAAAGAAACAAGATCAAATTCATTTTAAAACAACATAATACTAATGTTTACACTTAAGAAGAGTTCAGAAATCAATATTTGGTGCAATAATCCTTATTTTTAATCACAGTTTTCATGCGTCTTGACATGCTCTCCACAAGTCTTTCACATTGTTCTTGGGTGACTTTATTCCACTCCTGGTGCAAGAACTGAAGTAGCTCAGCTTTGTGTTTGTGTTGGAATTCAACAGACGCTGGAATGGAATGGCTGTAATACATGTAGAGATGCTGATTTCAGAAAAAAATACAGTGGTCTCTTATTTTTTTACAGAGCCGTACACTGACGATGCTTTCTGTAAAATTTTATGTATTTTAATTTTAATATTCTGGGATTTATGGCTTTACTGCTACTAGTACTGCTACATTTTCTACTACTACTCTACTACTCAAACACAGGATGTGGAAATAAAACATTTGATCTCCAATGTATAGATTTTACCTCAACTATCCTATTGCCTATACTAATACCACTTCTAATACTACTAGAACAAACTAAACGGGTTATATTTTTTAATTAGTTGAAAATGTTTTTGACATTTCTATGCTGTACAATCTAACAACCAATACATCTTTTTTTCTGATATACATGTACCGATTCTTAGTGTTACAATGCTAAAATTTTAAACTCGATTTCAATGCTGAGTAATAGACTTGATACTCAATAACGATTAGTACACCATGATGGTGATAATAAACACAAAAACACTATCTGGACAGTAGAATGTCATTTTCATCATTTGCTCAAATTCATGAAGCTATTCAGGAAAGGTTCATGTCTTTTTACCTTTAGCATCAATACTTGCTTAAATGATCATATAATATAAATTAGCATCTGATTTTTGATATTTTTGACAATCCTACCTGTTCTACACAAACCCATTTTATTTTGTTCAAATGACCCTGACCAAAAGCAATGACTCATGTAGCCTGGTTGCATTGCTGCATTACAAACTCCTGCAGGCTTTGTATGTCTAACCCACCCTCTCGCTCCACTTATCTGCTCGTATATGCACGCTCTCCAAATAGCACTAAGGATATATGCGTGCTGTCTGAACAAATGATGCGAGCACGAGGATAAGGACCGCCATCTTTGCCCCCGGAGCCTCATCTGTTCGGCATTTAAGACACCTCTAACACTGGCAATGTCCCCACTCCGCTCTCTCCTATCACACGGAGCAATCAGGAAGCCCTCTGATGAAAGAACATAGCTTGTATAAGCCCTCGTCTCTGACCCCACTATGAGCTACTGACAGCCATTCTCGCTCTGATGAAAAGAGGAGATAATCAACATCATTTCCCCCAGACAAAGCGCATTGTTTGCAGTGTCTCGGTGGCTGCCTGGCTCCTTTCTTCTCCATGACCTCTAGTGGTTTTGCTCTCACCTTTTGCTTGCAAAGTGGGAGAGACGCTCCACAGGTTATACGTAATAAGAGGGAAAGATGTAGAATTGTAGAACATGCATATTTATATCTCAAAAGAAAATTGAAGTCTATTGGACAAAACCAGCCCTTAATGTAAACCACCAGGGTGTGTCGGTTTTATCTACATTTTTTTTTTTGCCCCTCGATACCAAGCTGAGAGGGCTAGGGGTACGAATGTTCCCCAGTTGACGCAAAACAAACGTAAACAAATGTCAAAGATTATCGGGTACCTCAGGTCGACAAAAAACTAGCTTGTTTATGCATGAAAGTTTGATGAAAGCGATAACGTCGGCTAAACAGACATCACTACAATTAAAACCACAACAACAGTTCACAAAAATAACGTAGAACATAAGCGTCATAATTGTAAACCTGCTAAACTGTTAATTGATAATTACAACTGCTGAAAATACATTTATGAGACTCCTTGGCTGGTCGATGTGACGCTGCCATCCTGATCCCAAAACCTGCCTGAGCTTGTAGGCGTACCCCTTCGTTTCAAGTCTGGTCGAGAGCTTACTTCATTTCAAGGGGTATGTAGCCCTCGGTCGTGGCCCTAGCCCTTGATCAAAATTAGAATCGGGACAACCCTTGCCCTCACATGAACGTGCAAAACCAAAGGGGTTTTTCGTAAGACAGAGAAATGGGATGCAGCCTAAGTGTAGTTAGCTTCTCCATTCAGATGAATAAAAGCCTTACAGAACCTTGTCAAAACCAGAGAAGTGCATTAACTCTTAAACTCTTAACTCTTAAAAACCTTTCTCTAGTTGACAGAACTAAATTGTGACCGAACATACCTAGATTAATCCAATATATTGAATGCTCCATATGTCTCTCTATCAATCTTCCACGGCTCTGTGCTTACTTTGTTGGCTTAGATTATAATTAAATACCAGAAAAAGTGCAACATGTCTTCTTTTAAATTAATTTCACTATCTTGTCTTTTGTCACAGACGGACAGAGCAGTGCAGTTGCTCTTGGAGACGAGTGCGGACAACCCGAGCTACTACTGTGATTCACTCAAAGCTTGTCTGGTCACCACCATCACCTCGTCAGGGCCCTCTCAGTCCACCATCAAGCTAGTGGCCACCAATATGATTGCTAACGGAAAACTAGCCGGTACGCTTTTCATTTGACATCACACAAACAAAACTGTACATTTGAGTTTGTCAGGAAAACTTCTCGTCATTTACTGTTACTGCAACAACAATACTCTGTCTGAGGACTATGGGGAAATATAGAAATTTCTTTTTTTCTGGACCGTAATGAAGAGAAGTACACTTAACATACATAATATCAGAACAATTACTATGATTTAACACCTGACAAAGTCTAACAAAAAAATGAAAACGATGTCTTTACTAGAACTATTGGAACAGCACCAACTATGCATTTGTTTTATAACTTAGCACCTCAAGTAACAGTATTTAGTAGTTCTCCAATTTCTACTTTAACGTCATCTATAGTTGTCATGATTTGCTTTACCCACAACAGGAAGAAATGAATGAAAGAAATACACACCTAGATCTATTGAATATGCTCTTTTCAGTACTATAGAGCCATATTGACTTGTCTGGCTATCTTGAACATGTACAAGACTTACATTGTCTGTTTGTGTTTCTGTCAGAGGGGGTCCAGCTTCTGTGTTTGATTGACAAGGCAGCAGATGCGTGTCGGTACCTTCAGACCTACGGGGAGTGGAACCGCGCTGCTTGGCTGGCGAAGGTAACTCAGCGTGAAGCATGAAGCATTAGATATAGAGCCATGTTTACACCATGCATACATTGACTCAGATAATAGCTTATATACCTGGAATATGTCATCATTCTAACAATTCTGAGACCATGTGAAAATGCATTGGTCTCTTCAGTGTTATTCTAAAAAGTTGTTCATTAACTGTACTCACTGATGCAATAAACTACCCCTGATATAATTAGCATGAAGAAGACTTGTCTCGCAATCTCTCCTATTGGCTTCCTAAAGATATGATGGCAACAAATAAACAGTCAGGCTGTTTTATACTTGCACACACTTCTTTTAAATTAGGAGTATGCTAGGACTAATTCTAATGCTAAACCAGAACTAGAACAGGACTAAACCAAGTCTACATCAGAACTAAACTGGGCTCAAGCCAGGACCAAACCAGGATACAGGCATATAACATTCTCATGCATGTTTCATAATAATCTATAGCACTTAAACACCAGGCAGTATTTAGTGAGCTATAATAAACGCATTGTCAATAATTCACGATACCTTAGTTCTCGTTAGGGTTCATATTTTTTTTAGAGGGACAAAATTACACAGACACACTTGTACATTACCTGATTTAAATGTAACCAGTTTTGAGGATGGTCTTTACTGATTTGCAAAACGAATGCGAAAGAAAATAATGAACAAAAGTATTAAAGCTAATTTATTTTGTTCTGGTTTGTCAGGTGCGTCTGACACCGTGTGAGAGCTCGGACGTCCTGAAGCGTTGGGCAGAACACCTGTGCTCGCCTCAGGTCAACCAGAAGTCCAAAGCCATCCTGGTGCTGCTGTCCCTCGGCTGCTTCTGCAGAGTGGGAGAGATGCTCCACAGGTGAGGCCCAGTCCCACAGCAGCACTATAACCTACTTATTTTGCATTATGTTGTCAATTACGTGGATTTGATAAGAGTTTTGTTAAAGGTCCCATGGCATGAAATTTTCACTTTCTGAGGTTTTTGAACGTTAATGTGAGCTCCCCTACCCTGTTTAGGGGCCCCCACATGGTTAAAAGTTGCGAAATGTCTAAACTGAGCATTTGCGATCCTTTTCTGCGTTACAAAAAATCGGAGCTCAAACGGGCGATTTTGAACAAGGCACTTTATTGACGTCAGATCGAAAAAAGAAATGCAAATGCAGTTCCACCCCCGTCTGTCTGTACTCAGCGTCTCTGTAAATCACGCCCAGAGAGTTTGGACTGCGAATGCGCTAGGCAATGCGAAATGCATTTTTTTATTTGCCTGGAGGCACGTCCGAGTGTTTCTAGGCTCGCAAGTCCTTTATCTGAGCCTCTGGACCTTTGAACAGCAGTGGTTTAATTTTATTTTATGTGGAAATGTGTTTATTTTTCAATGGAACGCTTCAAATCTCTCCCCCCTGCAAAAACAAGGAAATGGATCAGCTGTGGGCTCAGAGCTGAAAGCGGAGAGTTTGGCCACGCCCCCACCCTCTACTATTGGCCAGCTCTTTTCTCCTCATTTGCATTCAAGCAACAAGGCCCATTATGGAGTGTTCCAGAGAGAGAAAAAATACTCTTTCTCATCTTATCTCTGTTTCTCATGAGTGTTGATTTTGAAGAAGGATTCATTTACAGTATTAGGAAACCATTAAGGAGCCATATAAAAGCATCAAGAAGTACCATGTCATGGGATCTTTAAATGCAAATTGCACAAGTAATATTAATGGTTTGATTTAACCATTGTTCATTAATATTATGCAATTTAGTTTTGATATTAATTCAGGGCCTGTTAACACGAGAACGCTTACAGGTAAAAACGACAAAATATTTTGTCGGAAGTGCCTTTCATTTAGACGGTGACAGCGTTTTGGGGTCTGAAAAACACAAAAAACTGAAACCGCCCTCCAAAGTGGAAAACTTGAATACGCTCCGCTGTAGCATTTTTGTCTACACTTCCCAAGAGGCAAAACTCTGGTCAAATCTGCTGACGTTGCGTACACGTTTACGTCACATCTGTCCATATATCAGTGTACTTTGTTTGGCAGGACTCCCAGTCCACACCTTGTTGCGCCTTCGTTGCTTTGTAGTCTAACGTGGTCTGAACCAATAGTTGAACTTATTCGTCTGACCACACAATTTTTTTTTTGCTACCGGTAGCCATGTTTTGTTTTGCTTTTCGCGGCACAGATGAGAATAAGGAAGATTCTACACCTGCGCGTGGACATAGTGATAATGTATCACAGCACCACCTAGCCACCTGGCGTGCATACCCAATCGAATTCCACACACGTCACCGTATGCATGCAGATTTCCTCCAGAAAACACTCATCTAAACATGGAATAAAAAGTTGCGACACCACTTTTGCGTCTTCTGTTCAGACCATCATCATATAAACGTAGCCTCAGTGTGGACTCTTTAAAGGGGCACGATGTCAAATTTCTGGTGGGGTGTCAGCTGCCTGCTTGTATGGAGATGTTATTGCTTTGTCTTGAATGTTCTACAGTGTGTCATAAAACTTATCTTTCTTGCATTTATTGAAGTGCTGTTTTTTTTTACATCTTCATTGAGAAAAGCAGGTGTCGACCCCCCACCAGAAAAGTTCTATAGTGCACCTTAACCTTTGAATGAGCCTTTGGTCCTTAATCCACTATTGATCCACCATTCTTCCTCTCACTGACAAGCACTCAGCTCTTACAGTATTAGAAGATGATGTATGCTTTAGCTTCACACCTTTCAAGGCTATAGTGATAATGGTTAATAACACAATAGCTCTTTCTTTCTCATTTACCTCTGTGTGCCCCCTCTGTCCATGTGGGGGCAGTATGCGTCAGTTTGACCGGGCTGCCCTCTTCATCGAGGCCTGTCTGAAGTACGGCGTGATGGAGGCCAATGAAACGTCCAATATCCTTTTTTCAAAACGCCATTACTGCCCCAGAAGAACGTTTATAATAATTATAAAATGTATGAGTCTTAACTTCATCCTTTTCTATACATGAGCACTGAACACAGGAAAGCTTTTACTCAATAGGGGTCCATGAAGCTCCTCCATCAGACACTAATAACACTCTTTAGCTTTCATCTTTCATTCATTTTTCACAAGAAGAGCTCAATGACTGTCTAATGTGCCTAGAAATGTGTTATAAAACCACAATGTGACATAATTGTAACTAAGTATAGAGTGCAATCACAAATCGACACCTTTGCAAGTCCATCCATCCATCTTCTTCTGCTTCTTCATTTCTGGGTCGCGGGAGCAGCAGTCCAAGCAGATCTGCTGCCCAGAACACAATGCACCAGCCCCCATGAATCCTCTCGCGGGTGGTGGGTCCACGGGAGGACACCTTTGCAAGTCTATCTTTCATAACTTTTCATAAGTTTCTGAACATGTTTAGGTGTGTTGCCTGGGCTTTTACTCTTTAACATTGTACTACACTCACAAATGAGCCAGGTTTGCCAATGCCTTAAAGGACAATTAACGTTTTTTACAATCTGAGCCTTATTTCGGTAATAAAACAAGTTGTTTTACTCACCCATAGCACTTTGGTGTCATTTGGAGCATTTCCGGAGATGTTTTAGTTTAGCAATATCCATAACGTGAGTTCTTGGGGCATATGTTTGCGGTCTCCAAATAACACAAACTTTAGCACTTTTCAAAACATAGAAGCTCAATGTCTTAGTCTACACTTTCGTTTGAGACAAAAATGGCCTGTAATCTGAGATTTATCCATAATTTACAGCTTTGCGTTTCATGTTTGCGTCCCGAGAGCTGAGAGCAAAATAAGCTGTGACTGCACATGCGCACTGGCCTCCTCATCTACTCGAAATGATGGATAAATCTCGGATTACAGGCCACTTTTGACTCAAACGAAAGTGTAGACTAAGACATTGAGCTTCTATGTTTTGAAAAGTGCTAAAGTTTGTAAATAATAAGGCTCAGAAATAAGGCTCAGATTGTAAAAAACGTTAATTCTCCTTTAACCTGCATATAGAGGTCACGTACACGTTTTTTCTTATTCTCAGTACATGGACAGAGAGGCTGCACTAGCACTGAGTAATGCTCGACAGCAGGTACCGGGGTTTAGGAAATGACCATTAAGATCCAAGTGAAGTCATTTTAGTCTTTAGCCAACTCGATTTAGGTATTGGTATGAGAGATCTTGGCCATCATGTCCAATATTTTTGTAATTAAGAATTTGTCAATATTACAGTTGTTATCAGTAAAAGCAATGTCTGATTTGAACATGTCTGCCTTGTATCTGGGGCTATGTTAATAACACATAACATACACATACCGGCACACACATGCATGTAGACATTAACTTAACAATTCAACTACAGGGGGTCCTCGGGTTACGACGGTCTCGGGTTACGACGTTTCGTGGTTACGAATGCGCCCCCATTAAAAAAAATATGTATATATTACGCGTCATTCCGTCTTACGCGGTTTAGCGTGGTAAGAGATGTAAACAAACGCGAACGGCGCGGCGCACGGCGGAAGAATACGCTCTGTTGTGGTTGTAGGGAGAAGAAGACAGCCTCGTGTGCGTGCCCAATGTGGGCGGAAGTACCTGATGTGGGCTCTGATCTGCTCCTATGAAAGCGGCAGTGATAACCAAGCAGCGTAGTGGTCTAATTATTGAGATGGAAAGGTTATTGGTGCTTTGGTTGGAAGATCAAAGGCAAAATCCGGTTTACGACGAAATTCGGGTTACGACACGTCTTAAGAACGGATCAACGTCGTAACCCGAGGACCCCCTGTAGTTTGTTTTACTAGAATTGTGCTGTCATTCTAAACTCCTTTAAGATTTAAAACAATATTTTTTAAGAGATATTTGTTTCTACCACCACAGTAAAATTCTCTTTATCTGCTTGAATATGATTCACCTCAAACAGTATTTAATCATGAAATATATTATTTATTGCCTTCAGTGAATATAAGACTTATTTTGTTTATTTATTTGAATTGGGACAATGCATATTAATCAACATGACAACAAACAGCATCAATGTAAATATGCCGGAATTAGCACAGGAGCTACTTTACATCCGTTGTCCTAAGGCAGGTCAGAACAGAAGAACATTTAGAGGAGACAGAAGTGCACATAGACATGACAGCAATTTAACCACAATAGACCATTCTCTGACCCCTGGTTTGTTTATTGGTCAGTTTTAGCACACATAAGATAAATAACATCCAGCAGCACTGACCAAACCTTGTCTTGTAAGATTTATCAGGTAATATTTTTCGGTCAGATATAGATCTCAGAGTAACATGGAACAGTGTCATTCTAAATTACACCGAAAGTATCGACCTTGAAGAAATGTGCTGCCACCATCAACATTTTGTGTTTAGAAAAGAACAAGCTGCAAGTTTAGAGAGAGTTTGACAAGGGTGACATTGTGACGGCCAAACAAATTGGACAGGGCATCTCCAGAACTGCTGCTCACATGAAAAAGTGGATTAAACTGCTAGAGAAATGAATGATAATTTTGATTAATCTGGGTTTCAGATGACAGTGTAGCAATTAAGCGTATATTTACAGTAGCTATAGAGCAGTTAAACTTACTAATAAACTCTAACATGCGTAGATCATTTTTTTTTACATTTTGTTTATTGTAAATCACAATATTGAGTGGCCTTATAAGAGTCAATTTACTCACTGTTCATAACTAATAGGCCCCAACTTAATCAGATGTTTTAATTATCCCAAGTACCGAGCTGCGGACAGGGTTAGGGAGAAGGTAAAAACATATTTTTTTCTGTTTTTAATACTCAACTTCAGGACAATACAGGTTTACTTCTCAAACATGCCAATCAAATTCAGTTTAGAATAATAAGAATAAAGATATAACATTAGTGAACACTGTAACATGACTTAAAATCTTTTTTTTACATAATAATATGGTCTGTACATACTAATATACATGGTCAGGTCAACTTCGAAATGGTAAACAACATTTTTCCTTATGAAAAAAACATGTAATCAATATGGAAATCATGATCCTGCCCCTGATCTGCTATTGTGTAATCTGAAAATCACTATAAATGTGTTAGAATTACACCAAGCATCACATTTTGTTGAGCATTTTCCCATCAATAATAATAAGGTGGTGTTAATACTATGAGTGATCTGTTTGTATAACGTCTGAGACATGCCATATCTGTCCTTGACCTTCACTGCACATAAACTGATCGAGGCAGCGTTCCTGGACTACGCCCGGCTGCTGCGCACACTCGGGCTGAGAGAGGGCGCCGCTCTGTGGGCGTCCCGGGCCGGTACCGCCGGAGAGGCTCTGATGGAGGAGCTGTTCCAGGGCGAGGGGGGCGTCCCAGACAATCTGCTGGCAGATGAAGAGGTGGAGGTGGGCTTGGAGAGCACTGAGTGAGAAGAGGGGATAAGAAGGATTTACTGGCCCTTTGAGTGTGTGTAAACAACTTAAACTGTGTATGCTTTTTGGTGCCATAGATTAATGTATTTTCTCTTTGTTTTTGTTTTTTTTGTTGTTGTTTTTTTTAAATTAAATACCACCAAAACTGTAAAAGACTATTTAACACATGACATGACCACTACTGGTCTATAAGTAATATAGGCCTAGATTTTGAAGGTGAACTATGTAACTATGTGGAGGGGGTTACACCACCTTGTCTCCATAGGTGTTCTTGATTTGCCTGGAATGTCCCACATGTTCCACATTAATCATATCTTTTTAAAATTATTATTCTTTAAATATGTTATTATACCTAAAAAACATGGATTCTTGCTAAGAGCAGGGTTGCCTCTCCATACAGCTCTGGAAAAAAAATAAGAGACCACTGCAAAATGATCCGTTTTTCTGATTTTACTACTAGTAGGTATGTGTTTGGGCAAAAGGAACATTTTTGTTTGAGTCTATAAACTATTGACAACATTCCCCCCTTCGTTTAGAGCATTTTTTTTGCAGAAAATGACAAATGGTCAAAATAACAAAAAAAGATACATGTTTTCAGATGTCAAACAATGCAAAGAAACAAGATCAAATTCACTTTAAAACAACATAATACTAATGTTTACACTTAGGAACAGTTTATAAATCAATATTTGGTGCAATAATCCTTATTTTTAATCACAGTTTTCATGCGTCTTGGCATGCTCTCCACAAGTCTTTCACATTGTTCTTGGGTGACTTTATTCCACTCCTGGTGCAAGAACTGAAGTAGCTCAGCTTTGGGTTTGTGTTGGAATTCAACAGACGCTGGAATGAAATGGCTGTAATACATGTAGAGATGCTGATTTCAGGAAAAAAAATGCAGTGGTTGCTTATTTTTTTCCGGCGCTGTAGATCTGATGTGTGACTTATCCTTGTTTTGTTGCCTACTCGTCGTCTATGGAGTTTACATTTAATACCATACTGTGGAGCATTCTAGTAAAACCATAACATCTATATAGAGAGAGGCAGACTTTTGTTTTCATCTAATTTAAAAAGCATGCACAGTTTGATTGTTTACCAAAAGCAATATGGGATTACTGGTATTACAGGTGCAGGCGCCATCCGTGTACAGTGTCTATGAACCGTTGTGGTCAGTTTGACAGGAACAGCTCTTCATACTAAAAAGAAAGACGAGTTTGTCCATGTCACTGAAGTCTGGTTGTGATTAGTGTGTTTTTGCTGTTTGATATCACCACTGTGCGATGATGTACAATTGTGTTTGCATGAAATTTGTCAAAAACACTTCCCTTAAATTGCCTCGATGGTTGATTGGACTCACATTGTTCACTATTATTGTTGTTAATGATTGTTTGCTGAAATCAAATTTTGAATGTTTATTTACTAAGCTTTATTTTTTTTACATCCACCCTTTGTTACGTTTAGCCTGCTTTAAACCAAGAATGACAATTTTGTTGTCAGTTGTCCCACATTAAGCTAGAGAGAGAGAGCAAGATACTTCATTGATCCTTTATTGTATAAGGTTTTCTCTCTGTTCACAGATTCATATTGGGAAAAAGAAACCTTAAGACTTGAGATTTCTAGTCCAAAAACATGCATAAGAGATAAGGTTATGTAAAATCCTCCAGCTACGACAGTACTGACCAAGCCTAGCTCAAGAACTGGAGACAGTGACAATAAAAAAATAAAGTGTACCTTACCTAAGTTCATCTTTTGGTAGATTTGGCCCTTTAGAAATTGTACACTAGTTAGAGAAGAGAGATTAGAATCATGTATAGAATTATGTCCATATTTATATGCACAGTGTTATATGCACACTAAACTAACATATCGATTATATTGTGTCAAAATGAAAGAGATTGCCTCTAGTGGTGACAAGACTCCAAACTTTTGAACCAAATGCCTGAAAGTTTAGTTTTTGCACTTTTTAACACACACCAAATCTACCTTTTTTTAAATTATTGGGTGAATATTTGATCATTTCCTTTACATCTAGCGGTGAGTGCGTGACCAAAACCTTTTTCGTCTTCACATTTTTCCATATATTTATATTTGGGGTGTGTCAGTAACCCACTCTGTAATCTCTATTATCTATCTCGCAATGAAAGGTCATTTATTTTTATATGTGTGTGTGTTAAACTAGTTAAAAGTATCATATTGTCAAAAATTGATTATTGATAAATACAAGCAGAAAATCTTTGAGGGTATTTAGTCTCAGAGACAATATGATAATTTCTATAAAGTTGGTGCAGTTTTTTGTGTGGATTTTGGCCTTATGGTGCTGTGTGTTTGGATGGAAACTAAAACTTCATACATGGATCAGTTGTAACTATCATTAAATTCTGTGTTAGGATTTTTTATTATTCTGTGTAAGCAACAATCTATGAAGTAGGCTATCTGTTTCTCTTGGCCCAGCAACCTGAAAGTCCAAACTGTTGTTAAAACCCATAGAGTTTGAATCAAATCCACTATAAAAAAAAAAAAACATGACTCCCTCGTGTGTCTTTAACATCCGCTGCTTGTCTGTACAAACAAAATATTACCTTTGGGTTTTTGGAGGAAAAAAACACCTCAAACGGGATATTTTGAAAGAAGAATTGTAACATTATTGTGTCATTATTTGTATTGTTCACTGTTTACTAAAGCCTAATGCTTCAAGATTAAATATAACAAGAGAAAAGATGTATGTATATATGGATTACAATAAACAGTTAACAATATAATCTTTATTTTTTTCTTTTTTCTTGCATTATTGTTGGGCGGTTAACCTTTCACTTCTCATCATGGGGATATTATTGCTATGCCTATATAATTTTTCATAGTATGGCATTAAAATTTAATTATTTGTTGCAAAAAATCCCTTGAAAGATGTGTGATCTTACTCTTCTACACAGATCTGACATGTAACTTTGCCTAGTGGCATCGCCTGCTTGTTTCCATGGAGATATAAGTTTAATGCTATACAGTGCAAAGCGATAACATCTCCAGGAAGACGAGCAGGCCGCGGAATCTCCTTCAGAAAAGTTGCGTATTACATCTTTGTCCTATGTTTTACAAAATGAACTCAGCCATGTTGGGATGTTACCTCCTCAGAAACACCTGGAGTTGTGTGGAGCACTTTCTGCATTATCTTATTTGATATTGTATTTTATATTTTATGACTTATTTTTCCATTTTATTTTGATTGTACATATACATTTATTATCTTTTTTTATTCTTATAATTATGTCTCATTTGACCTTGCTATTCCATCTATTTTTGTTACCCTCTGTTATATGTTATATTATGAGTGAGCTACTGTACCCAAACAATTTCCCTTGTGGATCAAGTTTGTCTACGTCTATTACCACATGAGGTCACAAGGTGGAACAGAGTGTTTGTGTGTTAGTGTGAATGGAACAAAACACAACTACGGGTATGTTTGTGATGAGGAAACAACATTATAACATAGATCAGAAAATATCTTATGGGTCCATTAAACAAAAAATTACAATAAATAATTATTTTAGGCCTGATAGAATTAGCAGCAGCAGTTGCAGTCTCCTCTTCACCTCGGGTACACTCCATTTAATGTTTGGTATTGTTTTTACAGGTTTACATTTATATACGTTTCTACTCCTGTCTTTCCAAGTTGCATTGTCTAAAATGGTCTGTTTTCAGGTCAGACTGGGCTGGAGTCTGACCTGGAGATTTGAAAATTGTGTTTATTTGAAATATCCTAGCAGGGCAGATAAGGTGAATTACATCTCTGGAAAAAAATAAGCGACCACTGCAAAATTATCAATTTTTCCTGATTTTACTACTTGTGTTTGGGCAAAAGGAACATTTTTGTTTGAGTCTATAAACTACTGGACAACATTTCCCCCAAATTCCAAATAAAAATATTATTGTTTAGAGCATTTATTTGCAGAAAATGACAAATCATCAAAATAACAAAAAAGACACATGTTTTCAGACCTCAAACAATGTAAGGAAACAAAATCAAATTCATTTTAAAACTACATAATACTAATGTTTACACTTAAGAAGAGTTCAGAAATCAATATTTAGTGCAATAACCCTTATTTTTAATCACAGCTTTCATGTGTCTTGGCATGCTCTCCACAAGTCTTTCACATTGTTCTTGATTTTATTCCACTCCTGGTGCAAGAACTGAAGTAGCTCAGCTTGTTTTTGTGTTGGAATTCAACAGACGCTGGAATGGAATGGCTGTAATACTTGTAGAGATGCTGATTTCAGAAAAAAAATGCAGTGGTCTCTGTATTTTTTTTTTCCAGACCTGTTCTACACCAGATGGCGCTGTTCTTCTAATATTCTCTCCAAACTCACTACTTGATAAAACAGTCCATGATTATAACAAGAGCTAATATATCACCACTCTGTTGCATTAAGGCCCAGTACCCAGCCAGGTATATTGAGTTAGAATATTGCTGCATTCATCAGGCTGTCTTTCCAATGAATAACTTCCTGTTGGAACTGTTTTTCAGGATTAATGGCTTTGCTTTTTTCACTCAGATGCCCCGCCAACAGCTGGCTGCAGCCCTATAGTCCGGTCTCTTTTGAGCGCCTCACACTTATTCATTGGCCTGTGTCTGGTTGGTCCAAAAAGCAGAGGAAAACCATTTGCAGAGACAGAAGGTTAGACAAATGAGTGGATTGTCCAGCTGTAATGGTTTAATGAATGACTGCCGGAGAGTGGGGCCAGACTCTCAGAGCAGGGACATCAACATGCAGCACCTGTGCCATTGGAAACAACTGACCAGCAGAGGAGTGGACACAGTGGACTATGAGCTTAAATGAGAAGTTACACACTAAATCCACAGAGCTTTCAGTAGTAAGTATGCAAATAGACCAAATATTCTCAAAAAAAAATTCACAAAGGGGTCCACATAGCCTAATGCAGGGGTCTTCAACGTTTTTCAGGCCAGGGACCCCTAAACAGATGGCGAACTGGGCCAGGGACCCCCTACTATATATACGGCATAGAATTGTGTTTTATATTAAATTGAGATTAGTGTCATGTTGCTCCTCTGTTATGGTACATCCAATACAAGGAAATAATACACAGGTTAATACTGTATTTTACACTATAAAATATAAAATTATATTATTTTAAAGTGAAATCAAAAGATTTCGCGACCCCCCTGTAGTACCTCTGCGACCCCCCCTAGGGGTCGCGACCCCCCTGTTGAAGACCTCTGGCCTAATGTAAACAGCCATGCTGATCTGAAATGGCTTTATAACACTAATTTTTGAGACATTACATGAATTTTTGAATAGTCGTATAAGTACAGGGGCAGTGGGTGGAGCTAGGGGGTGGATGAAAACTGAAATGTAATGACCACTCGAGTCTTAAACAGTTCTATAAGGTGCGAATTAATCGAAATGATGAGGCACGACTATGAGCTCAACAGTGATCGTCTGCTCTTGTTCCAGAAGTACATTTTCCATTAATTTTTCCAATCGGAGGGGCTACCAGCTACATACCGCTAACTAATATCCATAATGTAGTCATTTTAAAGGGATATGCCACCCCCAGGTCAAACTTGGGCATCTCCCCACAGTCCAGAGACTAAAATAAGTGATGGAAAGCGTTTTTCTGTGCAAATAAATGTGCAAATCAACACGGAGAGCTTGCCTTGGTCATTTTGGGGTGGGAACTATTTTACAGTGCGGAAAAACACAGCCGAAGCACACAGGGGAATCCCTGTTACGCACCACGTTGGGAGTTCCCCTGTTACGCAGCGTGCTCTGTGCTTCGGCTCTGTTTTTCCGCACTGAAAAATAATTCCCACCCAAAATGACCAAGGCAAGCTCTCCGTGTTGATTTGCACTTTTATTTGCACTCGATATGAATGCGCACTACACAGAAAGTAATTGGGAAAGGCATCGAGCAAATTAATTCCTTTTGGCCAAAATCTTTCTCTGGCGACGTTAGACTCCAGTCTAACACGGTATAGCTGCAGCTGCACGCGGCGGTCAGTGCTGACAGACTCGGACAATGGCTGGGTGACCAGGAAAACGCTTTCCATCACTTATTTTAGTCTCTGGACTGTGGGGAGATGCCCAAGTTTGACCTGGGGGTGGCATATGCCTTTAAGTCCAAAAAACACATTTAAACTCCCAGACTCAAAATTATGCTTTATGCAAAATGCTTTAATAACTTAAAGGTTTGTAAAGATTCTAATGGTTATACTCCTTGTGGTCATTAGATACCACAGCTGATTAATCCTGAGCAAGCTTCAAACTTTTATTTTATTTTATTGTTTTCTGGAATATCTTAGGGGGAAATGAATGAAAAATTGACTTCCGGAACCAGGGGGGTGGGCAGTCACTGTTGAGCTTCATTATAGCCTGGTTAAAAGCTCATAAAGGTCAGTAATACATAATATGCCCCCTTTAATTAAAACTACCAGTATAACAGCCACCCAGCTCTTATTTAATCAATCTTCTTTTCCTCGTCTCCCTCTCTTATCTCTCTACTCCTTTTCTTAATAAAGACTTATATTTAGACGTTGGTTTATACTTTGTGCCAGCCTATAACCCTCCTTCTCTCCCCCCTCACGATCACTTCCATCTGTTCACCTTAGCGGGGCCTCAGACTCAAAAGAGGCAGTGACAGAAAAACAAGATTAAACACATTTGGACATGGACGAAAGAGCAGAGAGTTTTGTTTAAGGGACTGAGATGGCTGGTGTTTCATGCTCCGCACAGAGGAATTAACAGCCCGTTGTAAATGAATTGGTTGAGTTAGACTGAGCCCCTATGTACTGCACACAGAGGCAGGGGCAGGTCAGAGAGTTCCCATGATCCTTTGGGGCTAGCGGAGGATTGTAAACCAGGATGGGTAAGTCTAAACCTGATGTCAGAGCTCAACAAATTCACTGTCTTATATCTGTGATGTAAAGTCTATAGTGTGTCTGTCTATTCATACCACACTCCATACAACTGTACAACAACTCACACTTATGCAGTAGATAATACTCCCTACAACTGTATAGAGCAGGGATTGGACATCTTATTTGATTGTATTTTACACTTTATTACTTACTTTTTTATTTAAATCTGATTAGTACATATACATTTATTATCTTTTTTATTTTTATAATTATGTCTCATCTGACACTGGTCTATTGCTCTTTTTTTGCTATTCCACCTATTTTTTGTTACCCTCTGTTATACAGCTCTGGAAAAAAATAAGAGACCACTGCAAAATGATCAGTTTTTTCTGATTTTACTACTTATAGGTATGTGTTTGGGCAAAAGGAACATTTTTGTTTGAGTCTATAAACTAATGACAACATTTCTCCCATATTCCAAATAAAATATCGTTTAGAGCAGTGTTTCCCAACCAGGGGTACAAGTACCCCTATGGGTACGCAAGCACACTGCAGGGGGTATTTGGCAGTGTTGCTGCCAGGCGCAGGGGAAGATTTTTTTTTAAGTTTTTGATTCTAATTTGAGTACATTTGAGTTAAAGAAAAGAGAGAAAATGCCTGCGAATTAAGTTTTCAAATCAAGGAGATGAAATAAAATGATTTTCATTTAAATCCGTTGTGTCACATTCTACGTTTGGAGAATTATCAACACGTATGAGTGAGGGGGTACTCGAGGTGTGGTACTCAGGGGGTACACAAGACTAAAAAGGTTGGGAAACACTGGCTTAGAACATTTATTTGCAGAAAATGACAAATGGTCAAAATAACAAAAAAGATACATGTTTTCAGACCTCTTTGCATGTTTTCAATGCAAAGAAACCAGATCAAATTCATTTTAAAACAACATAATATTAATGTTTACACTTAAGAAGAGTTCAGAAATCAATATTTGGAGCAATAACCCTTATTTTTAATCACAGCTTTCATGCGTCTTGGCATGCTCTCCACAAGTCTTTCACATTGTTCTTGGGTGACTTTATTCCACTCCTGGTGCAAGAACTGAAGTAGCTCAGCTTTGTGTTTGTGTTGGAATTCAACAGACGCTGGAATGGAATGGCTGTAATACATGTAGAGATGCTGATTTCAGGGAAAAAAATGCAGTGGTCTCTTATTTTTTTCCCAGAGCTGTATATTATATTTGATGAGTGAACTACTGTACTCAAACAATTTCCCTTGTGGATCAATAAAGTTTGTCTAAGTCGAAACAGTATTGGCATAAACATCAACATGATAAATATGAATTGCATTTTGTATATTTATTGTTTTAAATGTCAGTCGATATCATCTTAACATTCTGGAGTTGCAAGTACTCACTGTAAGGATGCATGTTTTTCAATAAACATGTTCTTATTTTAGTCTATTTTTTGGCTTAAAATGTACAAACTGTCCTATAGTATGCGATATTGACTCTTGTGAACTTTATGCCACATTAGAATATTGTTATCTCATCAAAACGTACCTGGAGTTGTGTTTTGTTTCACTCACACATTTTTGAGTAAACGTTTGTACATCTTTAAATCTCAGAATGCTCTAGTGAAAAAGAACTGGAAAATGCTCTGTTCCTTCATGCCATAAAGCGGTAGTTTTCAAGTTAACAGAAAAGAGTCAATATGTGCTCAGTTGCATATAAAAAAAATAAGTCTATTGAGCTATTTATGTCATGTTTACAAGTCTTTAATGTGGCAAGGAAAAACACTTGAAAATTTGAGCAGGTTTAAAGTCGTTTAGGTTGATTAGATTTTAAGTGCATACATTTCCCAGACTCCTCGGCCTCTGGAACAGGAAGTGGGACTGTTTTCTCTCAGTGGGACGTCTTGAACATTTGCTCAGACCATTTCCACATCTGTCACCCCGAGTTCACCTCCTGCTCCAGGCCAACATCACCTGCAGAGGAAGGAAACGACATGTCCCATTTGATAACTCCACAAGACCACTTTTCTCTCTATTCACTCTCTCTGCTCTCCCTTTCTCTCTCCTCTACCACCCCTCTTTCTCCTCTGTCTTTGCTCACTCTCTTTTCCCTCTTTTCTTTCTTTCCTGTCTTTAACCCCTCTTTTCTCCTATTCCCCACACTCCTTTCCAGCCCTCTCTTCACTCTCCTCTCTCTTCACTCACCCTCTTTCCCCCTTTTTCCATTTTCTCTACTCTCTCTCACCCCTCTTTCCTCTCTATCCCCCATCTTTCCCCTCACTTTTTCTCATCCCTCTCGCTTTCTTTAGCCCTGTTTCCCCTTTCCTTTCTTTATCCTCTATCTCCACCCCTCTCTCGCTCTTTTCTCTTGGCTCATTCACTTTTCCCTTCTCTCTCCCCACCCTCCCGCACCCCTCTTTCCTCTCTATTCCTCTCTCTTCCCTCACTTTCATTCTTATTCCCCCCTCTCTTCTCTCAACCCAATCGCTTCTCTAACTTTCTCTCCACTTTCCTTCTATCCTTGTTTTTCCACCCATCCCTCCCTGTCCCTCTCTCCGCTCGCCTCTCTCTCGTCTTTCTCCTCCCTCCTTCTCTTTTAACCCCTGTCATCTTTCTCCTCCCTCTCTCATCTTTCTCCTCCCTCCCTCTCTTAGCCCCTCTCTCTCTCTCGTCTTTCTACTCCCTCCCTCTCTTTTAGCCCCTCTCGTCTTCCTCCTCCCTCCGCTCGCCTCTCTCTCGTCTTTCTCCTCCCTCTCTTTTAGCCCCTCTCTCTCGTCTTTCTCCTCCCTCCTTCTCTTTTAGCCCCTGTCTCTCTCGTCTTTCTACTCCCTCCCTCTCTTTTAGCCCCTCTCTCTCTCGTCTTTCTACTCCCTCCCTCTCTTTTAGCCCCTCTCGTCTTCCTCCTCCCTCCGCTCGCCTCTCTCTCGTCTTTCTCCTCCCTCTCTTTTAGCCCCTGTCTCTCTCGTTTTTCTCCTCCCTCCTTCTCTTTTAGCCCCTGTCTCTCTCGTCTTTCTACTCCCTCCCTCTCTTTTAGCCCCACTCTCTCGACTTTCTCCTCCCTCCTTCTCTTTTAGCCCCTCTCTCTCTCATCTTTCTCCTCCCTCCTTCTCTTTTAACCCCTCTCTCTCTTCTTTCTCCTCCCTCTCTCGTCTTTCTTCTCCCTCCCTCTCTTTTAGCCCCTCTCTCTTGTCTTTCTCCTCCCTCTGTCTCTTTTCTCCTCCCTCCCTCTCTTATAGCCCCTCTCTCTCTCATCTTTCTTCTCCCTCCGTCTCTTTTAGCCCCGTGAGAGAGGGATGAGCGTACCTCCTCAGGTGCTGTTGAAGGTATAGGGACTCCATTCTTTATCTGATCCCATTGAGGCGACTGTCAGCGCTCAGCCAGGCATATCCACACACAAAACAACACGCTCCCACAGAAACAGCAGGACTTCAGCGAGAGAAGAAGAAGAGGGGAGGGGATAGGGGGTTATGGGGGTCCCACCGGATCTCTGCCCCATTGCCGCACCATCACGACTCTTAACGACTCCCTCAAATGACTCGTGGATAGGAGAGACTGCTCTAAAATACTGCTGGTTGTAGTAGAGCGTGGGGTTCAAATACAGCTCTGGAAAAAAATAAGAGGCCACTGCAAAATTATCAGTTTTTCTGGTTTTACTACAAATAGGTATGTGTTTGTGCAAAAGGAAAATTTTCCTTTGAGTCTATAAACTACTGACAACATTTCCCCCAACTTTTAAATGAAAATATTATCATTTAGAGCATTTATTTGCAGAAAATGACAAATGGTCAAAATAACAGAAAAGACAGTAAAGATGTTTTAAGACCTCAAACAATGCAAAGAAACAAGATCAAATTCATTTTAAACCAACATAATACTAATGTTTACACTTAAGAAGAGTTCAGAAATCAATATTTGGTGCAGCAAAACTTATTTTTAATCACAGCTTTCATGCGTCTTGGCATGCTCTCCACAAGTCTTTCACATTGTTCTTGGGTGACTTTATTCCACTCCTGGTGCAAGAACTGAAGTAGCTCAGCTTTGTGTTTGTGTTGGAATTCAACAGACGCTGGAATGGAATGGCTGTAATACAAAATGCAGAGGTCTCTTATTTTTTTCTAGAGCTGTAAGTTCCTATGATTGTACTCAACTTTTTCTTTTAAACTAGAAAGTAAATAAACTAGGAATGCCACTGTATTCCTGATTCTACAAAAAGCTCTTCTTCACATGGAGAGATATGGCTTTGGTGATAATGTTCCTAAGTATGGCATTTATCTCATCTATCTTCATCTGTTGAAAGGCAAACGCAGTGGTGGATGAAGTACTCAATTTTGTTACTTAAGTGTTAAGAATAACCGTAAATGTTATCATTGCTTCATGTGTTTTGATCAACTTAAATTGCAATATTATGTCTCAAGGTTATGGGATCCGGGAAAGGGAGTCAGAAAGAAGTTGCATTGTAATCTGCAACATTAAATGTCAAGGTTTTGAGTTTCTGGGAAAGAGGTCACGTGGTTTTATCATGTGAAATTTTACATATTTGTGTACACCCATCTGTGAATCAATAAATGAGGCAAGAGGGAACAGCCCAGTGGAGAAAGGCGTCTGACCGTCGTACCCTGCACTGAATGGACTGTGCACTAACAAACTCCTGTCCTAACCAGTCCTAATGATGGGGAAAAAGAGCCAATCATGTACTTCGGATCCATGAGGGCCTCGCTCACTTCGAAAGAGCCAATCAGCGTTTGTACTGGGCAGACGGGCAGGTAGACAGGTAGAAATAAGTGTGAAAAAGTTTATTCTGAGGTAAAGTTTTTCGTCGGCACACGACAACGTTCCTGGATTACATCTCTCGACACTACAAGTAAGTAAATTATATAAATTATTGAACTTGAGTCGTATTGGTATGTGCCTTGTGATTTTGTAATAATAGCTTACACCAGAGGTCTTCAACAGGGGGGTCGCGAAATCTTTTGATTTCACTTTAAAATAATATAATTTAATATTTTATAGTGTAAAATACAGTATTAACCTGTGTATTATTTCCTTGTATTGGATGTACCATAACAGAGTAGCAATGTTTATACATGACACTAAGCTCAATTTAATATAAAACACAATTCTATGCCGTATATATAGTAGGGGGTCCCTGGCCCAGTTCGCCATCTGTTTGGGGGTCCCTGGCCTGAAAAACGTTGAAGACCCCTGGCTTACACATATAAAATAACTTTTTACCAGTGGCAAATATGTCTAGACACAAAAAGTAAGGGCTTATCAATACACCTGAATATGTGAGGTTAAATCATATCAGTAATTTTGTAAACACTAACAATATGACAGAGCTTGGATGTGTTTTGTGATTCAAAGTCAGAAAAACTGTTTTTATTTGTATATAGTCGGCGGACAGGTCTCCCACAGATAACAAACGGTAGATTACAAAGTTCATCCTGAGGTCACATCATTTAGCAGCAGCGACACCAATACGTTACCAAAAGTAATGGGGGCCTACCAAGATCATTTTAATAAGCTCAGGCGGTATTCAAGAAAAATCTTAGATGTCTAAGTTCTGTCATATGTTGCTATGTTATTTGATTGGCGTGAGTGTTCTATGTGATGTGAGATTCTCGATATTCTGAATCCTATCACTGATGGTAGTTGCTCAGTTGAGTGTCAGAATTTATTCATTGAATCCATGTTGCTTACAACAGCTTTTGTCTAAATATTGTCTTCTCATCCTCTTCCACAGACATGCCAAAAAATAGAAAGCCAGATGCACACTGGGCTGGTGTTATGCTCCTCTATGCCCAGGGAAAATACACATTTTCAACTGGCCAGAGACCTGGATGCAGACGTTGGAGGGCAGCATTAGAGAGGATAGAGAGTTGTCCTCTGACCCCTGTGCCTGGCCTAACTGTTAGAAAGTTTGACATTTTTGGTAAAAAGATCCCCTGCCAGTGTGGCTACCATGAGGTAAGTTAACTTTTTTGATGCACAGTGTTTGCTTTGGAGGAATACTTCCTAAATTCAATATTATTTTTTTCTCTCCCTAGTCAGGAAAGCAGTCAGAGGCACCGGCAGATCCACAGGCTGTACAGGACAACAGCAGCAGTAGAGCACACACACCAAGTGCCAGTGCAGCATCTGGAAGTCAGGAAAGTTCAGCTGCTGCCATGACATGCTCTCTTTGTGCTGCAAAAGTTTCATCTGACCAGTTCTCACAGCACCTGATGGAGTACCATACACCGGAGCAGTGTGAGCACTGTGGTGTGAAGGCCTCTGGTATTGTGGGATTATCACAGCATCTGGAGAGATTTCATGCTGTGACACACCTTCCTGCCCCTTCAGCCTCCTCCCACCCCTCTGCTGCCCAAGGCCAGGAGATGACAGAGCCACCAAGCATCGGCCCCCATGATGCTCCTGCTCCAGCCTCCCTCCCCACCAAGGAGATGACGCCTGTCATTTGCCCCCAAGATGCTCCTGCTCTTGCCCCTCCAACTCCAACAGTTCCTGAAATGCCACCAGTAACTCAGAGCCAGCACCAACAATTACTTCTTCCTGCCTCTGCCTCTGCCCCTCCTCCAACAGCAGCAGCACCAGGGCTCCCAGTCCTCCTGTACACTCCTGAGTTAAGCTGGGCTAGGTTCTGTCCCCTGCCCCTGGCTCAGTGGTTTGAGATAGTTCATTCTAATGATGTTGTCGGTCACCTTGATGAGCTCAAAGGTGTCATCACCTCATCATTTGGCAGAATTCTGAAGCTTGACTCCACTAAGAAGGTAAATGTACAACGATATAAGCATTAGTCTTTTTTCTTCTTTTTGAGTTGACTAAGAATACATGTGCCTATGAATGTACTTTGTTATAATGTAGATCACCAAAAAACTGGCTGGGGGGATTGAGGACACAGCAACGTGGATGACCAATGTCGGGAACGAATACGGTCAAGTTCTCAACTCTGTCCTCACAACTGATGAGGGAGCAGGCCTGGATGACCTGTGCCAAGGCATTGTGAGACGGTACAGGGATGCTGGTGAGCCACAACCAGATGCCATCTATGTGGACAGAGACTGTTGTAGCGACAGAGGTGGGTTACATGTACTTTGTGTTGTGATGTTTTTGCCAGAAGATTAAGGCGATTAGTTTGTTAGTTTATTTTTCTTTGGTCAATTAACATAATCATTAATCATATTAAATCAATGATTTAACACAGAAAGTATGCATAGCACTAAAGTTATTCAACAGACCAAGGGGTTTAGGCTGAAGTTTTAATACTTATTTTGCCTAACCCCTATTAACATATAGAACAGGATACATGTACACATATACAGACACACCATCCCATACATGTCAATGTTCATACACACACACTGATCCATGTACACGTTAGTATTCATACCTATTGGTGCATAAATACACATACACAGACACTTTGTATGATTGAGGGTTATAGTTAATCTGTAAGATCCATAAGGTAAGATAGAGCATTTGTTGGGACATAGTAATTTGCATAATTGACCATTCTAATAGCTTTTCTTTTTCGCAGTAAGAAAATTGAATTGATATTTGTTTTATAATTGATTGACAATTGCAGTTGATGACCTGACTTTATGATCTTATGATTTATGTAGGAGTGAGCCCTGTTCTGTGTTGGTTTCGGCCATGGACGTCTCCTGTACGGCTGGATGTGTTCCACTTTATGAGGCGATTTACAAATGGTCTCACCACGGAACACCATCCACTGTACGGCACGTTCTGTTCCAAACTGTCAAGCTGCATATTCGAGTGGGACAAGCAGGACGTCTATCGCTTGAAGGAGGCCAAGCGGGCCGAGCTAAAGCAGAAGCATCCTGGCCGTGACCCAACAGATGCTCAGGTGCTGGCGGCCATCAGCACTAAGGAGTTAGCGAGGCACTGCCACAGGAGAACCCTGGGGGTAGAGGAGACCCGTACCCGCATCAAAAGTCTTCTTGACTCCATGTGGCAGCTGGTGGACAGCACTGGGCTGCACCTGATTAATCATGAGAGCATGTCTCAAGTGTGGGAGGTACAGCAGAAGCACCTTCCCTGCATCCAGGATCCACCAAGGGTGCAGCTGTATACTAACACTGGGTCAGGGCTGGAGAAAGAGGGCAGGACACTGGATGTCCTAAGATGTGGCAGAGGGTCTTCCTCTCTTGAGAGTTTCCACAAACACCAGTGTGCATTCATTCCAGGCAAGTTTAAACCTTACCTTAGTGCATTTTTTAAATATTTTGTTTGTATTATATTTTCATAATTTTGCAATGTGCTGAAATCAGTGATCCTGTTTTTTGTCTTATCAGGGTGGAGATGCAATGCATTACATACTCAAATGTATATGCTTGAGGGTGTGTCAAGGTGGAATATTAACCGCTCAGCACAAGCACTTGCCATGACTGAAACATCTAAGACGAGAATATATGATGTAAGGTTGTTGTGCAATGTGAATATGCTGAGCAACAGAGTGTTGGGAAGACTCCTCGTTCCAGAGTTTGTCCCCCCCGGGAGACCTACTGGTAAGAAATAAGACTGCTGTTTTTAATGCTGTTGGCTAAGCTGTGACCTGAATTTTTTTCACCCCTAATTATTGCAGGAGAGCGTATTGCTGTGCAGTACCTGCTGGAAGAGTCCAACAGAGGTGATCTCCTGAGCCAGGAGGGTGATATCCTTCCAGAGGTCTTGGATGAAGACCCGGAAGAAGAATGTGCAGATGTGACTGTGCCACACATCACGGACCTTACATTTCAGGTAGCACTATGCCAAGTGTTTGATCCTTCAACAGAAAATATGGAAAAACTAATTAACTGTTTTTGTATTGTACAACTGAGATACTATAAGTACCTTTTTTTATTAATCACCTCAGGAATCTGGAAGTGCTGGTACCGGGTTATTTGTCAGTGAGGTCAGTGATGCCTCAGTGGAGCTCATCCAATCCCCAACTGAGGAGAGTGACGCCACTGCCAGGACTGAAACCCCATCTGAGGACAGTGGGCCCGTCACCCCAGCTCTGGTATAGTGGATAAATATCTTATTTTGTAATCTTTCTAATTCTTTAATCTGGTCTACTCTCATCTAATTATCATTAGAAATGTGAGTTTATTTATATTTTTTCTCACCAGAGGCTTATAATTTGGTTTTATTGTTTATATTTTGTGACAGGACGCAAGGTGTGATTCCAGAGGCATTCCTGGATGGGAGGCAGTAGATGCTTTAGCGGAGTACCTGGTTGGGCTTAACAGATGGATAACTGCACTCTCTAACACTGAGGTGGCAGAGATCTTGTGGTTATACGGCTGTTTAGACGTCTTTGACCGGACCCCCAGCAGGTACAGCCTTAAAAACAAAAAAACAACATTGTCAGGACCTTGGAGAGCGTCAAGATAGTGCAGTGGCTCTGCGCCAGGCCAGCATGTTGCCAATCTATCTATCTACAGCTCATATATTTGTAACTGTTCAGCGTCTGTATTAGTGTAGTTGTGTGAATATGTCAGCAGGCATATGTTGTGTGCACTATGTGACGTGGTCATCTTTTTGCAGATTGTATATGGTTCATTGCCAGGCGGCTCACAGACCAGACCACAACCGAGTGTCAGAGTGTGTGGCTCTGAAACTTTATAAAGAGTTCAGGGAGGATAATAAGGGCATGACATTTCCTATTGCTCAGTCCATTGTCATGGCTTACTGCCATATCAAGCAGCTGGTGGAGGACTGCAGACAGATTGTGGACAAGACTGACCTGGTGTTAGTAAACATCAACAACACCACAGTGTCGTCCTGGTAAGTTCATCTTTATATTCAATTGAATTGCTGGGTTTCCGATGACATCACAGCATTCTGTAGACCAATATTAATTAATACAGATGGAGGGCAGCTAAAATTTAAATTGTTAAAATAAAAAATGATGTTGTAATACAGTGAGTCCAAAGGTTTGGTCAATAACTGAAAATACCAGGTTCAACATTTGTGAATTTACCTTTCATGATAAAGTGCAATGTAATCAGTAGGGAAATCTGCTCCTTGCCCCCCATCTGAGAGTATGACATCTTCACATTCTAAAATCTGAAAACCACCAACCAACAATTCTAAACAATTAACATGCTGAAATAAATCATATTATTGTGGGTTTTTTTTTTCTTTCTCTTCAGGCTGCATGATCAGCAAAAAAGAACTGATTTTCTCCTTCAAGGCACATGTCTTCCTGTGCATATCACCGTGGCTGAGGAGTCGCTCCCTGAGCCCCTTGCCTTTCCTTCACAGCCAGTTCAGCATGAGCACAGTCCTTTGGTGTTTCAGGAGCCAGAGATCCTTGAGGGTTTGGCAAAGATACGGCAGCAACGCAGTGCGAGAACACCAGCATCAGCTACCGTTCCACACACAGGTGGGGGAGACAGAATTAGCCCCGAGCATGATGATGATGCTGAGTTCCCTCCATCCAACAGCTGTATGCAGGGCAGGTCCTCAACCTATCAGCTGCCCCCAGCATGCTACCAGAGCTGGTTCTCTACCCCCCAGGCACCCTCAGCACCCCCAGCTGACCATCAAGGCTCATCGGCTTACCTGGCACCCCCCGACACACTCCCCCTCCAGTTGGCCCTCGAATTCTCAGGCATCCTCTCAGGGCACCACTCACCAGCAACCCTCCACATCCACCCAGAGCTGGTCTGCCACCCATTACCTACCCTCAGCATCCACCCAGAGCTGGTCTGCCACCCACCACCTACCCTCAGCATCCACCCAGAGCTGGTCTGCCACCCACCACCTACCCTCAGCATCCACCCAGAGCTGGTCTGCCACCCACCACCTACCCTCAGCATCCACTCAGTGCTGGTCTGCCACCCACCACCTACCCTCAGCATCCACTCAGTGCTGGTCTGCCACCCACCACCTACCCTCAGCATCCACCCAGGGCTGGTCTGCCACACACCACCTACCCTCAGCATCCACCCAGGGCTGGTCTGCCACCCATCAGCCCCCTCCACATCCACCCAGGGCTGGTACCTCACCCATCAGCCCCCCTCCACATCCACCCAGGGCTGGTACTTCACCCATCAGCCCCCCTCCACATCCACCCAGGGCTGGTACTTCACCCGTCAGCCCCCCTCCACATCCACCCAGGGCTGGTACTTCACCCGTCAGCCCCTGTCCGCATCCACCCAGGGCTGGTCCACCACCCATCACCCCCCCCCCACATCCACCCAGGGCTTGTCTGCCACCCATCAGCCCCCCTCCACATCCACCCAGGGCTTGTCTGCCACCCATCAGCCCCCCTCCACATCCACCCAGGGCTGGTACTTCACCCGTCAGCCCCTGTCCGCATCCACCCAGGGCTGGTCCACCACCCATCAGCCCCACTCAGCACCCATCACCCATAGGGATGGGAATTGATATAATTTTTACGATTCCGATTCCATTATCGATACTGCTTAAAGATTCAATTCTTTATCGATTCTCTTATCGATTCTAATTTGGGGAAAAAAGGAGAACAAACTGTTTGATTAGCACCGAGATTAGCACTAGTCCTGGTTTAGTCCTGGTTTAGTCCTGGTCTAGTCCTGGTCTAGTCCAGTCCTGGTTTAGTCCTGGTCTAGTCCAGTCCTGGTTTAGTCCTGGTCTAGTCCTGGCCTAGTCCAGTCCTGGTTTAGTCCTGGTCTAGTCCAGTCCTGGTTTAGTCCTGGTCTAGTCCTGGTATAGTCCTGGTTTAGTCCTGGTCTAGTCCTGGTCTAGTCCAGTCCTGGTTTAGTCCTGGTCTAGTCCAGTCCTGGTTTAGTCCTGGTCTAGTCCTGGTATAGTTCTGGTTTAGTCCTGGTCTAGTCCTGGTCTAGTCCAGGTTTAGTCCTGGTCTAGTCCATGTTTAGTCCTGGTCTAGTCCTGGTCTAGTCCTAATTGATTCACTTATTTTTTATTTTATTTTTATTTTGTTAATTTATTATTTTATTTCATTCATAAAGTATAAAAAGACATCAACAGTGTGATAACAATACAAAAAATTGAATGAAAGGGAGCAGAAAGAAGAGTAATCTTATGTTATCTACCCCCTCTTCCCTTTTCCAGACATTAGTTCAAGTTCAAGTTCAAATTTATTTCTATAGCACATTTAAAAACAACGTCAGTTGACCAAAGTGCTTCACATGAAGGATAACGCTTCACAGGATAACACTGATAGTAACTAGAAAACATTTCTTCAATACATTCCATTTCAATGACAATTATTAATCAATTGTAAACAGAAAGCTTCATTTTTATGTTAGTTTTCTTTTTCAGACATACACATTACACTGGATTTTATGTATTTTTTTAAATGCCATTATTGTACTTGATTCTTTAATTTTTTTTGTCAAGATTATTCCATAAATGAACTCCTTTCACAGTGACGCTTTACTCCATAATCTTGGTTCTGAATCTGGGTTTTTTTTAAACATGTAGGTTACTTTTAAATTGTAGTTCTTGTTCTCATCTCAAACAGTCTTTGAATATTTACAGGTAACACTCTGCACTTTGCTTTATACAGAGACTTAATTCAACAATATCACACATTTTCAACACTTTAAGTTTAACAAATAATGGGTCCGTTCGCTCTCTATAATGATGTTGGTGATAATTCTCAAAGCCCATTTCTGTAAAATAAATAATGGCTGTAGGTAAGTTTTACATGTTGACCCCCAAATTTACTTAATTTTTCCAGCCATTTTTGTGCTTTTGTGTATTTGGTTTGCTCAAAGTTGAGACAAAAACTCAAATTAATTGTGCTAAAAATAAAGTATATAAAGCCATTTTAGCAGGCCTTTACGGAGGCCGACAGAGGCCGTGTTCGTAATGATTATTTTCCACCTTAATGACGAGAAAATTAACTCGAGATCTCAAGAAAACAACACAATTAATTTGTGATCTCAAGAAAACAAAAATGTTATTTCGAGATCTCGAGAAAACAAAACATTATTATTATTATGTTGTAGCTCTAACATATCGCCACTAGATGTCACTGTGGAGAGAGTTTCGAATTGTGTTTCAGCACTCCGGCACAATCACTTCAACTGCTTCGGTGTTTCATGAAGCCTCACTTTGCCCGTCCCTAGTATCTCCGTCGGTAAAGACGAAGCCGGGCCAGTCTTCTGCGGAGGTGCCGCGGACTAATCTTGAAATTATCCCGAATTAAAAGACGTAATGCAATGTCCCCCTGTGTCAACCCCTGATCAAAATATTGCCTTATCAGCTGATCGATTATTATTCCAGACATTCTAATGACCATAACCGCGTCTATTCAGAATGAGAAATAGCCTGTCACAACGTGGCGGTAGACGTTTCAGTTGTTTTCTCGAGATCACGGAACTGTTTGTTTTCTTGAGATCTCGAGTTAATTACCTCGTTATCTCGGGATAAGAAGGAAGAAAAATCTTGCTTATGAATATGGCCTCTGTCGGCTTCTGCAGGTCTTGCACCATAAAGAAAAGTACTACTTACTTACTTTACTTTTCAGTCCTGATCTAAAACGTAGTGGAGTGGAAAGTAGAGATACACACTCAAATGTATTATAGTGTAAGTAAATGCAAAATTATCCACTGTAAAATGTACTTAAGTAAAGTACAGATACCTAAAACTTGTACTTACGTATTGTACTTTTACTTTTGTACTTCACAGGGCTACTTTTTTAGCAAAACACCTGAACTGAACTAGAATAAATACTTTGTATGTAATTTTAATGTCATACTATCGTACTTCATAACAGGGAATCGTGTGAACCGTCACTACAAGAGAGAGAAGTAGTGAGTCACAGAGAGAAGTGAGTCACAGATTTAGTGATAATAAATAATAATCCCATTTGTTGTGCATTGTGCTTAGACTCTGAAAGAGGCTTTACAGTCACAAGTCATTCATTCTCCATATTTGGTTTAGGCTTTTTATTCTAGTATTGTGCTGCTGTTTTGTTCATGATCGAAAACAATAATTAAAGGACTTACTTAAGGACAAGGTAAACTCATAAATCAATAATTAAAGTCAAATTATCCAGAATTTTACTGTTGTATTGTTTGTGTTTCATGGTCTATAGGCCTAAGCAAGGGGGAATCAATGGTTTCTTTGTGAGTGTATTCAGTGTGGTCTAACTTCTCTGTTTTATATGTGACACTGCTAATCCTCCGAGTTCAGACAGATGTGTGATAATAGGCTGTTCATTCAGTGACAGGAGTTGATTTCAATGCACTGAAGCATCATGGGAAATAACCACTGTGGCGGAGGATTAGCGGCTGATGATGTTAATGTCAAGTGGAGTAGGAAATCCTCACTGCTGTGTCAACAATTACACACTCAGCGCCGGTTTGCTGACAGGTCTAATTCCATCATCATGTAATGTTTGGCCCACTGTGCATGCACATAGACAGTTTTAAAACCAACCAGAACATAACTTAACAACAAGATGGCAAAAGATTAATGAATTAAAAAGAAAAGTTAAGCCCTGATTCTGCTTGTCTGTCCCAGGGCCACGGAAGCTCCCCTGTTACTGAAGAGTGAAAGATGTGATTTGGCATAAAATCTCTGTTTTTATTGCTCATTTTCTGAAATAAAACATACAGCTCTGGCAAAAAATAAGAGACCACTGCATTTTTTTTTTTCTGAAATCAGCATCTCTACATGTATTACAGCCATTCCATTCCAGTGTCTGTTGAATTCCAACACAAACACAAAGCTGAGCTACTTCAGTTCTTGCACCAGGAGTGGAATAAAGTCACCCAAGAACAATGAGAAAGACTTGTGGAGAGCATGCCAAGACACATGACAGCTGTGATTAAAAATAAGGGATAATGCAGCAAATATTGATTTCTGAACTCTTCTTAAGTGTAAACATTAGTATTATGTTGTTTTAAAATGACTATGATCTTGTTTCCTTGCATGTTTGAGGTCTGAAAACATGTATCTTTTTAGTTATTTTGACCATTTGTCATTTTCTGCAAATAAATGCTCTAAACTATAATATTTTTATTTGGAATTTGGGGGAAATGTTGTCAGTAGTTTATAGACTCAAAAAAAAAAAAGTTCCTTTTGCCCAAACACATACCTATAAGTAGTAAAATCAGAAAAAAAAAAAGATCATTTTGCAGTGGTTTCTTATTTTTTTTTCCCAGAGCTGTAGATGGCAAAACATTAATGAATTAAAAAGAAAAGTTAAGGCTGATTCTGCTCGTCTGTCCCAGGGCCACTGTAGCTATTACTGAAGAGTGAAGGATGTGATTTGGCATAAAATCTAAAAATAAATCATATATTTCTCTATGAGTGGGCTGTTGGTGTCACCGGTTCATCCCCATGGAGATAGTTTAATGACATACTGTGGAATATTCCAGGCAAAGCAGACAAGCAGGTGCCAGACCCTCCACTTGAAAAGTTAAACAGCACTTTTTAATTACTTATCCATAAATTTGCTTTAGATGACAGATATAAAAGTATCATGAAATTATCCATTAGCATCTTATCCAAATTATCCAAGCATCTTAGGTGGATATCTCACCCCACTCTTCACACTCACCTTGCTTGCTGTCCTATATCCTAGTACAAAATCCTGCATGCATAGAAAATAAATCAAAGATATTAACAATATACTTAATTAAAAATAAAATGTTTTACAAAAGCCTTAGTGAATCAGGAAATGTTTCAGGATCTTTGTCATAAAACATCTACAGTGGGTACGGAAAGTATTCAGACCGCTTACATTTTTTCACTCCTTTTTATTGCAGCCATTTGCTAAAATCATTTAAATGGCGGCCTGATGAATTTTGCTACCATTTGAAAGTGCCAAATTCAATAGGAGGTGTGTCACCACTTCATTTTGAAACACTTCTCCTACAACGTACCTCAGATTGGCTTAAATTTTGGTGAACATAATCTTAAGACGTTGGAGATGTTAAATTGCGAAGGATTTTCAAATAGGCGGTAATATGACGATACGGCGGATCGATAAACTTAGGTATTTATTGAATGGGAGTTATGAGTTATGAATGGGAGGTTTTTATTGAATTTGAAGTTCTTCCTCAGACTAAAACTTCACAGGGTAATGTAGATGAGGACTACCAAGATTTTCATGCCAAATAACTGGCAGTCTGACATAGCGCCCCCATATGACAGGCCAGTGAACTGTCAGAAATCTACCGCTAGCTGAGCCCCTAACAGGAAAAATTGTCCGATATGGCTTACCATTTTTGCCAGGCACACGAAATTCGGTATGGGTGTGCGTCTCAGTAAGACGAACAAACGCAGGTGCGAGGTCCTGACCAACGCCGCTTGCGGCTTTAATTTAAGTTTCTTTTTCTCTCATTAATGTACACACAGCACCTCATATTGACAGAAAAACACAGAATTGTTGATATTTTTGCAGATTTATTAAAAAAGAAACACTGAAATATCACGTGATCATAAGTATGCAGACCCTTGGCTGTAACACTCAGGACTAAACCAGGACTAAAACAGGACTAAAACAGGATTAAAACAGGACTAAACAGGACTAAACCAAGACTAAAACAGGACTAAAAGAGGAATAAAACAGGACTAAACCAGAACTAAACCAGTAACAGTAGCTTCTAATTCTGACCTGCCCTGAAGGCTAACACCACAGTGATGATGATCTGCAGGGGGAGGGCTGAGCTTAATGTCATGCAAATGAGCCCAGAAGGCCTGGAGTTAGAGAACTTCATGAGCTGTTTTCAGAACTTTCTAAAATCGGGTGTGCTGCTTTCAAATGGCCACAAATTCTTCAAATGTTCTTAGATTTCCACATGTAATGCATCATTGGAAAGCTTAGAATCTACACTTTAAGAATCTGTAAATAACTCAAAAGACCTCCAGGAAGACTTGTGTCTGTTTTTTCCGTGGCCGGGCACATATTTAACTCAGGTGCTGTCCATTCTTCTGATCATCCTTGAGATGAACCTCAGACTGGGCCAAAGGTTCACCTTCCAACAAGACAATGACCCTAAGCACACAGCTACAATAACGAAGGAGTGGCTTCACAAAAACTCTGTGACTGTTCTTGAACGGCCCAGCCAGAGCCCTGACTTAAACCCAACTGAGCATCTCTGGAGAGACCTGAAAAAGGCTGTCCACCAACGTTCACCATCCAACCTGACGGAAATGGAGAGGATCCCCAAATCCAGGAGTGAAAAACGTGTTGCATCTTTCCCAAAAAGACTCATGGATGTATTAGCTCAAAAGGTGCATCTGCTAAATACTGAGCAAAGGGTCTGAATATTTATGACCATGTGATATTTCAGTTTTTCTTTTTTAATAAATCTGCAAAAATGTCAACAATTTTGTGTTTTTCTGTCAATATGGGGTGCTGTGTGTACATTAATGAGAAAAACGGGGTTTGAATACTTTCTGTACCCACTGTATTTCCAGTATAGTAGAGCACTTTTGGCTCTTATAGCTATTTTGATTGTAAAAGTGTTTCTATCACAGACCCCAGTGTAAAGTCCTGTGTAACCTGCCTCTTCCTCTGAGCCCTGACTGTCCCACTGTGGATGGGGTTTCACAATCTGAGGCGGATACCTCTGTTTTCTGTTTCTCTACAGGTTTTTCCCTCTGCGCCTTGACCCGACACACTGGACCCATGAGGAGGACTGAAGAGTGGAGGACTGTAGCAGCTTAAGTCTATTTTGACTTCTCTCCTCTGGGTACAACCAAACCAGCCCTGTTCCTAACCCAAAATCTCCCTCCCTCGGCCCTGAAAGCAAAACATCCGGCAAGTGGTTAAGCTGAAATGGCAATTAATCAAATCTAAATAGTATCTACATTACAGTCTAAACTCATAAGTCATATGCTTTAGTTTTTGGCTTTACTCACTTGAAAGCGTTCCCCAGAGTTTGTCTCTTGATGGTCACCGTAAATTATGCCAAAGTCAGGTGTATTTTTGCATGTGTGCTGCTGGACCACTGTCAAAACAAAGGCAATTGAACAAGTCAACATAACTTGCTGAGAAACTTGGGGTTCATGGTTTAAACGTCAACAAATGTTTCTGTGAAATGAATTTCTTAAACTACTAGAGACTAAATGCAGCAATTATCGAGTGTTATGATGTGGCTTTGGAAAAAGTAATGACGGTAATAGAGAAGTTTTTTTATAATTAGATGTATTAAAACAAAGTAACTCATTTTGGTTCATTTTTAGGTCATGCAGATGATTTAATAAAAACATTGTTGTTTTGTAAACATCGATGTTTTGTAAACATCGTCACTTACAAGTGAACAGGCTAATAATAATAATAATAATAGGCGTGCAGTGATACTACTCGAGAGAAAATAGCACCAAGCGATTATGACTTCTGACTTTTTCGTGGGCAACTGTTTTGTGATGCAAATATATCACTTTTTGGACAAATATTGTTTTGAGAAGAAAAACAAACTTTATTAACTGTCCCCGCTAACTTGCCGGACCTACTTTCGTCAGCACCAGAACCGGGGCAGAACACGGCTCAGAGGACACTGTTAGGGGTAAACCAGTGTTAATGCACGACACTGCTGAAGGGGATGCCATACAGATTCACATAAAAAAACCCGAACTATCCCTTTAAGCAGCAGTGTCATTGGGGGAGGAAGGGCAGCGAGAGAGTTCAGCATCCTGACAGCTTGGTAGATGAAGCTCTTTCAGTCTGCTGGTCTTGGCCCTGAGACTGCTCAGTCTCCTTCCTGATGGCAGCAGACTGAAGAGGCAGTTGGATGGGTGGGTGGGATCACCCAGAGGGCTTTGCGGGTGAGGCGGGTGTGGTAGATGTCCTGCAGGGAGGGGAGAGAGACACCCACGATTCTCTCAGCTGCTCTCACTACTCGGTGTAGCTTTTCCCGGCAGGACATGGTGCAGGTGCCACACCACACAGTGATGCAGCTGGTGAGGATGCTCTCTATGGTGCCTGTGTAGAAGATGATGCGAGCTGGGGTTCTGGCTCTCTTCAGCTTGTGGAGGAAGTAGAGTCACTGTTGGGCTTTACTGGCCAGTGATGCAGTGTTCTTTGACCAGGAGATGGTGAGGGGGGGTGCTGTGTGTGCTCTCCTGAAGTCTACGACAATCTCCTTTGTCTTCTCCACGTTCAGGGAGAGGTTGTTGTTGCTGCACCACTTGACCAGGCGGCTCACCTCGCTCCTAGTGAGTCTCATCGTCGTTGCTGATGTGACCCAACACAGCTGTATCATCCACAAACTATAACATCCATGGTGATGGCAGAAAATTTACATAGTCCACCTTTAAAATTATTGAGTAAAGCTACTAGTTCAAACTGCCACTGATACTTAAAAGTGTAAAAGTTGTTGTATAAGTGTATATTCTGGTGTGCTACAGTGCCCTACCGTGCCACTAATCACAACTGAATTTGCTAATGTAAAATTCCCGTTAAGTACATTTTTCAGTTACAAAATGTACCCCGAGAGTAAAGTTATTACTATAAAATCAAATTGAGTCAAGATGTAATCCCTTTCCACTTATTTCTTAAATGGTTTAGGCTGTGAATGTAGTGCTGCATTAGTGGTTTTACTGTAAATCAAATTATGATCAGAAACATTTTAACATTTCACATAAAGAGCTGAATATGCAGTATATCACATTAAACCCACATAAGAGCAGCAGTACACCAGGCCAATAAAGTCATTCTTTAAATTCCCCTTTTCAGACGTACACCATGGTTTGTTTACTCAGTATTCTGGCTGCAGGCGACTCTTTCCTCCTGCTCTCAGACTATAATACACTGCCTGTTACAGTTACACAAGAATCCTATAGCTCCACTTTAAACAGTGAGACGTCTGCTCAAGCCATCAGTCTGAAATATCCCATTTAGTCGCTCCCTGTGCCCCATTAAAACGCTGCCAGGGACCACCCCATCTGAGACTGAGACTGCCCTCAGGAGTGTCCAGTCTGTTTAATTATACGACCAAAACTCCACAAGGGGGCAGCAGAGGTCTACGCAACTGTACTCAACTCAGGTTATACTGCTACAGCTCTGGAAAAAAAGAAGAGACCACTGCATTTTTTTCTGAAATCAGCATCTCTACATGTATTACAGCCATTCCATTCCAGCGTCTGTTGAATTCCAACACAAACACAAAGCTGAGCTACTTCAGTTCTTGCACCAGGAGTGGAATAAAGTCACCCAAGAACAATGTGAAAGACTTGTGGAGAGCATGCCAAGACACATGAAAGCTGTGATAAAAAAATAAAATAAGGGTAACTGCACCAAATATTGATTTCTGAACTCTTCTTAAGTGTAAACATTAGTATTATGTTGTTTTAAAATGAATTTGATCTTGTTTCTTTGCATTGTTTGAGGTCTGAAAACATGTATCTTTTTTGTTATTTTGACCATTTTTCATTTTCTGCAAATAAATGCTCAAAACAATAATATTTTTATTTGGAATTTGGGGGAAATGTTGTCAGTAGTTTATAGACTCAAACAAAAATGTTCCTTTTGCCCAAACACATACTTATTTTCCAGAGCTGTATATCCCCCTGAGACTCGGCCCATTTATTTCTGTCCTTTATAGTGGACATTGAATTAACCAGTCAATCTTTTATGTGTTTTGAGACAGACTCGAGTTTGTGGCTGCACTATGATTAAAAAATAATATTCATTCATTCATAAATAAATAAATAAGAAATTAAAAGGGAGTCTAAAAACTTTTTGAGGCGACTGTAAAAGCTTGTCAAAGATGTTGGTCATCAGAACAAAAATATTGTTTTTGTTAAGTTGTTAACGTCACATGGATTTAACACTATTACCGTACATCCATTATAGAGAACATGTTACAACATTATGAATAAAAATAAAATTAACAAAATTTAAATGCTAAGGTGTTCATTTACCTTCAAATAGAACATCTCAATAAATAAATAAATAAATAAAAAACTTCAGGTCCCAGGATGATATGGAGGGCAAATTGCAGGTCTCATGTTCAACTTTCACACTTCTTTTTCATGAAATGGTTAAATATGGTTAAAGATAAATCTTAATTTAAAGTTTCATTTGTGTATCCATAATTATAGCTATTTAGTAATAAGGGTACACTGGAATTGTAGTGCCTTAAATTAGGTCACTGCTAGTTACTAAGTGCTTATAAGTAACTCACTAGTGCGCCTTATAACGCCTTATAAGTGGTTTGCAAAGGAACCCTAATTTAAAGTGTTTTGCTCACATTATCAGAAAAGTTTGAAAACTGTAAAATATTGCTCAAATTATTATTTGGTGCAGACCATGCTTGTTAATTAACATGCCTTCTTATAGCCATGGACCCATTTCTATCCATTGTTCCACATTCTCACAAACTCACATTTAGACACTATTATACTTCAGCAGTGGAATCAAAGTGGGTGAAGTATTTTGCCCAAGGACCCAATAGTATTACTAGTACTGCTCCATTGTAGCACTTAGTATTTCCATCCAAGTCCTGAGAAGGCCCTGCATACTTAGTTTCTGAGATCAGGCAATGTAGTACAATTTCTCACTGGTGTCATTATATTGTATTTATTTTATCTAGCGCATCAGTTATCTGCCAGTGGAATTAAAACACATCCTTTGAAGTTGGGATAAAAATTATGTGATGCAAATGTAAAAGTACTGCCTGCAACTGATAACACAATATCACTTGTACATTTGTGAGATCTTTGTTCTTGCAGTTTCACAAAAGCAGCATTCAAACACAAAATCACAAAGTCCAGATTAGCTCAGTGCTCCGTCACTCAGGCCCGGGAGTGCTGTTTGATGTAGAGCAGCTGAAAGACTCTGTAAATGGATGACATCAGTTTTACATCAGAGGGACAGTGTGACCAATGAGAGCTGCAGAGGAGAGGGAGAGGGAGGAGAGAGGGATAGAGTGTATGTAGAAGAGGAGTGGGACAGGGGATAAGTAAGGAAAGGACATGGGAGGGCCACGTCTGACACTGTCCTGTTCAGTTATATGTAATCCTTTCAGATGGGCAGGGCAAGCTTCTGCATGCACATCACTGCTCCAACATACAAACTCAGAACTCTGTGCTGCATTCTGGCAGAACATTGAAAATCACTGCCTTCTGTAGTTTTTGCTACATAGGCGAACAGGAGAAAATCGTCACATGATTGGCAAGGAGCGCGAGTGTGGGTAATTATGGTAATTTACACACGCCCCGTTTCTTTCTGAAAAACAAGCCAATTTCAAATACAAAATGGATGCCTTTGATGCAGCCAATAATCAGTGCGTCCACATGGTAGGATCAAATTGGATTTCTCCAAATCTGATCCCGTTACTCGGCGGGTGGTCTGTCCTTAGATCCAAGTGCACATGAAGCTCGTGTAATTGGATAATGGTCAGCGACCTGGCCGGGTCCGCTACGCTATGTGGCGCTGTGGTCCAACTACTTCCGGGTGATGGCTACTCAATAAAAACACAACAAACTATGTGGCGGTATACAAAGATGACCCTCAAGGAGTTTGACGGAGCAGCATTGGTGTACGTGTTGTGCATTCTTTCTTCGCAGCCATGATTTCGTCTGACTTTTCCGGCAACAATCGCTACTTATGACGGCGACGACGCCTCCTGCCACTTCCGGGTGAAATCCCTGGAGAAAATTCCCACGCATGCGCAGTACGCCAATCCGATCCGATATCGTGCACAAGGCGGCACCAAGCGGATTACTATCGGCCTAAGGCAGGGGTTCCAATCGGATTCGGGAAACCAATCCCTATACGGTCCTTAGCCTGTTCACATGAATTCGATACAATCCCAATCCGTTTTAAATCGGATTACACTCGTCCATGTGCACACAGTGAATGCTGTTATCTGAAACATGCAGTGGCTTCTTCATGATCTCACCTAGCACATTCTGCAAAAACGAAAATCAAATTTTGAAAAAAACTACTTTAAACACGATTTTCTCGATTTTACAAATATCGACTTGTAGCGGGTTTTGTCGTGGCAGGTCACAATTCACAATGTGAAAGAACTTTTTAAGAATGAACATCTCACCACTCAAGTAGCTTCTTCTGTTCTGACAGGGTTCTGAAGAAGAAATGAAGAAGTTTAATTTATGTATTTTACTGAGTGTTCTTAGAGGCCTCAAGGGTAAAACTAGGACTAAACCAGAACTAGAAGAGCTTCACAGAAACTCAACCAGAATTCTGATCTAAGCAAACAACAGGTAAATCAGGGTTTCAATTGAACACCAAAACAGTAACTATAAAATTCATGAAATAAAGTGGGTCAATATACCACCGGTTGTGCACTTTCACTTTGAGAATCCCCAATGTCCTTCTCCCTTGTGATGCACCTACACACACACAACCTGAATCTACACTGTGTTTTTCAGTGCCCTTGTTGCAAACTGGCAATTCCATGAAAAGCAGGAACAAAGAGTAGATTTTCCTTTTGCCTGGAGCTATGAGGTCCGGCCCTCGGAGGAAAAAGACATGGATCTTCTCCAAATGCCACCATGGGTGCACTAATGCTGCTTTTGTTGCATGCGCTAATTCTATTATGCTAATCGAGGGTGAATCCAAGCCTTCTTTCTTTTCCTCTTGCCTGCTTGCTCCAGGTCTGCTCCATGTGCCCCCACCAGAACGCTTCCGGCACGGAGCGAGCTGTTAAATGGTCCCTGGAGGCCCCTGGCAGATTAAATGCAGGGTTACACAAGGGAAAGAAAGTTACCAAACAGGTTTAGTTTTTCTTCTTGTCACTAATGTTTATCTATGTCCCAATCACTTTAAATGCATCTGGGCAGTTTTGCAAGCTCTTTTATTTCATTTTATCAATAGGGGCATTGTTTGTAAATCAGCAGCAGATGTGATAATTATATAAGTAATACGGTCAGGCTGTAAATACGTGGAGATTTGTGGAGATTTGTGGAGATTTGTGATGTGCTGTGCCAGACGGGGAGATGTAACTGATATTGAGAAACAGCGGGTTAAAATGTTTTACTTTTATCTTTATTACATTCTCTCAGGATATGTGTGTGTGTTGGTTTGTAGGATTATTTTTTATTTTGTATAGACCATTATTAACATTCTGAAGAAACAGCCATAGGTAATGATAGTATACGTATAATAGTAAGTAAGTGAAAGAAAGAAAGTTATTATTGTCTGAAACATGCAAAAAGCTTTTATCATGTAAAATGGGGCTTAATGTAGTCCCCCAGTGTCTGTGCACACTGAAGTATGAATGTGTGTGAATGGTTGAATGGGTGAGTGGGTCCTTGATGTACAGTTTAACGATTTACCATTTAGATCAATTCTGGAAACTTGGATGAAACACAGTACTTTTATTTATTGCAAGAATGAATCACTGCCTTGGAGGGTCATGTTTTGTCCACAGTTAGTCCTACTTTTGTGGTTCGGTATAATAAATATGAAATATAATTGTATTTTTCAATTATAATATGACAAACAAACATTTTCTCCTGGAGCAAAAAGAAAAAACAGCAATAGTAAAACTGATATATCATGTTATCATACAGTCAAAAATGTCACAATAATATCATGAGCATCACAAAATGAAGAATTACAAGTCTCTTTACTTGGATTCATTGTTGTGGTGCAGCAAAAATAAACTTAGGGAGCAATATGGACCCTGTTCCTTTCTTCCATTTCAGTGTGGACTACATGAAGAAATATTGTTATGAAGCACTCCACAAAATATTGCAATAAATATCGTGGAGGAGTTCAAGTATCTTGGGGTCTTGTTCACGAGTGAGGGGAGGACAGAGCGTGAGATTGACAGGTGGATCGGTGCAGCGTCGGCAGTGATGTGGTCGCTGTACCGGACCGTTGTGGTGAAGAGGAAGCTGAGCCGAAAGGCAAAGCTCTCGATTTACCGGTCAATCTACGTTCCTCCCTTCACCTATGGTCATGAGCTCTGGGTAATGACCGAAAGGACAAGATCGTGGATACAAGCTGCCGAAATGAGTTTCCTCCGCAGAGTGGCTGGGCGCACCCTTAGAGATAGGGTGAGGAGCTCAGTCATAGGGGAGGAGCTCGGAGTAGAGCTGCTGCTCCTCCATGTCGAGAGGAACAGCTGAGGTGGCTCGGGCATCTGTTTCGGATGCCTCCTAGATGCCTCCTTCGGGAGGTGTTCCGGGCATGTCCCACTGGGAGGAGGCACTGGGGAAGACCCAGGACACACTGGAGGGACTATGTGTCCCGGCTGGCCTGGGAACGCCGTGGGGTCCCCCTGGAGGAGTTGGAGGAAGTGTCCGGGATGAAGGAAGTCTGGGATTCCCTACTTAGGTCGTATTCACACCAGGACAGTCCGATAGTTCACTTGCTTTGGTCCAGACCAAATTTATTTTTATTTTTTTTATTTTGGTGCGGTCACTGCAGTTTTTTTGTAAGTGGACCAACATCTGTAAACAAAACCACGTGTGCTGAGGTCGTCCAGCCATTGGACAGAAATGAGCCATGTCAAAGCGCCGTGTCCAAACACGGAAGGAGGAGAATCATGGCGTTACGTGCTGTTTTCAATCTAGCCTTAGCAATATGGTTGCTTTTGTTTTTACAGTTCGCACAAAACTATTTTACAATCAATTTCCAAACGACGAAGACACAGGACAAGACGGCTACGGAGGACAGCGCTCATGTGCACACACCAAGTTTTGACTGTTGCTTACCCAAAACGTAAGTAAGCCTCATTTAGTTTTATTTAGTTTCGTTCGCCTCGTTTCGTAAGCCTCGGTTTCCCATAATGCTCGACATACGACGGGAGCCCGTTAAGTACAAAAAGCCAACTTGTGTCGGATCGAGTCCGGTCTGCATTCTCACCTCAAATGAACCGCACCAGAGTTCAAATGGTACCGTGCTGAGACCAAGCTTTTTAGGTGTTCTCGGTTTGCTTGTTTGCTCCGGATCGAGATTTTAGTTTTTTTATTCACACCAGCCCAAAAGGTCAGAATCAAAGGAACAAATGAACAAATGAACATCCAAACAAGGCAGGTGTGAATACCCCCTTAGACTGTTGTCTCTACGACCCGGCCCCAAATAAGCGGAAGAAAATGGATAGATATCGTACCATGAGATGAATATCATGAAAATATCGTTTTGGATGATTTGGATATTATTACATCACTGTTTGCTACAGTACTGTTTTATTTATTTTAATAATTTTAATTAAATAAATAAAAAATTGAAAATAAAAAAATAATTTCTTTTTTTAAGAAAATAATTTTAATTAATTTAATATACATTTATTACATCACCTTTATTATAATTTATACTCATTACTACTAATTATAATCATAAGAATGCACATCAGGAGCCTGACATGCTATTCCTTTTATTGGCATCTGAAAATAATACATGCGTGTTGTGCTAAAGCATTAAAAGCTGTTTGCTGTCAAAAATAATATTTTGTAATTCAGATTTAAGTATGTTTAGCTGTTGATGCATTTGGGTAGAAGGCCGGTGGGACCCTTAAAGCATGCTACAACTCACTAATTATATTTATTGTACAATCTATAGGGTCTAAACTACAGTCTGTGCATCTTCTGGGCAACTCTGGACCCCCAAATCCTCCCACACTGCCCCCACGTCCAGCAGCCCTCTTTTAAACTGTCATGCTTTGTCATCATTAAACGCCATGAATCACATTTTAAGGACAAGCTTAAGCAAAACATAGCAACTGGCAAACATGGCAGTGGTAAATCAGAAATAATGAAACCGCGCTCTAAGTGAAACCAGGAGGGCCGAGCAGAGGATTGTGGGTAACCCGATAGGACAGGAGGCAGGAGAGCCAGTAAAGCCCAGCCTCAGCGTGACATGAAGCCCACTGCGGAGGCCTGCAGACGGGTACGTTCTTCTGCACAGACCCTGGGAGAGAGGACTGAGTCATAAGCAGTGGAGCACATTATTACAGGAAGAGATAGGGAACAGAGTATATTTTTGGTACCAAATGTGAAAATACATCTAAATAATAACTAAAGATGAAAGATCCTATGATAAATTGATTATTGTTGAGTTTTTAGCTGCTAGTTTATGCTGTTGTTGCTCCTCAAAAACATACCTGGAGTTGTGTTTTGTTTCATGCACATGTTTGAGTAATCCTGCATTATTATGACTACATCTCCAAAACTCAGTATGCTCTAGTATAATATATGCTCCATTCCACCTTGTGATGTCATGAAGTGGTAGTTTTCCACTTAACAGCTTATTTTAGTTAAGTAGAGATAGTCAATTCCAGGTCTGAAATGATCAAAATTATTCTAGTGTATATAGTTTAACAATACCTGCTTGTCTCCATGATGAAGATAATCAAGTTTAATGGCATACTGTGGAACATTCTAGGCAACGCTATAACATCACCTTAGAAACAAGTTGGATAAGGACAAAACAAAACCAAACAAAAAAAATCAAATATATGAGACCTCCATTGCCAGCATATTCTCAAATGATATCTGATCAAAATAGCAAAAGGAGAAATTCAATTTGTCAACTGGACAAAAGTTTATTTGGCCGAATATGTTTCGCAGCTCATCCAAGCTACTTCTTTAGTTCTGGTCAGATGCTGGTGGACACTGCCTTATATCTGCTTGAAGGGAGGAGCTAACTACAATGACATTAATTTGAAACTACCTCACCTACTTGTTTTCAGTTTCTGTTAGTTAGCTGGGCCTATTCAATAGAACGTTTTCACGTGATGTCATAATCTGGAAGTCGGCCATTTTGGGTGGTTTCGAAGCACAGTGAACAGTGCATTTATGCCGCAAAGTTAAAGATCCCATGACATGGTACTTCTTATATGGCGCCTTAATGGTTCCCTAATACTGTAAATGAATCCTTCTTTAAAATCAAGACTCAATGCATGAGAAAGCCCCATGAACACAGAGTCAAAAATATCTCTCTGAAACACTTTATTCTGGGCGTTGTTGCTTGAATACAAATGAGGAGGACAGAGACAGGCCAGTGCAGCGGGCGGGGGTGTGACCAAACTCTCCGCTCTTTCCTCGTTTAGTGGTGAGCTGTGCGCTGGCCCCACTTCCGCGTTTAAGTGCAGAGGAAGATATGAGATGATTTCCATTGGAAAAATAAACACATTTCCACAGAAAATAAAATTAAACCACTGCTGTTTCAAAGGTTCGGAGGCTCGGATAAAGGACATCCAAGCCTGGAAACACTCGCACGTGCCTCCAGGCAAATAAAAAAAAACGCATCTCGCATTGCGTAGCTCGTTTGCGGTCTCTCTGGGCGTGATTTCCAGAGACGGTGGGTAGACATCCAGACGGGGGGTGGAACTGCATTTGCGATTTTCCCCGAGTGTGACGTCAGAAATTTCCCTTATTCAGAATCGCCCGTTTGGGCTGTCTTTTTTTCAAATGCAAATCAAATTGCAAATGCTCAGATTACACATTTCGCAACTTTTAGCCATGGGGGGGGCCCTAAACAGGGTAGGGGAGCTCACATTAACGTTCAAAAACCTCAGAAAGTGAACATTTCATGCCATGGGACTTTTTAAAAAAAGCGAAATGGTCAAGTATTGTGCGGTCTTAGGCTGTCACAATAGATCAAACAGAGAAAAACACCTGCATTTCTATCGTTTACCTAAAGTAGTGACCAACCAGGGTGAACAGACAGAGAAATTATCAAAGGAAAGGAGGTGTCTTCAACAGAACTTGGATGGGAAAAATCTCAACAACAGTCGCATATGCTCAGCTCATTTCGCAGCTGGTACGTATTTCATACTGTGCATTGTGACTGCTAATTTTGAACCAATTTGTAGCGACCATGTTTACATAAACAACACATGTAATACAAGTATGCCTACCTTTGCCATCACAATACGCTTGTCTCCAATTTTTCGCACTTTGCGCTCTCGTACCAGTCACAAACAAACTGGTTGTTGCCTCCAGACCTTTAGAGCTCTTAAGGTCTTGTGCTGTATATGGGCTTGGGGAGAAGACCAGGTAGTTCACAATGTCATGATAGCTTACAGCTAACCTGGGAAATCCCAGGCTGTCTTTCGTTCGTTCCGATCTGAAAGACAGCCTGGTGACTATGGCAAGCGAGCTCTCCTGATTCTGGGAGCCAATCAGAGAGCGGGGAGGGGTGGAAAGACGGTGACTCGTACTACGTGACAAACGGAAGCTTGTAGTTTGAACTGACAACTGACATGATTGGCTATGGGCTACGTATACGCCAAATGATAGACATTTGTAACGCCCAATAAACGGCCGTTGGCGATCGTAAACCACACCTCCAGTACGAGATATTTCGAAGGTGGCTTCCAGACCATATCTCACTTGTGATATGGTCAGGTGTAAACCAGGCAAGCTTACAGCAGGCAGAATTGACAAATTGCCACTGTCATTGAATACACTTGAATCCATCTCATACGGATCTTCTTGGCCAATTGATTCAAGTTTTTTCATATAGCGCTTCTTTTCTTTGGCATCCAGCTTCTCCCTATACAGCTGGTCAACTGTGTCGAAACGTTTGGATTCCGATGTGGAAGGTTTCTCGTGAAATTTAGATTTTTTTCTGCATGGTCGCTATGTAAATACATGTAATTTTGAGCACGTAATGTCCCCAAGATGGCCGCACATCCGGGTAATCGTCCTTTTTTTGGGTTCGTGAAAACGCTCTATATGCAGTGGGAGTGTGTGGTCTTGTTAGCAGAACCATTCAGGGCCATAATGGGTGTTTTCACACCTCTGGACCTGACCTGGGTAGTCCTATTATTTTCTTTGTTAGTTTTGATTTAGGTTTGAGGATAGAGTTATAGATGGGAGAGAAATGATGTCTGAGACCATTTCTGTTCTATTCTGTTTTTTTTTCTTGACTCCACCTAGAAGCCACAGGCCACTCCTTTGAGGACAGTGAGGTACAGATCTTGGCCAGAGAAAAGAACTGGTTTGAGAGGGGAGATAAAGAGGCTATTTTTGTCAAAACAAATTGAATTTCTCCTTTTGCCATGGATTCTACCTGGACGACTGAGGGCTTCTACATACATCTCTGATCCAAATACTGCAGTAGTCTTCGCATATTTTGGGGGTTAACCTCACTTGTGAAACATGGATGATTTGCAACATTTCAGTTTCTTATTTACCTTTTGTGTCTAAAGTAGATGGTCAATTGAAGTTAAATCACCCACTCACTGAAAGTTTTGCCATTCAACACATGCTTGGCTTACTTTTTAATGTGCTTTGGCTGGACACTTGGTAAACCTTGCCTGTAGTGTCTTTATATTGATTGTGATGGCAGGTCAAGGGTCAAGGGTACAGGCACAGAATAGCTGCCACGTTACTGTCAGCCTGCCCCAGTATAAATGTGGCTAAGATCAAGTTTACCCAGTGATTAGTTTAAAGGTTGTAAATGATCTTGGAAATAAAAGTATACCACAATTATTCTCAAACCTGTGTGTGCAAAACCTGAGCCAGTGCTTGGCTGCCTCTCTGTCTCCTGCACTCTGGGGTCAGTTGTTGTAGAATGGTTTTCTGTAATTGTTGTATTAGCTAATAGAGATATTTGCAACAGTGCCACAAACGCCAAATTATATGAAACAAAAAAAGAACTGAACCTATTGTTTTAAAACGAGACTTAAAGGGCCCATATTACGCTGTGTTCTGATCTGTTGACAATGTTTCCTCCTCAAAAACACACCTGGATTTTTGTTTTGTTTGTTTTTGTTTGTGTGTTTTAACACACAAACGCTGCATATTTAGACTGTGTTCTCTCAAACTAAAACTTGACTGAAATTGTGTGTGTTATTGTAGTTGTGCTACTGTTGATTTTTTTTGTGCTTACCATTGCTCGTATGTTTACTTGTGGACTTTAAATGTTCTTGATAGAAACACCTTATGTGTAATTTATTATCCCTGATCAAAAGTTTATTTATTTATTTATTTTTCTATGAGAATGGAATTTGCCTTTGATTTGTTTTGTTTTTGTGTTTTTCAACTGAACTGACATAGAAGCTAAATCAGTCATTTATGTTTTGGAAGACAGGGGTGGGATTCAATACGTTTTCTTCTTCCCACTCCTTTTCGGGCAAAAAACAAAACAAAACAATGTATTTGACTGTATATTGGTTACATGTATTTATTTCCTTGTGTTGACCTGCTCGAAATGAATAAATAAATGAAATGAATACTTCTATTATTACTACAAGCAAGACAACCACAATGAATGCATAAAATGAAATGGAAAAAAAAGAATTAAAACTCCACTAGAATCATTTGGATGATATCAGCTCTAGAATTGCCAGTCTCTACTGAACAAAAGATAAAAGGTAGAGCTGTTAACTTCTACCTACCACTACATGACATCACAAGGTGGAACAGAGCATTTTGAGTTTTGTAGATGTAGTCAGACTAATAGGGTTATTTAAACATGTGTGAAGGCACCATCCTCACCAGCTGCATCACTGTGTGGTGTGGCACCTGCACCGTGTCCTGCCGGAAAAACCTACATCAAGTAGTGAGAGCAGCTGAGAGAATCGTGGGTGTCTCTCTCCCCTCCCTGTAGGACATCTACCCCACCCGCCTCACCCGCAAAGCCCTCTGGGTGATCCCACCCACCCATCCAACTGCCTCTTCAGTCTGCTGCCATCAGGAAGGAGACTGAGGAGCCTCAGGGCCAAGACCAGCAGACTGAAAGACAGCTTCATCCACCAAGCTGTCAGGATGCTGAACTCTCTCCCTGCCCTCCCTCCCCCAATGACCTTGCTGCTTAAATGACACCATTTGAGCTTTATTACGCCACACATTGTGTTTTACCTATTTGTACTATATACAAGTCTACTGTACTTTTGCTACAGGTATATGTGATGTTTAGTCAAGGGGTTTATTGTCATGTTTATCAGATGTTTTATGTTCACTTGGGCCTAGGGGGCGCTGCAATTTCAAATCCTGTGTGTGCAACCTGTACATATGTTTTTTTCACAATAAAGCTGACTTTGAACTTCGAACTTTGAATGAAACAAAACACAACTCTGAGTATTTTTCTTTTTAATTTTGTGTGATAGGACCTATAAAGTCTTCATTTTAATGATTGTAAAATACCAGCGTCCTGACTAAAAGCAGGACTGTGTACTAAAAAGTGTACTCAAGTAAAAGTACAGCTATCGTTAAAATGTACTCAACAATGTTCTGTCCGCTCCGTCCTGCTCTGGTCCTTGATAAAGAGTTTAAAATACATCACAGAGACTAGCCAGCGGTATCTCATTCCCATAAAGTTTTAAGTCCAAAAATCACATTTTAATTGCAAGATCCAGCTAAATGTTCAGTGAAATGAGTTCTTGTAGTCGTTAGCCACTACGCTGATTAGACATGAGTGAGCAAACTTTTCACATTGGAAAGTCTGTGAGGAAAATGAATGGGAAATTTACTTCTGGAACCAGGGGGTGGGTGGGCACTGTTGAGCTCCATTACAAAACCATGTACTGAGGACAAATTTGTATGTAAAAGTAAAACACACTCACACATAAAAAGCATCATTTAGTTGTTTTAAATTGTAATCCTCATGTTTTCTGAGCTCTGGCCAGTCAGAGCAGACGATACAGAACCGTTTTGTGTGTTTGTAGTTATAGAAAGAAGCAGACACAGCCGTGCTTTAGGATAATGGGACTTGTGCGCTTCTCAGTAACTCCTATGAATTAAAATATACAATTACATGTTTACATTTCTGGAGACACTCTCTTCTTTGTTTTCCTTTCTGCAGTTTATATACATACAGAAAACCTCAGATAGTGTATGTGATGAAGATATATAGACTTATGGTGCAAGGGGGAAAAAAATTAAATAGCACAACTAAATATGTTTTTATAAAAATATTTCTTTGTTGCTTTGTTGACAGCACTGCAGCACTCAGTGAGCTTCTTGATGAAGTATCCTGAAATGGTTTTCACTTCACAGCTGGATCATAATGCCAATAATGTAAACCAGGCAAAACAAAGGTTGGCTATTTTGACTGATTTAATTTTTTTATGTATTATTATTATTATTATTATTATTATTATTATTAGTAGTAGTAGTAGTAGTAGTAGTAGTAGTAGTAGTAGTAGTAGTAGTAGTAGTAGTAGTAGTAGTAGTAGTATTGAGTTATTTTGATGTTATTTATTTATTTTTTTGTTTACTACTTTTTACATGTGTCCATTCATAGTTTTGATACTTGAAATTCTACAATGTAAATGGAAATAAAGAGGAAAAATAAATGGAAAAATATGACTGGTAGAGTATACTTGATTAAAAGTACAGTAAAATAAAAGTACAGGTTTAAAAAGTCTACTCAAAAAAGTACAATTACCCAAAGAAATCTTCTCAACTTCCATGATGTGAGTACTTGCAATTACTTTCCGCCTCTGTATATGATGTTTATATTACCTGTCTTTTAATACCTCACTCACAACTCTGAACGTCTCCCTTTACAAGAGTATATATGGTCTAATCAAGTTGAGAGACTGTTCTTGACCTTATTGGATTTATAAATATCTAATCAAGACGAATGGGCTGTCGTTTTAATGCTCCTAATCCACATTCCCCTGTCCTTTAAGGAAACCTCACTGAACATTTTTCTACCCCACGTCCAATGAGGGCCGATTATCCAGGACTTAGTGTATTTTAAGTCCTGTGCATATAAGGGGCCTCACTACTGTGCATGCCATAAAGGGCAGCAGTTAGTGTGTGAGCGATGAGCCGGACACCAGTGGACTTTTTCTCTCCAAAAATGATATTAATTCCTTCACGTTGTAATGTTTGGCTCATGGAGGAGCTATGTAGGTAAGAAGTGTGTCCAGAGAATGAATAGTCGTGTCCCAGACTGGACAGCTAATAAAGAAGGCAGTTAAGTTTAAGGAGGGAGGGAGAGGAGAATGCATATCATCTTTCACTCCTCTATGGCTTGTCATCGTGCCTAAATCAGCTTTGTGTTAAATGGAGCCAAAGCATAAAGCTCTGTCCACTGCTCAGTACAGAAATGGGACTAGAAAAAGACTGAGGAGTCCAGATATTACTACAAGAGAAATAAAGTAGTACTCGATAACATAAAAGAACGCAAAATGGTGGATGGAAAGATTATATTTGAAACAGTTTTAACATTTCAGACATATATTAAAGCTACACTGTGTAACCTTTTTGGTGGGAGGCGTTTGGTTTTGCTCGTCTCCATGGAGCTGTTACTGGTTTGCCGAGAATTTTCTACAGTATGACATTTATTCAACTTCAGGTGTTTTATAGCTCACCTCTCCACAGATCTGACCTGTAGCTTTGTGGAGATATGTAGTTTAACGCCATATTGTGGAACATTCAAGGCAAAGCAATCGCATCGCTACGGAGACAAGCAGAAAATTTACACAGTGTAGGGGAGATACACTTTTTTCAAACGATAATGAGACATATTGGAAAACTGGAAATTGGAAACCATTGGAAATATAGACGAATACTACATTACAATAAAACTATACAAAGTAATCAAACAAATAAATATTTGTTTGTGAACTGCTAGAAGTCCAATTTCTCAAAACATCGCTACAACCAAGTGGAACTAAATGTAACAGTTCCCAGCATGCCCCTCTCTCCTGCCCCTCACAGTGGAAATTGCATTGGCCATGGTGAGGGAGATGCATATGGCTCAAGTTTCGATTCTTTTTGAACTTTTCATCGTCAATAAATTGCGAGATGAAGCCGATTAGTAAAGTGTATTTTGGCTTCTTCTCACAGCTGGGCGACCGCTGTGTGTGTGTTGATATGTCCAGACTGTTGTTCTTGGACGAAACCTGTACTTTTTCAGAATAGGAGCAGCACAAAGATAAACAGAGTGCCAATAAAAGTGAAAGGAACACTGTACACATTGTATCAGAGTCAGAAATAAACATGTGGTTAATGTAGTGGATAGCGTTCACAAGTTCCCACCGATGCCTTGAGTTTAAAATTTGCCCATAAAACACTGGAGGTGCTTAGATTTTTTTTTTTTTTTTTAACATAAAATGGGTTTTGCTAAAAGATCACAATCAATCTAACGATGGCCCAATTATTGTATTTATTTCTATATCACAACTCAAATGATACACTATGATGGCGCCACACTCACGCTAGCGCTCACACTTCACAGCAAGAAGGTTTCGGGTTCGTTCCCTGGGTCGCCTGGGCCTTTCTGTGTGTTCTGTGTGGAGTTTGCATGCACGCCCGGACATTTCTGTGTGGAGTTTGTCTGGGTTGGTTTCCTCCGGGCACTCCGGTTTCCCCCATCAACCCCCCCCCCAAAAAAAACTATGCACCATAGGTAAAACCAAACCTAAGCAACAAGATCATGGAGATGGGTCCCTGGGCGCAGTAATGTGCTGCCCACTAATAATAAGCATGGGTTAAATGCAGAGAACAATTTCTTCTGTGTGAGATCAATAAAGTTATTCCTCTTCTTCTTTTCCTTGTGTAGTTCCACTTCTGGCCACATGATGTCAGCCTTATGCACATCCACAGATTACAACTACAACAATTACACCGGAGAGTTAATTCCCACACGAACATGTGGCTCCAAGTAAGTAATGCTTTAAATAAAATAAAATAAAATAAAATAAATTGCAGAATCTGATTAAACATGAACATAATTTGGGTATATTTACAAATCCAAAAGTTATGATTTATTCTACAATTTAAATGCTTCTGCAGATGGGCAAAGAGCGATATAGAGTGATAAAGAGCAAAAAAATTGTAACTCTTTGTAGCTTTTTAAAATCTTCATGTTCAGAATAATACGTCTGTTACATCAGCGCATCATCAAAGTTGGCATAAAAACTTTAAACGTTAAGTTACAAAGTACTTGTTTTTACTTGTCATTTTGTGTCCAATGTTCTTTTGGTGTTTTGCTCATAGTTTAGCTCTACTTGCTTGGGTTGTGTTGGTACTTGGAGTTAAGCAGCTGTGGTTGATCATAGCAGTTTACATTTATTCTCACATGGTTTACATTTATTCTTCTGACTTTTGTTTCTGGTTATATTCTGCTAGACTCCAGCAGCAGAAGAGCTATGTAGGAAAGTTTGAAAATGATTTTACTTGAAACAGTAATCCCAACATTTATCAGCATGATCCTGGAATAAGAAACTGTGAGCAGATAAAGGAGTGTGCATAAAGACTGTTTTTATTTTTATTAACTAATGCATTGAATAGACACCCCCCCCCCCCCATATCTGACTGTAATCATAGAGGAAGACAATACTGATAAAAAAAATAATAATCACATTTTCCCATTATTTAAAGGAAAAGTAACGTTATTTTACAATCTGAGCCTTCTTTCGGTATTAAAACAAGTCGTTTGACTCACCCATATCACGTTCGTGTCATTTGGAGCTGTTTGAAGAAAGTTATGTTGTAGCGTATCCGTTAGCATTTGTACTCGGGGCATTACTTTGCGGTCTCCAAATAACACAAACTTTAGCACTTTTCAAATCATAGAAGCCCCATGTCTTAATGTAAGATTTCGTTTGAAGCAAAAGTGGCCTGTAATCCGAGATTTATCCATAGTTTTCAGCTTTGCGTTTCATGTTTGGGTCCCGGGAGCAGTCCGCGCATGCGCACTGGCGTCCTCATCTACTCGAAACTATGGCTAAATCTCGGATTACAGGCCACTTTTGCTTCAAACGAAATCTTACATTAAGACATTGGGCTTCTATGATTTGAAAAGTGCTAAAGTTTGTGTTATTTGGACACCGCAAAGTAATGCCCCGAGCATATGATACAGCACCATGTTAACGGATACGGGATCATTACTAGAACAGAACGGCTCAACATAAGTTCTGCGATACTGCTCCAATTGACAGAAAAATGCTATGGGTGAGTAAAACTACTTGTTTTATTGCCGAAAGAAGGCTCAGATTGTAAAAAAAACGTAAATTTGCCTTTAAATAACAATTTTAGAAATTTTAACAATGCATCAGGAATGTGCTAAAGTGTACCTGCAATTCCAATCGACTTGTTTTGAGAAAACGTCAAACCCTCTCTCCGTAACTGCTGCATTATTTTCTGTAAATCATCTCCTATTCGTAACGTGGGACTCGGCTGCAGATTTGCCCCTATGATTGCTAGCATCGGTGAGCTTCTTTGGACTGGAGCCAAACACTGTAGGTGATGTCACACTTCATACAATATATGGGTTCAAGTGTATCCGAAAATATGAATGGATCGTAAAAATTAACAAAAAAAAGTGCTAAAATGTCACTTTACATCTTTGTTTTGGAAGTTTACGTTAGATTTACCTTTTACATTCTACATTTTTACTAGTTTTAATTATAAACAATAGGTGACTAATCGATTATCTGGGAATATCTTGTATATAGTTGACCTAGAATTTCTTTAGCTGACTTCATCCCGAGAAGCTAGAAAAGTTTGCCATTTTTTCTTTAAACTAGCAAAACAGCTGAAGTTCTCCCTTGATTCTTTTCCCAGGCCTGTTTGTGGAGGAAGAGGAGAGATGGGAGGTGTCCGGGTTGATAACCCCTCTCAATCACTCTGACACTGGGACCGGAGCGGTGTCGAGGTGGGGCCTCTGGAGGGGGCTGAGGCTGGACCCCTAAAATGGAGCTACAACAACACAGAAGAGCGAGAAGGTATGAAGCAGGAATGATGATAAGATGTACAGACAGAGAGGCAAACACCCATTAACGAGGACCGAAACTGAAAGCCAAGTGAATTTAAGTGTGAGCACTGCTGAAATTTAACAAGGCTACATCTGTGCCAAGAAAAATAATGTATATTTCTAAGATTTCAACACTTGTGGCTTGCTCAGTGGCTGCATACATTTAATTCATACTTTTAATCTCTCTGGTTGCTTCTCGCTTTCCACGCTATTGACAGAACTATTCAGACAGAACTATTCAGACAGAACTATACATTTTTTTCTTTGGGCATTCAGTTTCACTTTCTTTTGTGTAATACAATTTATTACTCCGAAGTTACCAAACCCACTGTTTAATGAAATTTAAATTCCTTTCAAATGAGACACATGGCCCAGATTTGAACTGTTAATTTGATGTAATCTCAAAAGCCCAGATTTGATATACTACATAACAAATATGACCATCAATACTCTTAATGAAGCATAATTTGTACTGCACAAATAGTTTACCAAGTGATTCATGCTTAGTAACGTATTTCATGACCCTAACTCTTAACCCCTTTAACTGGTTATTAATTGTTTGAAAACTATTTGAACTCAATGGACTCGCCATCTAGATCAGTTTTGTGGTTTACAATGAATAGAATGTAAAATAATGATCCATACATGTTATAATTTCCATCCATCCATCCATTTTCTTCCGCTTATCCGGGGCCACTGAGGATTAAATTTGACCTGCTGCAAACTATTCCAAATGAACTAGTTCTGTTTTTCACCCTTTCAAAAACTGTAAATATACGGTACAGAGTCTTTAAGTGAAAAGTGAGTTTTGAGTGCTTCTTCGCGCCCAAAAGCAGCAGACATAGCGAGCGGGGTCAGAAAAAAAAGGCAGTGATAAGCCCTGACACAGAGTGATGGAGGGGCTGGCACAGAGCTGCTTTATCTGTTTGGTCAAATGTTTAAAAGACTCATTTTTCTTTCGCGATCACTCTCCTGTCATCCTGCTATCGGCTCTCCTCAGGCGCCCATGTCTTATCACACTCCCAGAGGCCAATAGGTTTATGTAGGTTTAGGTTATCATAAATATGCATTACCACATTTTTACTGTATGACTGCTATGTGCTGTTCAGATAAGACCCGGTAACTTCATGCTCTATTTGAATTACAGTCCACTTTTAAACCTGATAAAAATGACACTGAGTATAAACACATAAATGGATGATTGCATATGTTAAGGAATTTCACTGATTGTCCGCTGCTTTCAGATGGGGCACAGCCAAAGGGAAAAGTCTGCTCCTGCAGAGTCTTCCACTGCGTAAATAAACTTCGGCCTAAATCTTTCAGGGAGGCTTCACCCATCACCGAGCTGTGTCACCAACAGGTAATACAAAAGAAGGTGTATGATGTAATTTTTCTGTTGGCAGCTCCGGTACTGACTTGTATCCATGTAGATGTTATTGCTTTGTCTAGGATATTCCAAGTTGCATCTGTTAAAAGGCGGCTCCATTAGCAGTGGAAAAGGCATGCTTCTCAAGGTGTTTTTAGCAGTAGAATCACTTGTAATTATATAAATACAAAATACATTAGTTTAATGCAATTACATGCAAGAACATTTCAAGCATAGCAATAGCATCTCCATGGAGACAAGTATCAAAGTTCAAAATTCAAAGTTCAAAGTCAGCTTTATTGTCAAAAAACATATGTACAGGTTGCACACACAGTATTTGATATTGCAGTGTTCCCTAGGCCCACAGTGAACATAAAACATTTGATAAACAAGACAATAAACACCATGACTAAAACATCACATATACCTGTAGCAAAAGTACAGTAAACTTGTACATAATACAAATAGGTAAAAACACAATGTGTGGCGTAATAAAGCTGAAATGGTGTCATTCAAGCAGCAGTGTCAGTGTCCTTTAAGTGTCATTTAAGTATGTGGCAGAACTCACAGAAAAGTTCCATAGTGCACCTTTAACAGAAGCCAGAAAGCCACATGGTAGAAAACAGATTTTACAATGGGGAAACATGAGGTAGTCTTAATTCAAAGCAGCCATAAGTGAGACCAAGTACATACAGCTGTACTGACCAGTTCAGCCCTCTTCTGTCACACTCCACTCTGATAACTGAGATCTATGGTGCACAACAAATCACTGTATAAACCAACGTGTCAAGGCAGAGTATGTCCCATATTCTGCTCTACAATTAATTTGACTGCTACTTGCTCAAAGCCATAGTAACACAATGTGTTTGACAAAGTTTTTATAGCAACCCCCAAAGCGAGAGATAAAAATGGTACATCCTTCTGTACTGTTGTCAGCAGTCTTCAGGCCGGGGCAGGTGAGCTCCCAAAGACAGTGGTAGTTATGGGAAAGTTGAAGTTTACATAAGAGATTGGATGTACTGTGGTGACTTCACACTTTGCTGCAGGTTGCCAATAACATTTCCACAGATTTGTGCTTGTCTGCTTGTAAACAATTAAACCGTGGAAGTTTCCAAGACTATAAATCAGTTTTATTTGTGTTTGAGCTTATTATAACATGATAATTTACTTGGAGAATTACTTTAGTAAATCTTACCCATGACAGTAGATGATTTTCACTGTATTAAAGGTTTAGATTTATTCACAGGTGACAATCAAAACATTATCTGCAGGCAAATAATACATTAAATAGTTTTAAACCTTAGTCAACTCCAAACATATTGGTCAGTTATTTTGTTTGTAAATGTAAACGTAAACGTAGCGCTTCCAGAAGTCACTAGGGGAGCTAGAATTAACTAAAGAAGTGCATGTAGAATTTGTAATTCAAATTTCATAATCATGACATGATCTCATTCCTGTCATGTCATCCCAGATATTAGGTAAACATGCCGCTCAATTGTAATGTTGACTTATTCTTAGTTACACAAAAAATGACATGATGGCCAAGTTGTCAATATTGTCATTTGGTGTTTTGGTTCTCTAGACTATTGTCCAATCAGAAAGCAGAATAAGCATCTTCATGTGAATAGGTTGCCAATTACAAAAACTGTTGGATAGAAGCCTAAAAGATCCTCTCTGATCTCAATCCTTGCTACCTGGAAGCCTCTGCAGCTCAGCGTTTGAACTCTGGAGCTTCTGAGCTTTCACATGAGACATAACCTGTGTTGGGCACGTTACATTGAAAAAGTAATTAATTACAGTTACTAGTTACTAACCCAAAAAAGTAACTGAGTTACTACACTATAAAAGTAACTAGTTACCTAGGAAAGTAACTAATGCGTTACTTTTTTTTTTTAGTTAAAAAATGTCAAATCATTTGGATTTTTTTTTACAGTGCATTATACAGCTTTTGCTGCTTGGCTGACGTGGCTCCGTCACCGTGGCCTTCATTGTTAACGGCACCTAGCATGCGATTATCATCATGGGGCCTGCTTCTTCTGCCCCTTCCTCTCCTCCTCCTCTCCTCTTCCTCCTCTCCTCCTACTCCTCTCTCCTTCATTGTTAACGGCACCTAGCATGCGATTATCATCATGGGGCCTGCTGGTGGCCACTAGTTTAACAGAAGCGTGCGCCGTCCAGAGATGCTTCATTAAATTCGAGTTGCTTATATTGGACATGGACAAAGTTTGGTCTTTGACACAATGTGCACGTAACATATACGTTTTTACCTTTTACCTCGACGAGGTTAAAATACTGCCTATACTTCTGTCTTCGACTCAGGACTCGCCATCTGACACAGGGTGTGTGTATTGTGTGTGCGCGCTACTACTGTGTGCTGTGATTGTGTGTAGAACCCGCCCACCGCCCACTGGGTGTCTCTGGTTGGCTCAACATGAAATCTTACTCTGCTTTAGCAAATCATCATTACTTATCCCGCCCTTACCAAAGGGAGAAAAAAATTCCCCTGTGCCTATGCGAGTCACGCACATGATGCCAGTTTCAAAATGAGTAGGTTCAGTAACGCGGTAACGCGCCGTTTAGTAACGGTAATTGAGTTCCTTTATTTTAAAAGTAACACGTTACAGTATTAGTTACTGTCAACAGTAAGGGCGTTACAGTAACGCGTTATTAGTAACGCGTTACTGCACAACACTGGACATAACCTGTCCATATTGAGAATGAGAAAAATGTGTTTGTGTCCTCATTCTGCAGGTTAAGGCACTGTGGCAGCCCGGGCTCAACTGGGACAGTAGTATCCTTTTTTAAGCCAGTAGGTGAGCATGCTACAGACCCTACCTTTAATAAAATCAGTTTAAAAGGATAGTTTACATCTGTCTACTAAGAAAACATATAAGGGCACAGTTGAAGCATTTAAGAGCCATAATTTAAAATGTCTGTGTCAGTGGTTGTGTAAATTGTGACTTAAAACTTCAGTTGCTCTAATCCACAGGTAGCTGAATTTGTTTGCATAATGTCTTTGCCTGCCCTGTTCATTCTAAGTGGTGCAGGACTGCAGTGTCACGGTACAGAAGTAGGGCTATGGTGAACTGCTTTTCAAAATCAAACAATTCATTGCTGTTCCTTCTTAATCTCTGTTTGCTTCTCATTGCGAGCACAGGCTATTAATCAGGCCTAACATAAATACCTTGTGACAGCGGATTGTAATGGTGTGTGTGACTGCTGGCAGCGGGTGCTCAGAGCCAGATAAACAAGATAAGAGGGAGAAGCAGACAACCACTGTAGCCCAGATGTGGTCACTTTGTCTGGGCAATAGTGTTAGGGCTAGAAGATATGGCCACGGTGATAAAAATCATGTTGTGTTTGGTTATTTAGTTGTATCACAATTTAGTTCTTTGCAGTTTAATAGAACTCCCTGCTTAAACACAGACAGTTTCCCCACCAACTCTTCCTATTGGTCAGCTTCTCTTATGCTCTGAGTGAGTAGATTTAACCACTGACCGTAATCTGTGAACTTTGATAAGAAACAGTAGCTTTATATTGCTTATACTAAGTTTAACTGAATTGTGATCAAATCGAAATTCTGATCTGGTTCTGACAAAACATGCTCTTGATTTTTGGGCATAGCATGCACCACCTAATTTGGGGTATTGAGAAATAGGCCTGATAAAGAAGAAGAAGACATCCTTTATTTCTTTGACCCATCCTTTTTCAGGAGCAGTGGGCAGCACATCTTTCAGGCACCCGAGGGACAGTACTGTGAAGGGTCTTGCCCAAGGACCCACACTGGTTTGCTCATTGCCCGGGAAGGATTCGAAAGTCAATTGACTTACCAGTTGAGCTAACCAGCCAGATACTCAATAATACCAATAATTTTGATACCACAGTGATAATAAAAATGCTCCTTTTTATACAATAGAATGTAATTTTCAACACAAAATGCTCATTAATATTAATTATTGTTACCATGTGCTCTTATATTGGTGCTGAAGCTCATATGATTTTTTTTTTTTTTCATTATCGATGCTTGAAGGAATATTTAGTTTTATGACTTAAGTGTTATTTTACTATCATTAGTGTAGTGTCCTATTCCTAAATTCTGACACGGGCACTACTTGTACCAGAATGCGTTGTCTGAAGCGTTGTTTGTTGGTGCTAAAATCAATGAAATTGCTTCCAAATAGAAATATACAAAAGTTAAAATGTCAAATGAGTGAATGAATTACCAGTTTGTATCTAACGACTGTACCGGGCATAGTCCTATGAACCGTCTCTTTGGTACCTCGCTGTGGTGTGGCTAATGCTTCATGCTGGTTGAGATCTCATAACTTCAGGTTTGTGCTAACAGGCAAAGATGAATGTATTTTTACCATACCACCCCCAGACCTAAAATGTTAGTCCAGCAGTAAACGAGCCAGCGTGATTGTTTTTAAAGCCCACAGCAGTAAAAAAAGGACTGAAAGATGTCTCCCAAACATTGTATAAATGTTTATTATTTCTAAAACAGGGCCACACCAAAAGCATGCTGAAAGATCACAATGGAATACAAACCACATGCAAGCTCAGGGTAAAGAAAAGTGATGCATTTATTTGATTTGGGTCATGGTCCGTCCCCACATTTTTATGCTTTTGTCTATATTTCAGACTTCAGCTTCAAAGACTTGGCATTACAGTAAACCACTTACAGAACAAAGCAGTTGCTGTGCTGTCATTTTTACTGTTCTCTGCCCAGTTCTCACATTTGAAACTTTACGATTATTTTTATTTATTGTGTATCTTTTTTATTGCTATCAGGAGTGTCTAGGTTAAATTTTGTGATACTCTAAAAACATCCAGTTAACAGCATATAACCTTTTTTATGGTAAACAACTTTAGGCACCGCTCAATACAAAATAGGGCTGGTTTAGTCTAATTGATCTATGGTGTCTACATTTTTTATTTGTTGGACATGGGGTTATGAAAAAGAAATCTGATACTAATCCATAGAAAAACTAGTATTGAAGCTAGATACTCATTTCAAGTACTGGTACTAAAAAGTCACATTCACAATACAAAAATGAACCTTTCGCAAATAGATAAAAGGAGAAGTTCAATTTGTCAACTGGACAAAGTATGTTTGGTTGAAAACGTTTCGCCGCTCATCCGAGAGGCTTCGTCAGCTCTAATAAGAATACTGGTAAGACACTTGCTTATATCTTGCTGCAGGGAGGAGCTAACTAGCTAACTACTTTCCGAAACTATCTCATTGGTTTCCGTCTTTTGTTTCTCTGGCGTCTAGATAACGATCCCTATTCACCCCTACATGCCTGTTTTTCACAGGCGGAAACCAATGAGATAGTTTCGGAAAGTAGTTAGCTAGTTAGCTCCTCCCTGCAGCAAGATATAAGCAAGTGTCTTACCAGTATTCTTATTAGAGCTGACGAAGCCTCTCGGATGAGCGGCGAAACGTTTTCAACCAAACATACTTTGTCCAGTTGACAAATTGAACTTCTCCTTTTATCATGGATTCTACCTGGACGACTGAGGGACTTTTCACGCATCTTTCGCAAATAGGTTTATGATCCTGAGAACAAGTATAAGAGCACAAAGACTAGACTATGGACCACTATGAAACATACAGCTCTGGAAAAAATAAGAGACCACTGCATTTTTTTCTGAAATTAGCATCCCTACATGTATTACAGCCATTCCATTCCAGCGCAGGCCCGGATCTAGACTGCACAGATTGGGGGGTCATTTCAAAATTTTGGTGGGGCATAGTGTGGAGTTTCATGTGGAACATTTTTCTTCTAATGCAGGGGTTCTTAAAGGGACAGTGTGTAAGATTTTTACCCGTTAATTACTGAAATTGAAGATACCCATTCAAAAATACATTGTTTTCCAAGCCTTTTCACTTCCATCATGAAATCAAAGTATTCTTTTGGACTTAGATATAGTCACATAAAAGGGGGATCTTCCCCATATAGAGGCAGCCATTTTGAATACGAGAGCCGCAGAAGGACATTTGGGCTCCGTCTTCGCCTCGGCTCCTGCTAGCAGCTGCTCGGCCGCGCTGCCTGAGGGAGCGAAGGAGAGAAGGGGAGGGGGGAGCCTCGTGGTTTTGGGTAAACAAGACAAGCTGCTGTATCACACGTCGTAATGGATCTAACACGTGTTAAAGATTTAGTTTTATTCACAGATGCCAAGCAAAACATTATCTGCAGGCAAACAATAATTTAAATAGTTTTAATCCTTAGTCAACTCCAAACATATTGGTTAGTTATTTTGTTTGTCTGAAAATTTATAATGATTATTTATTTCACAATGGTGCCTAAAAAACAATTTCCCTTGTTTATCAATAAAGTTTGTTTAAGTCTAAGTCTATAAATAACATAAATTGATCTGCTAGAAAATGTAGAGCTTCCAAAAGTCACTAGGGGAGGCTGCTAGAATTAACTAAAGAAGTGCATGTAGAGTTTGTAATTCAAATTTCTCATTCCTGTCCCCAGATATTAGATAAACATGTTGCTCAATTGTAATGTTGACTTATTCATAGTTACACAAAAAATGACATGATGGCCAAGTTGTCAGTACAGTGGTACCTCACCTTACGAAAGACCCTACATACGAAAAATCCAAGTTAGGAAATGCCTTCATGTTAAATTTTGGTCTCTAGATACGAAAGAAAATTCAAGTTACGAAACGCGAAATCTCAAAAATTCGAATAATGCGCGCTCAGATGCACGCCCCGCTGTTATCCCCGCTCAAAGAGCACCTTTCTCGGCCTCTTAGCTCACAGTGTCAGACCCCCGGCTCTGGAAGTCGGATAGAACCAGAGCCAGCCACGGGGAAAACCCCGCGGCCGTGCCCGCTCAAAGAGCACCTTTCTCGGCCTCTTAGCTCTAGCGCCGAACATGCAAGATTTTCAACAAAATGTATTAAATAATGAAGCGTGGGGGGGAGACACGACTCCGGAAGCAGCGCGGAGACATGAACGCACCGCGCGAGGAGCACACGCACCGCGCGAGGAGCACACGCACCGCGCGAGGAGCACACGCACCGCGCGAGGAGCACACGCACCGCGCGAGGAGCACACGCACCGCGCGAGGAGCACACGCACCGCGCGAGGAGCACACGCACCGCGCGAGGAGCACACGCACCGCGCGAGGAGCACACGCACCGCGCGAGGAGCACACGCACCGCGCGAGGAGCACACGCACCGCGCGAGGAGCACACGCACCGCGCGAGGAGCACACGCACCGCGCGAGGAGCACGCACCGCGCGAGGAGCACCCCTAGTCCTGGTCTGCACGACTGGCACCGGGGCTGCGAGTACAAGATAGAACCGCGGCGCCCGGACCGCGTCCTCTGGAGCCCGAGCCACAAACCAGCTGCACGGAACCAGCAAAGAGCGGCACGTGGTAGTTTAATCCTGGTTTAGTCCAGGTCTAGACCTGGTCCAGTCCTGGTTTAGTCCAGGTCCAGTCCAGGTTTAGACCTGGTCTAGACCTGGTTTAGTGCTGGTCTAGACCTGGTTTAGTCCACGTTTAGTCCTGGTCTAGTCTCTTAGCCAATCAGGACGCAGAACCAATGTTACACTATAAAAAAAAAATGTTACACTATAAAAACAAACAAACCTTGGAACGAATCAGGCCTTTTCCATTGAAATAGCTACTCAACTTACGAAAAATTCATGTTACAAAACCACTTCTGGAATGAATTAATTTCTTAAGGTGAGGTACCACTGTATTGTCCAATCACAAAGCAGAATAAGCCTCTTCATATGAATAGATTGCCAATTACAAAAACTGTTGGATAGAAGCCTAAAAGATCCTCTCTGATCTCAATCCTTGCCACCTGGAAGCCTCTGCAGCTCAGCGTTTGAACTCTGGAGCTTCTGAGCCTTCACATGAGACATGACCTGTCCATATTGAGAATGAGAAAAATGTGTTTGTGTCCTCTAGCTGCAGGTTAAGGCACTGTGGCAACCCGGGCTCAACTGGGATGGTAGTATCCCTTTTATTATTATTGTATTTATTTTTATAATTTGCAGGGTGCATTATAATAACCAGTAGTGACCATTCAAACTGTATGTGTTTTGTTTGGACTGCAGCTCTAGTTTTCATATACTTTAAGCCATTGTAATTTAATTGCAGAAATACAGTTGATCTACCTTCATTTTAAAAACATGTGTGTAGGTGCGTAAGGAGTAAAACTTGGCAACCTGGACTATTTGAGCCACTTCCCTCTGGCAGGAGGCTACGGTCCATCGGGACCAGAACCTCCCATCACAAGAACAGTTTCTTTCCCTCTGCTGTTGGACTCGTGAACAATTCATAACATCTGCACAAAGTTGGACACTTTATATCACCATTCACTTTAATTAGTCCATGTTTGCACTACTGTTCTGATGCTGCTCCTCTGAACCTTTTTTATTTAGACTGTTTATTTTTTACTATATTTTTGTCTATATTTTAGTTATTCTTATTATTTAGTGTCTATATTCTAGCTATTATTATTTAGTGTTTTATGTTCGCACCTTATCACCGAGACAAGTTCCTAGTTTTGTGAATTGTGTTCACTTGACAATGGCAGTAAAAGTCTTTCTGATTCTTTCGTGAGGGCTTTGTGGACTGGTATAATGTTTTTCTCTTTTTCTTGTGTAGAAAATATTAGTGCGGTAAGGGAAGGATACAAAAATTGCAAGCATCATGTTTTTCTTTTGTCCCAGCGTCTTTTCATTGAGTGATTGAAACGGTCGATTCAGCCTGAACCTATACGCCAGTGTAAAGGTAGCACAGCATCCCCCTGCCTCTCACCCATGCATGCCTCTTAAACCTACACTCGATCAAACCCAAATGTGAGCAGCAGCAGCAGTGTACGTCGGGGCTTCTTACTGGAGGAGGTCCTGGTCCTTTGTTCCTGTCTGTGTATCTGCTGTGGTCTGTCTGTCACAGCTCTGAACACGGCCCCCTGCACATGCTTCTAATCAGGAAATCTCACAGTCTGCCAGACCACTGTACTGTACCCCTCCTCCTCTTTCACCCTCTGCATCAGACTCTCACTGCACTTAGCGCTATTAAAAATCTCTCTGTCTCTTTCTCTCTCTTACCCCCTCTTGCTCTCTGTCTCTCTCTCTTCTCTCTTTCCTTCTTTCTTTCTCTCTCACTCACTTTCCTTTTCTCTCTGTCTCTCCCTCTCTCTTTGGATTTGGCTGAAAACACTCACTGGCGCCATACTGTGGGGGAAAAGTGGTAAATCATGCAGCGTCTGGAGTGGAGTAGAAAAGGGTAGAGAACAGTTGTAATAAACTTCATTTAAACTAACAACGAATTAATTCAAACAACATTTTATCATGGCTATTTTTAAATGTAGAAACACCTATTATTTACCTATTATTTGAAACATTTAACATTTTGCTCTGCGTGCTACTACTCCTATGAATATAGAGTGAAGAGCATGAAAAATGTTTGTATCTTACTTATAACAATACATGTATAAGTTGTAAGAAAAAAAAAACACATACATGTCACAATGCATATGATCAAATACAGCTCTGGAAAAAAATAAGAGACCACTGCATTTTATTTATTTATTTTTCTGAAATCAGCATCTCTACATGTATTACAGTGATTCCATTCCAGCGTCTGTTGAATTCCAACACAAACGCAAAGCTGAGCTACTTCAGTTGTTGCACCAGGAGTGGAATAAAGTCACCCAAGAACAATGTGAAAGAAAGACTTGTGGAGAACATGCCAAGACGCATGAAAGCTGTGATTAAAAATAAGGGTTACTGCACCAAATATTGATTTCTGAACTCTTCTTAAGTGTAAACATTAGTATTATGTTGTTTTAAAATGAATTTGAGCTCGTTTCTTTGCATTGTTTGAAAACAGGTTTCTTTTTTGTTATTTTGACCATTTCTGCAAAATAAATGCTCTAAATGATCATATTTTTATTTGGAATTTGGGGGAAATGTTGTCAGTAGTTTATAGACTCAAACAAAAATGTTCCTTTTGCCCAAACACATACCTATAAGTAGTAAAATCAGAAAAAACGATCATTTTGCAGTGGTCTCTTATTTTTTTCCAGAGCTGTATAACTACAGTGAATTTGCAAGTTTTTGAACAAGCTCTACATTCATTTCAACATTCTTTATACACTTTTCCCCTTTTTGTCTATATTGGATGCCATGAAAACAAGTTGTTCTCTCTTTTTGACAGGGAAATTAGTAAATTAGAGCTGTCAAAACACTGAATAACCCAGAGTGGCCTTCACTGAGCAGCAGATCCTCATATCCTGCTTTAACATAATGACATTTGTCACAGACATTTCGCTTTTTGCCCACTGGCTTTTACCTTTTGCCCTGACTTTTACACTCTGCCTCTCTCAGGTGAAGTCACTGACAGCTGGAGTGACAGCCATTAGAGCTTCATTACACGGCTGCTTGGACAGGAGGAGGTAGAGGAGGAGGAAGCAGGACAAGCCGCTTCAGTGACCCACTCCCTCACACAGGAGCGTGCACCTGGCCCAGGTGAGGGATTCTTCACATTCAGCCCTCCAGGTAACCCACCGGCTCAGCACAAACTGTCAAGACACGTATGTATACGGCACGTTGAAATGCATTCACTCAAAACGGTACACAAAGTGACATAAGCATTTAGAAAAAAATAAAATAAAATAGCGCTGTCAGTTTAACGCGTTAATTTGATTAATTCATTACCCTGGAAATTAACGCATTATAAAAATTAATGCAATTAATTATGAGTGGCAATTCAATACGCACGCATTTTAAATTTGACGTGCGGCGAGCAAATCGCTGCCAGGGCCTTTGAATGGCAAGTTTATTTATAGAAAGAACGAAGACGAGATGATCAACAAGAATACGGTGATTTGTAGCTTTTGTCAAAAATAATTTTCCGATCACCAAAGCTGCTCCAGTCTGATGGATCATTTGAACGACAAACACGTCCAGACAAGTTCCATCGTTACCGGTGATAGAGCGAGCGTGAGCGCACTTCACAAACACCAAACCAACAAACCACCAAACCACCAAACCATGCTGCAGAATTTGGGAAAAGAATGAGATAAGCGACCACATGAAAACTGACAAACTCAATCGCACAGTAGGTTCGTTCGTTCGTTCGCTCGCTCAATCGCTCACAATCTCTTTCGATCTCTCCGTCAATCTCTCCCTCTCTCTCTTAAAATGCGATTAATTAATTACAAATTACAAAATTAATTACAAATCCTGTAATTTTTTTAATTGCCTCACACAGAACTAAAAAAAAACAAAAAACTAATTGAAACAAAAAAAGTCACATATCAATACACATGTACCAAATACCTGCAGATTGATCACAAATGCATTAATACTTTATAATGGGTAGAAATTGCTTATGAAAATACACCTAAACACATCTCTGTGATATTTTCGTTCTTTGCTCTTCCTTAATTGTTTGTATTTGTAATATTTAATACTACTCAGAAGTGAACCTCAGTGGCTTAACATGCCACAGTCACAAACGTATTGTCAGTTCTGTTCAATTGTCAACAAAGCTCTTCGCCGAGCTTTGTTTTTGAGAAGAAACACATTAGAGGCTGAGAACCATTAAGTAGTTAAATTAAGTGCTTTGAATGGAAACCAGATTTAGCCATTTTGAAAAGGTTTGGGGATTGAATTACAGAAGAGCGATATTAAGATCAAGGTGCTGAAAATAATTAGAAATTGTGCTATTGTGGTTGTAAATTTGTAGAGGTTTAGAATAGAATAAGAAGGTCTGATAGGTGCTAGTTCATTGTATTGGTGTTGCGTTTAGGCACCAGGGCATTATTACTTATTTTTACAGCTTTGTGCATGTTTGAGCACCTGTCCACATCTCCAAAAACCTCCCTAATATTGATAAATGAGCCTTGTAGAGTCCTTTGCGATCTTATAGAAACAGGCTGCACCCAGAATTCTTTGCCAGTGAAATATATCTTAATGAAGGAAAAGCAGGAACAGTGGGAATTTCAGCTGCCACAAGTATGTACAAGGGTGCTGTTAAATGAAGTGAGTGCTACTTTCAGGAATGGGACCAAATACAAGAGGTGTCACTTTGGGCTGTGTGCGTATGTGTGAACTGTGAAAAGACATGGCCCGGTTTAACGCGCAGAGTCCCATTTGAAACCCTGAACTGAATTTTAGGATGTTGACGTTCGATTCAGCATTTTTTACATTGACGTTTTAATGTTTGCAAAAGAGACCACCAACGCAGGGAGCAGAAATTTATGGAGGATATTAAAAATGTGTAAAATCTGATCCTAACCACCGGCTGACTGTACAGAAACTCCAATAATCAATCAGCCCAATGTTGAGATGTCTGTGTGAAACTTTCCCTGTTGGTGCTCAAGGGTAGTTTAAGTTTAATGTTCGCACCTCATTCCAACCACTGGCAGTGTTGAATTGACCATTAAGCAGATGTGGCAATGTCCACTTCTCATAATAGCTTTTTCGAAAGGTGCACTACGTAACTTTTCTCGTGTAAAACCTGTCACCATGGAGATGTTATGTTTTTTCCCGTAATTCTCAATAGCATGGCACTAAACATCTAGCTTGCATTTATTCAAGTTACCTTTTTATTGCTTAAAAAATAAATAACTACTTATCTCTTACTGTGAGCAGAGCCGCATATTCACAGTTCTGATTTGTAACTTGACCTGGTTGGTTGATCACCTGTTTGTTCCCATGGAGATAGATAACTTTAATGCTGTATTGTGAAACATTCTTGGTAAAGCATTAATACCTGCTTAGACACAATCATCAGGGCAAAGACCAGCAGACTGAAAGACAGCTTCATCCACCAAGCTGTCAGGATGCTGAACTCTCTCCCTGCCCTCCCTCCCCCAATGAGACTGCTGCTTAAATGACACTTAAAGGACACTGACACTGCTGCTTAAATGACACTTAAAGGACAATTGCACTGCTGCTTAAAATGCACTTACATGACACTGACACTCCTGCTTAAATTACACTTAAAGGGCACTGACACTGCTGCTTAAAAGACACTTAAATGACACTGCTGCTTAAATGACACTTAAAGGGCACTGGCACTGCTGCTTAAAAGACAAATGACACTGACACTCCTTCTTAAATGACACTTAAAGGGCAATGCCGCTGCTGCTTAAATGACACTTAAAAGACACTGACATTACTGCATAAATGACACTTAAAGGACACTGACACTGCTGCTTAAAAGAGACTTAAAGATACACTGACACTGCTGCTTAAAATACACTTAAAGGGCACTGACACTGCTGCTTAAAAGACACTTAAATGACAATGACACTGCTGCTTAAATGACACTTAAAGGACACTGGCAATGCTGCTTAAAAGACACTTAAAGGGCACTGACACTGCTGCTTAAATAACACTTAAAGGACACTGAGACTGCTGTTTAAAAGACACTTAAATGACACTAGCACTGCTGCTTAAATGACACTTAAATGACACTGACACTGCTGCTTAAATGACTCCATTTGAGCTTTATTACGCTACACACTGTGTGTTTTACCTATTTGTATTATATACAAGTTTACTGTACTTTTGGTACGGTATATGTGATGTTTTAGTCATGGTGTTTATTGTCTTGTTTATAACATATTTAATGTGCACTGTGGGCCTAGGGGGCGCTGCAATTTCAAATCCTACCTGTACATATGGTTTTTGACAATAAAGCTGACTTTGAACTTTGAATCATGTTTATTTCAGAAAACAGAAAAGCTACATAAAACATTGAATAGAAAAAAACACTTGTAGTTGTACTTATAATTCTACAAGTTTATTGTTTTGAGTGAGAGCAGTTCATTCTAAAACCCTAACAATGCATCCTCTTTTATAAGAATTGAAACAGTCTATACATGCATTAAATTTGACTGTTATTAATATTTAATACAATGCTTTGTTCCTCAAGGAAAGGCAACTGTTTCTCGTATTTAGGTCTTTCATCACTTTTTATAACCTCTTATATAATATCTTTTAATATGTATTACTGATGGACAACTGCTGACTTCCGTTTTCCCAGTGTGCATATTCTGTTCTTCCTATGCAGCCCATATATTTGTACCTGAGGTGGTTCGCCCATAAATATGACACAGTGGCTGCCTTTCCAGTGAAGCACAACATTTGAGCATGATCCCACTTTTCCTGAGCTCTCAGGCACCAAAAGGACTGCGCTTAAAACCAGCTACAAAATAGAAACATCTTTGGCACGTCTCGCTGACATTCAAAACCCTACGGCGGCTGCGTCTCGGGGCATATCATTGCTCTATTTGGTGAAATGATAATTATGATAATGAGCAGTGGAGGGGCCTAATAGTCCCTTTTCCCCACAACAGGAACTATAGCAGAGCTGTGCAGAGGCATGCCAAAACCACAGTGCGCACACAGCTCAGAGGAAGACAAGACAGGCAAACGAATGGAGAGCAGAGCAGGGCTGAAAACTGAGAAGGGGTACTCTATAGGGTTTTGATAAATACTTTCATATGGAGCGTACCCCGCATGTTTGATTTTCACTCAATGCGGCTGGTTTGGCGGCCGTATAAAGTGATCCAAGAATCATTTCCATGACTAGACGGCTTTGATTTCTTCACGTTTTCTTCTTTCATGTATATTATGATAGCTGTAATTAATCTGGATGTATTTCTGAAACACTCGAAAGACAGTCAAACATTTATTACTTTTGTTTTTCATCAACATGTATAAGGAACCACATTTAAAAACTCAGTAAAAATGTGTTTGTAGTATCTTTGACTTAATAATGACTCAAGATGTGAATTATAAGTAACAAATGAAAGTTAATATCAAAATGTTTTTTAGAAAGTATATTTATGTCCTTTGGCTGATTTTCAATTAATAGTCTGTATTTTTTAATTATTTATTTTTTATTTCTTATTTGACAGTCATAAAATATTAGTCCCATTAGTCCCATTAATAAACCCTTTTTGCCCACGCACTTGTAGTTTGTTCCAGTTTGTACCCTGCAATTATCATATGATATGACAGGTGGATCGGTGCAGCGTCGGCAGTGATGCGGTCGTTGTACCGGACCGTTGTGGTGAAGAGGGAGCTGAGCCAAAAGGCGAAGCTCTCAATTTACCGGTCAATCTACGTTCCTACCCTCACCTATGGTCATGAGCTTTGGGTAATGACCGAAAGGACAGGATCGCGGATACAAGCGGCCGAAATGAGTTTCCTCCGCAGAGTGGCTGGGCGCACCCTTAGAGATACGGTGAGGAGCTCAGTCACGCGGGAGGGGCTCAGAGTAGAGCCGCTGCTTCTCCACGTGGAGAGGAGCCAGCTGAGGTGGCTCGGGCATCTGTTCCGGATGCCTCCTGGTCGCCTCCCTCGGGAGGTGTTCCGGGCATGTCCCACCGGGAGGAGGACCCGGGGAAGACCCGGGACCCGCTGGAGGGACTATGTCTCCCGGCTGGCCTGGGAACGCCTTGGGGTTCCCCCGGAGGAGCTGGAGGAAGTGTCCGGGTTGAAGGAAGTCTGGAAGTCCCTGCTTAGACTGTTGCCCCCGCGACCCGGCCCCGGATAAGCGGAAGAAAATGGATGGATGGATGGATATGTGGTAAAGCATGGGACGTAATAATCAATGTATATCAATATTACTATGTTCCATGTTGAAACTAATATAATAATGGACTGTTTTATAAGTGAAAACAACAACGATCTAAAAGAGAACACAAGTGGCTTCTTTCTCCACATTTGGTGGTATAATGGTGATTATCATCACGGTTATACAAAAAGTATCACAAATGATCAGTGTCTATACAGTTTATGTCAGGATAAACAATTATTCCTTATTGTCCCATGAATATAGCTATGGAGAGGCCTACAGAATGCAAACTAATTCAAACTTAATAGATTTTTTATGAGTTTTGATAAAACATCAACTGTCAGTGCACACTGGTTCAATGGAACTTTAAACTTCGAAGACGTACCTTTGGAAATATAAATCATATATAGGCATAGTTTTTTCAGCAAATATTCAGCATTGTCAGAACTGTATGGTCCAGAGCTCAGTTGCGATTCTCTTGAACTGTGGAGCAGTCAGACATAGTGAAATTGCCTGTGCAGTAAAACCCTATTCTTTCCTTTCTTCTCATTAATTTTGACATTGTCGCCCCTCTCCTCCTTCACCTGTGCTGCTCACTGCATGCGTAGGGCATGTCACTGATGTCATAACCTGCCCCCAGCTCAGCTCAGGTATAAAAAGATCCCTTCTCTTTTTCCAAGGGTCTGAACTGGGCTTTATTTGTGTGGACATTATGCTTGTGTTGCCAGGTTTGAGTCGAGATTTCCAGCGCTCCCACAGTGTTAATGGCCGCGCTGTGAATGGTCACCAGGGCAATAGTCAAACAGAACGGTGATCTTTTCAAAGAAAGAGGATGTGCACGCTTGTGTTTTTTAAAGGTTACTATAACTCAAAAAAACATGCATTCTTGCTATGAGTGAGGTCGCCTCTCCGCAGATCTAACCCCTAACTTGCCTCAGTGGCATCACCTGCTTACAGAGTGCTGAAGGCTTAGTTCATCTGATGTGTGACATGTGTGAGATATATATATATATGTATATATATATATATATTAGGGTTGGGAATATTAACGCATTAATCGCGATTAGAGTTATGATCGCGAACAATTTTTTAAATCGCGATCAGAGTTTGCCAGCATTTTTCGCAATTCTACCATCCATATGCAGCTCATTTGGTTGTATTAATTAAACTCATTGTCGGTTAAACGTGCTATTTTGAGTTTGCTAGTATTTTGTTCCTTCTACGCATCCGTAGGCAGCTCGAGCGGGCTTCAATCATTTATTTACAATTTCTCAAAGTAAGCACTATTACTGGTTCATTGTTACTTTTTCCTTTCTCTGCACTTTTTTGAAATAAAAAAATGGTGAGAAATACTTTGCATTGTGAGTTTAACTTTAGATTCGAACGGTCTTACTGCAAGATATCAATTTTAAACATGCAAAATAAATCACGATTAATCGCGATTAACTATGAAATTTCTGAGATTAGTTGCGATCAAGAAAATTAATCGTTTGACAGCCCTAATATATATATATATATATATATATATATATATATATATATATATATATATATATAGATAGATAGTCTAAGGGCAGAGTTTTCAAGTAACATTGTGTCCCTTTTCCATCCATGTCACATTGGATTTTTATGTCTCCTGTGTCTTTGTGTCTCACTTTCCTTTAATAGCTATAACTTTTTTTCTTTCTGTAACAGAGTTGAATCTTGCATCTTGAACTTTCAATTATTGCAGTGTTCTACTATGAATTGTATTGTTGGTTTATGCAGATTCAATTACAAAATTGTTACCTACATGGTGGGGGGAAAAAATTGTCCAGATGACGACAGTTTAGATGACTGTTTAGATGGTTCCTCGATAGTCTACAAAAATATCATTGTGGACAGTGATTCTGTTTGTCCACAGTAAAATTTCCGTCGGCTTGACCCTGAAACCAGCAGTACAGAGCCGGAACTTACTGAGTGGTACCAGATCTCCTAATTTGCTGCAATAATACAAGATAAGAGATCTACAGGCAGATGTTAGCGGTAGCATTTGATCAATTAACTATTATGGTGTTGACCAAACAAAGCACAGGTGCACTGTCTCTCTCTCTCTATATATAAAGCTCTGAAAAAAATAAGAGACCACTGCATTTTTTTTTTTTGTATGTATTACAGCCATTCCATTCCAGCGTCTGTTGAATTCCAACACAAACACAAAGCTGAGCTACTTCAGTTCTTGCACCAGGAGTGGAATAAAGTCATCCAAGAACAATGTGAAAGACTTGTGGAGAGCATGCCAAGACACATGAAAGCTGTGATTAAAAATAAGGGTTATTGCACCAAATATTGATTTCTGAACTCTTCTTAAGTGTAAACATTAGTATTATTAGTATTATTTTGTTTTACAATGAATTTGATCTTGTTTCTTTGCATTGTTTGAGGTCTGAAAACATGTATCTCTTTTTGTTATTTTGACCATTTGTCATTTTCTGCAAATAAATGCTCTAAACAATAATATTTTTATTTGGAATTTGGGGAAAATGTTGTCAGTAGTTTATAGACTCAAACAAATGTTCCTTTTGCCCAAACACATACCTATAAGTAGTAAAATCAGAAAAACTGATCATTTTACAGTGGCCTCTTATTTTTTTCCAGAGCTGTGTATTTCTCTATCTCTTGCTCTCTCCGTCCCTCTCTATCTCTCTGTCTTTCTCAGGTGGTCTTCCTTGTATTCTGTCTCCACACTCCTTCAGTAAACACTTGGAACGCCTGGTTTGCTTTGCTCTGCACCGTTGTTAGACTTACAAGACAAAATATCTTAAAGAGGCAGTCATGTCCTTGTTTTCCTGAATAGCTCGACGTTTTATAGTGTACAGGAATGGCTCACTCAGCATCACTTAGAGCGTATTTCCCGTAAGGCTGATGGAGCTGTGTTGACTCAGTGAACAAGGCCAGTCCACTATTGCTAATGTCTGACAGTTGAACCAGGTGTACAGCAATTAAGGCTGGGCGATACTGACAAAAATGAATATGTGGCTGTTTCTTTGGGATTATCGTACCTTGATGAAAAAAAGGATTCTATTTTTGAAATCCATAAGAAATGTACTGAATGTGTTTTAGTCAGTGTGCCCCTTCTGCGCAGATCTGATCTCTAATTTGGCCTGCTTGTCTCCATGGAGATGTATATTTAAATGCCATATTGTGGAACATTCCACGAAAAACAATTACTTCTGCATGGAGATGAGCAGGAGGAGGACAAGTCTTTTTCAATGATCACTCTGGGTTTTTTTTTATTGAGAGGTCTACAGCCAGTCCTGTCAGTAAAAACATGCGGTTTCAAGTTGAATTCAGACTTAAAGCACTTAATATTATATTTTATGTCCATGTTTTATCTAAAATAGCTCACCCCTAAGCCCCAAGTATAGACCATAAAATAAACAATGAAAGCAAGCCACCACACAGCCTTGTTTGATTTTCCTTGTATCTACTTTGTTCCATATTCTTATGATAGAGTATTGGCTGCAAGATTAATCACAATCAGATCTAAATCGCAATGGCTGCAATTTTTTTAAGTGCCATAATTTCCCTTACAAACAACAAAATATGTTATAATTTCTCTTATTCTGCATAAACCCTGTAGTTTAGGTCTGTACAAACATGAAATATGATTCCTGTATTAGTTTGTCAGCTCATATTTCAGACTTTTATCATTTTTTCTGTAAGCATTTAAACTTTCTACAGATTGCTATTATTTAAAAAAAAAACCACACAATTGCAATGCTTGTGATAAAAAAAATTGTATTTTTCCTTTCAGCCCTAGTACAGTATATACTGCGACCTTTTCTAGGTGTGTTCATAGTAAAGAGGATCTGAAAGCAGTTCACTTTATTTAAATATCTATTCTTGTTAGAGTGTCTACTACTTTTGAACTACTCTGCGCACGAAGCACACGCCCCTCTATTTCACCAGCAATATGTAGTGTAATGGTTTGGCTCAGACTGGCAATTATTGTTTTGATTCAGAGCTATAAGTGTGTAAATATGCCCATAATCGAGCTGGCAGGACCGCACTGACAGAAATGGTTTCCAGACGCAAAGGAGCCAGCGGAGGAATGCTCACTTTTTGTAAACAAAGAGAAAACCCTAAAAGAACCAAAACAATGCGACTTTTGAAGACTTTTCCCATAAGATTTTCTCTTGTTACGGTTTCTAAACCATTATTTGTCTTCCTAGAAACATTTTTGCAATACCGGGAAAATACTGGCATATTGTCAGTGTGCTATGCATTCATAAAGGCCAGTTTTGTTCCAGACCATGCGTGCCTTCACTGTTTACATGTGAATTCGAGTAAGTGAGTGTAACTTTTTCAATAACACTGGAATGGGGTCTTTTAGGGGGATCACTTCCGCTGCCAGAGCACTGCACTGTGTTACCAAAGCGGGCCGGAGCGATGGTTCTGCCCCGGGATAATGAGAGGGGGGCCAGTAGCAGAGGGTGCAAGCATTTGGGGATAAGCTTTGGCTAATGACGAGGAAGTCACAGTTAGCTTTGATGTGCACGGGTCCATTGGCACATTGATAGTAAGCTGTGTGCTATAGCAAGGAGAGCGCTAATCTTCTTATGCTTAACATTCCTGTATTTTTAAGGAGCGCTCCGTGTCGCTGTCTGTGCGTTTTATGGGTTTGTTGGTGAACAGTTCACATGCCTGCACCCACACTGCAAAAAGTAACATCTCTTACTTGTCAGTTACACTTGACAAGAAAATTCCAAATTTTCAAGTGGAACATCAATGAATGTTTTGAGTATTCTAGTGATGTCTCCCAGGCTCTATTCGAACCCTCCTTACAATTAACACTAAGATTCTGTCCAACTGAAACTCATTAAACATGTTGTTTTTGGCGGAAAAAAGCATTTTCAAAACGATAAAAGGTAACATGGTGATCTAATATGTAATGTGTTAGTAGTTAATACCCCATAGAGCTGTATTACTCCCATTATACAATAAGAAAAAATACAGCTCTTTGCACTTAAAGAAATAAAATCCTGTGTTGCTTGAAAATAAAAACATAACATACATTTATAAAATATACTTAGTACTTATAGATTGGTATACATTGGTAGAATTGTATTTGTAAAGTTGAATCTACTCCAGTCAACTAAAATGTTCTTAATTTGAGAAATTTGAAATCAGTCATTTTAATCTGTATTGCTGTATTGTATCCACCAGTGTATTATTTTGTTTTGTGTTGTTGCTGCAAACCACAATGCCCCCTTCTGGCATAATAAAAACTCCTTGAACCCAGATATTACTTTTTGCAGTGTGTTTCACAGTTGGTTTGTATAAATAAAACAGAGAATGTGAGAGGAGGTTGTGGTTGGAGGGCTGGCTTTCCTAACGGTAGGAGGGCCACTTTAGGTCACAGTACGAGATGGTTTGTGCTAAACTGGAACAGGTTTGCTGGTGGCTTTGGGGTCGATTGCCGCATCCGTTATTGGCACAGGGTGGCTGACACTAATCGCACAGAGGAAAAACTTTGATTTCCAAATTTGATCTTGGACATAAACTTTATTCCTTTTAAAAGAGACATCATAATCATAATCGCTCAATATGATTGATTTTTCCTCGCGTCTGCTGGGAATAGTTTGACCAGAATGTTTCCTTTGTCGTCTGGAAGGTTTATGGAAGTGAGATTTCCAATTAGGCTGAATTGGCTTCCCAGTGACTTTAAATAATATTCCTTGAGATGATCTGAAAAAGTACATAGCTGGAAATTGTTGTGGTTATGCCAGTTTGAGAGAAAAAAATCCCCGAAACGTCAACGAAGATGGAAAACCTGGTGCCAATCTGCCCCCCCTCCCTCCCCGTCGAGACTGGCATTGTGACTCACCAAATAACCAAATGAGTTCAGCTTGGTTCACAGCATGGGCTCTATCAGAACATTAACCTGTATATTTCTGTCTTTCACATATTTTCACAAAACGTAAACTTCTTCAATCCTTTTAACATTTCTGCATTATACCCTCAACAAAAATATAAACGCAACACTTTTGTTTTTGCTCCCATTTTTCATGAGATGGACTCAAAGATCTAAAATTCATTCCAGATACACAATATTACCATTTCTCTCAAACATTGTTCACAAATCTGTCTAAATGTGTGATAGTGAGCACTTCTGCTTTGCTGAGACAATCCATCCCACCTCACAGGTGTGCCACATCAAGATGCTGATCTGACATCATGATTAGTGCACAGGTGTACCTTATACTGCCCACAATAAAAGGCCACCCTGAAATGTGCATTTTTATTTTATTTTTTGCTTTATTGGGGGTCTGGGGACTCAGAACCAGTCAGTATCTGGTGTGACCACCATTTGCCTCATGCAGTGCAACACATCTTCTTCGCATAGAGTTTATCAGATTGTCAATTGTGGCCTGTGGAATGTTGGTCCACTCCTCTTCAATGGCTGTGTGAAGTTGCTGGATATTAGTGGGAGCTGGTACACGCTGTCGTATACGCCGGTCAAGCACATCCCAAACATGCTCAATGGGTGACATGTCCGGTGAGTATGCTGGCCATGCAAGAACTGGGACATTTTCAGCTTCCAAGAATTGTGTACAGATCCTTGCAACATGGGGCCGTGCATTATCTTGCTGGAACATGAGGTGATGTTCATGGATGTATGGCACAACAATGGGCCTCAGGATCTCATCACGGTATCTCTGTGCATTCAAAATGCCATCAATAAAATGCACCTGTGTTCTTCGTCCATAACAGATGCCTGCCCATACCATAACCCCACCACCACCATGGGCCACTCGATCCACAACATTGACATCAGCAAAGCGCTCACCCACACGACGCCACACACGCTGTCTGCCATCTGCCCTGAACAATGTAAACTGAGATTCATCCGTGAAGAGAACACCTCTCCAACGTGCCAGACGCCATCGAATGTGAGCATTTGCCCACTCAAGTCTGTTACGGCGACGATCTGGAGTCAGGTTAAGACCCCGATGAGGACGACAAGCATGCAGTTGAGCTTCCCTGAGACAGTTTCTGACAGTTTGTGCAGAAATTGTTTGGTTATGCAAACCAATTGTTTCAGCAGCTGTCCAAGTGGCTGGTCTCAGACGATCTTGGAGGTGAACCTGCTGGATGTGGAGGTCCTGGGCTGGTGTGGTTACACGTGGTCTGCGGTTGTAAGGCCGGTTGGATGTACTGCCATATTCTCTGAAACGCCTTTGGAGACAGCTTATGATGGAGAAATGAACATTCAATGCACGAGCAACAGATCTGGTTGACATTCCTGCTGTCAGCATGCCAATTGCACGCTCCCTCAATGCTTGTGACATCTGTGGCATTTTGCTGTGAGACAAAACTGCACATTTCAGAGTGGCCTTTTATTGTGGGCAGTATAAGGTACACCTGTGCACTAATCATGATGTCAGATCAGCATCTTGATGTGGCACACCTGTGAGGTGGGATGGATTATCTCAGCAAAGCAGAAGTGCTCACTATCACACATTTAGACAGATTTGTGAACAATATTTGAGAGAAATGGTAATATTGTGTATCTGGAATGAATTTTAGATCTTTAAAGGTACAGTGTGTAGGATTCGTGGCGCATAGGTGGTGTAGGTACCATGCACTTCCTCTTTTGGCTACGGCAGACCTCGAGGGTCACCCGGGCGCGCCGTAGCGCCGACAGCTCGCGCCGACAGCTCGTGCCCGCGCACGCCGCTGTATACATAAAACGCGGTCCCCCGTTCACTTTTTTTTTTTTTCTTTTCACATGAAAACACACAATCCCGATCATGATTCATGACAATCTACACATCAAATGAAACCTTACAGTCTCCTCTTTTTGACTATGCAATTCATTTCCCTGCAAAACAATCACTCCCCGAGCACATGGGGCTTTTATACGGAAAAGCACAAAACGGAAAAGCACAAAGCTTACCTTTGAAGGCTCTGGACAGGTCAAACTCTGTATTTCACCATCAACTTGGTCTCAATCTGTCCATAAGGATCCAGCGAATAAAATCCAGTAAAACAATTTAGTCCAAAATACGTGTTATATCCATTACGAGTGTGATACAGCAGCATGCTTGTTTACACGAGGCTCCCCCCTTCCCCCCTCCCCTTCCCCTTCTCTCCTTCTCTCCTTCGCTCCTTCTCTCCCACATGCAGCGCGGCTGAGCAGCTGCTAGCAGGAGCCGAGGCGAAGGATGAGCCCAAATGTCCTTCTGCGGCTCTCGTATTCAAAATGGCTGCCTCTATATGGGGAAGATCCCCCTTTTATGTGACTATATCTAAGTCCAAAAGAATACTTTGATTTCATGATGGAAGTGAAAAGGCTTGGAAAACAATGTATTTTTGAATGGGTATCTTCAATTTCAGTAATTAACAGGTAAAAATCTTACACACTGTCCCTTTAAGTCCATCTCATGAAAAATGGGAGGAAAAACAAAAGTGTTGCGTTTATATTTTTCTTGAGTGTAATTGGCAATACATTTTATCTAACTTCAATTTGTAACCCATTTTAATTTATTTGTTTGGCCTATGATATGAAGCTCCAGATGTGAGCAAATTATGGTAATTTTTCCTCATTACCAAAATTTACCACTTTCTTTTCTCTATGGAGATGTTATTACATTGCCTGTAATGTTTCACAGTGGGATGTTAGACTTAACTTAATTTCTTGCACTTATTTGATATCAGATGTCTTTATTGTTTAGAGGAATACCTTGAAAAAGACATATTCTTACACTGAGTGGAGTTACATCAGATGTGAACTGTAATTTTGCCCGACAACCTGCTTGTGCCATAGTGTGAAACATTCCTGAGTTACATAGTGCATCTTTAAACTTGTTTTTAGTATGTCTGTTTGTTGACAGGTCTAGAAAAGTTGATGAACCCTCCATCACCTCTCGTGTTCTTTTTGGCTGATGGAACCTAAGCTGGCAGCTGTGTTAGCTAAAGGCGCCCTATCCTGCATTCACTTTCACAGCCAAACCCCACACCCTCCAGGGCACAACCAAAGGAATGCACCCTGATACGGCTCTCATCTCTGGGTTTGGACTATCCCGCAGCACCCGATCTCCAAGACCCCAGACTCCACGGCCCCGCTGTTTTCCATCACTCACGCTAACTCCTCACCCTTTGTGCGTCTTTCTCTCCTTTTGTGCTAGTTTGTTTGCAGAGCTAGAGTACACATTGCGGTGTACAGGGGTTTGGCCCTGATAAAGGGCTGTGCCGGGCTGCTGTGAGGGCCATGAGAGCACAAACATTACGCCACTGAGTAAACGCACCGCGGGGCCCCCTCCTGAGCGCCTTTTGTTATTGCAGCTCTCATGCATCAGCTCACAGCAGACAGAATGCAGCTCATATGGCAGGTCTTATCTCAAAATCCAACCCCAACCCCACTGGTACAGCCTATTCTGGGAAATCGGACCGTGTTAAGATGTTTTTCATATTCGTTTTGAGGGATTTGATGTAATGCGATTTATAATGCAGTTATGAAAGGGTGTTTTAGCTTAAATCTCCGATGGCTATCACTGCTGTTTGTTTCACCAAGATCAATCATTGTTGTTGAACATTTGCCAGTGTTACTAATGTTTGAATTAAAGCAAATAGCTTTCATCAAATTTCCATTTATCCATCTGAGACTAGTGTAGTTTGGCAAAGTTGTGGGAAAATCATCTCTAATGCAGTTAACATGTGCCGTCCTTTTATTTAACAAAACACAGGAAGTAAGTTGGTCATTAGCCAGCTGACATATTTTTCTCTCAATATTGCCTGCACTAGAAAATGTATCCTTATTACCTCGAGATGGTCAATTATTCGCTTATCCTGCCACTGTCTTTCAGCAGCTAAAGAATCCAATCGCATTCTGTACATGTTACTGTAGATATAGCATCTGATTTCTTACTATCCAACTCTTCCGCTGCAGTGCCGACAGATTCTTCCTCGTCTTCGGCTAAGGTCAGCTGTAGATTAGGTATATTCTCCAATGTAATAAAGTAGCCTTCATCGTCAGTGCAGTCATCTTCAGAATCAGAGGAGAGATCGCCTTCCGGCGATGTACTGCCATACATCTGCACTAAAACAGCCACGATTCAGCTCATCCGCAATATACAGTATTTAGCTTGGTCCATCTTCATTCAGTAGTGAAATCACATGCAGCTATGCAGCTTAACTATGCACGAGTTTGCTTCTACCTCACAGCTGATTGGTGGAAGAAAAAAAAACAAGAGAGCGCTAATCGTCACGTGATTGGCCAGTAGCGCCAGTATGGTAATTATGGTCATTTACACACGCCCCGATTCTTTCCGAAAAACAAGCCAGTTTCAAAGACAAAATGTATGCTTTTAAAGCAACCAATGCTGTTATCTGAAACATGGAGTGTTTTTTTTCATGATCTCAACTAGCACGTTCTGCAAAAAAATGAAAATCACAAATTTTGAAAAAAAATAAAAAATGCTTCTAACACGATTTTCTCGTGTTCACTCGACCCGAGTTGTGGCGGCTTTAGCCATGACGGGTCACATTTCTCTTCTTTTAAAGGCACTGTACCTGATTTTACCAGATTTTCGTAAAAATGTGGAAAATTTAAAACAGTTTGTAGAGGTTCAATGTTGTTCATCACTTCCCTTATAGATTCTGAGCATTCTAATTTTTCACCACGTTGGGTTTGTAGGCACTTTTCACAGCTTTCAGGGGACATGAGTTTTACCCACAACAACTACCATGGCAATCACACACTTCCCAACAGGCTGCTCAGCCAATAAAACTATTATAATTGAATGCGGACTTTTGACTTATTTTGACTTCAAGACCTGCCTATACAATATATCTGTACTGGGGACGATATATTTAGCTCAAATATGGAAAAAAGTCATCTCCAGGGCCTGTGGTTCAGTCATCCCCTACTACACGTTTTTGTTTGGCTGTTCTGTTGCTACGTTTGAGGGGGAAAAAAGTGAGTTATAACAGGAAACATTTCATATAAACACTGTCAGCCTCTCCTAGTGAGACTGATTTTTTCTGAAGCAACTGGCTTGTGTTCTGGTGTACCTGCTCTGGAACATGTGAGTGAAATGTTTTGCTTTTTGTGCAAACCTTACCTTATCTTTTTGGATTCTTGGAAACTATACAAGTATATTATTGCCTGAACAACACATCTCACAGAATACTTCTACATTGATGAAGCGTGATAGTTTTCTTCTGAATTTTGCTGGATTTTGACTTAAAAGGCCAGTATATACTAGCCTGGGAATTCCCAAGCCGCTTCCGTTCGTTTCGAACTGGAAGGCGGCCTGGAAACTCGTCCAAGCGAGAGTCCCAGATTTAGGGCCCCAATCAGAGAGCGGGGGAGGTGTGGCAAGACGGTGATGCGTACTACATGACAAACGGAAGCTTGTAGTTTGAACTGACAACTGACATGATTGGCTATGGACTTACGTATACGCTCAATGATAGACATTCATAACGCCCAATAAACGGCCGTTGGCAATCGCTAACCACACCTCCGCTACAGGATTTTTCGAAGCGAGTTTCCAGACCCATATCTCACTTGTGATATGGTCAGGTGTTAACCAGACTAAGTATATACGCTATTTCCTGATCTATGGTGTTTCCTCACCAAAAACATATCTATAGTTGTGTTTTGTTGTGTTTGAGTTCTTCTCTCAAACAGAAAAAACTCTGTTCCACCTTGTGATGTCATGTAGTCATACAGGTAGTGCTCTAATGTGTTTTTTAAACTCCATACACCTTCACTAGAATCATTTAGATAATTTCAGCCAAGGAATTGCCAATCTCATCTGAACAAAAGGAGAAAGGGAGTGGTTAACTTGAGAACTACCACTTCATGACACGTAAGGTGGAAGAGATCATTTTAAACTTTGGACAGACTAAAAATAAAGGGTTACTCAAACTTACTTACTTTCTGATGAGGTAACAACATCTACCATGGCATGATAAAGGACCTTTAAAGGGCAAAAGTTAATGTGCCTCCATAACTGTGTGTGCACATGCCAATGGCCTCAAACAGGAAGTTAGGGTTACCGGGTTGGTTAAAGTTTCTTCTATGAGGCACAACCACGTCTCAGTCTAGACTGGAGTCAGAGGGTCTCACCTTGTTAAAGCTGGGCACTTAATGAAAACTGATGACAGATTAAGCATTAGAGCTGCCTACAATGGACATTTATACACTTCATTCACAGGTGACCTTGGAGAGTGGGGACCTGTAAAGTGGTAGTAAACCGATATCCAATCTTTTCATTAGAAGTTCCTAATTTCTTAATCAAAGTTTTAAAAAAACTTTTTTTCTTCCAGCAACAAACAACAAACTGCTCTTGACAATGAAGTGAATAGGCCACTGCCATCTTTAGTTTTGCAAATATCAGCCTGAATATTTCACTCAGTCACTATTTTTTTGTCTTTTGTTCTGCAGGATGCAGAAAAAGAAAAAAAGAAATTACTCTATACAGTGATATGCTGTGATAGCGATATTGTTGTGATACTTCAGCATTCGGAAATTGAGACACTAAGTTCGGTTAAATTAAAACAGAAACATAAATTTACCAGTCAAGCAGATCTAAATTAAATCTTAACAAATTCTAAACAAAACAAGGTTTTATGTGTAATTTATTGTCTATTATTGTTTTGTTTTTTTTTGTATGAGAATGGAATTTGCCTTTGTTTTGTTTGTTTTTGTGTTTTTCAATTGAACTGACATGGAAGCTATATCAATAATTTAAGTTATGTTTTGGAAGACAGGGGTGAGATTTAATTTTTTTTTCTTTCCCACTCCTTTTCGAGCAAAAAAACAAATGTATTTGACTGTATATTGGTTACATGTATTTATTTCCTTGTGTTGAGCTGCTCATAATGAATAAATAAATGAAAAATGAAAGGTTAAATTTCAAAAAACCTGAATACTGATCATTCTTAATACATTACGCAGGCCTAGTTTCTACATATATTAATTTTGGAGAAGTGGCCTTTATCCCAGTCAGATTGGAAACTTTAAGATGATCCATAGTTTGCGGTCATGAGCTAAACCTCCTCATCAGTGCTGTCGAGATTTGTGGTGGAGGTCTCCTTGACAACCGGCTTATTGAAAATCACAGGAAGACAAGATAATATTTCTATAGCTTTGATTCTACAACACAGACTAGTATCTCATTGTATCATGATTGTGGCATGTGTTGAACTAGCACATTCTTTTTATTCTTTATAATAACTACATTTTAATAGCCTCAATAAATCACAAACAAAGACTTAATTCATAAGGTACAAATAGTTTATTCAGAATGATTCAGTTTGTCTAGGATCCAGAATACACACTTCTCGAATACTTGAATATGTGAAGATGTGAGTTTGGTCACCAGTGAATCTCCCAGAGTTTCAGATGGACTGATTGACCGATGGATTAGGGAACATGCATGGTCCAGCCAAATAAATAATGCTGCTTATGAAGAAAAAAGAAAGTAAAAAAATATCACACATCTGCAAAATAATTGAGCGAAGCACTAAACGCTGTTATTGTGAGGTGAGAGAATTTTTTTATTTATTGTAAATGATGATGAGGTGATGAAGTGCCCAGTGAGCGTCATTGTTTCACATGAGTTTTTCCTCATTCTTTATTAAGGCAGACTTATTACGCAAACTCGATTTTCATACATTTTAACCATGTTCTAGTTGTTTCCCCTTCTGATTTCCCCCTCTCAAAGTTTTATTTGGAGTGATTTGTGCATGTGTGAGCAATCTTTACTTTGTTCCCAACTTTTATTTTCTTAAGTGATGCACATAGTCATGTTGCTTTGTCATTTTGGTACAAAAAAAAATGTAAAATACTCATAGCATGATCTGTAGCTATTCATTGGAGTTGCCGACTATTTTGAAATGATGTTTACTCTGACATCTGGTTTCAATGGGAACGTCTTTTTTTTTTTAACATGGAAGTCAGCGGACTTGTTTCTTTTATTAAGTTGTTTTAGAACATAACACAAATTAGAACACAATGATCCACGGGTGTTGTAGATTATAACTATATAGTAGACACAAGCACAATATGTGTTTTTTAAGGCTATGCCATTATTAAAAGTGCTGCATAAATTATGTGGATGAAGTGGGCAAATTCAAGAAATTTTACAGTGAAAATATATGTAACATCACATAAAAACACCTTTGAAGCACTAGTGGAATTTTCCTTTAAGTCCTCATCTTAACCCACTGCTGTGTACATATTTAAACATGAAGCCTGTTATAGTACAGCCATAAGCCTGCATGTCCTGACAAGAGCTAGAGAGCTAAGGCACAGGATGTACAGCAGATTTAAGATAATCGTTCATTTACCTTAAGCACCTGGGAGCTTGTGCAACCCTATCACTCATAAAAAAAATATTTTAAATGGTGGCCGATTTAATCATAAATAACACTTCAACTACACTGAGATCAACTCCAATGTTTCACTTTAAAGTAAGGTAACAGCTCACTAGAATCCATTTTGTGTAATATTGGGACCTTTAAACATTATGTCTTCCTTTAATTTTTATATATCAGTTACTAGATCTTTGTTTGTATTGTAAAGAGCAAACAGCTGTGTGGATGCATTTGTTTCCTGGTCACAGCAGAGCTGGACATGAGCCAAAGGTCTTTATTGCCCTGAAAACATTAGTAGTGATCACTTGTTTTTGCCACTGACTGCTACAAACTCATTATTGTGATTTATAGATAGTGCAACTGTAATGGGAGTGAGTTAGGTCCAAGAATAGCACTGGGTTTCAGTGATATTTTAACTTCTCATCAGTCTCTAAAGGGAGAGATTAGCTTCAGTAATGACTTTGTTTGTTACGAAAAAAGTCTGAGTTTTCTTAATGACTCATTCACTGATTAAAGCATTTTTTATTTTTACAAAATTGTTTAATTCTTGTGCACCTGATCGTTACAAAGTCCTGCTAATGATAGACAGAGTTTGTTGTTCGTAGCCAAATTATCGGACAGGCTCGGCTGTCTCAAAAGTTTATAAGCAGTTCCCCTTATGGTAGTTTTATAAATACAATAGTTTTATAAATACTCTGAATCTCCCCATTTTCAGATGGCTGTGATTGACAGGTGGATTACCCAGTCAGGGACATGCACATGCACAAAAATAAAGGAACAAAAGGGGCTGAACAACATGGCAGATTTCAGCAGAAGCAATGAGTGAAACACTAAACTCTTAATTTGAGGTGAGAGAATTTGATTTTATTTGTAAATTATAGGTGACCAATGAGCTCCTTTGTTTCACATGTATCACTGAAAAGAATGAGTCTGATTGGACGATCACATTGGAGGGAGTGGGGATCAAACTGTATAGAAAATACAGAGAGATATTCTGAACTTAAAAAGTAACAGAACTTCATTGATTATTTGCTCCTTATGCTGTATAGCAGAGCAGTATTCCAATCCAAGCCTTATATTTTCCCCGTTGCTCTGTGGCTCTTTTTAATGGAGAATATCATTTACAGGGGAAGTGAGCAAAATTGCAGATAATTGTACCGTTTGGATGTGAGACAGTGGAGTCGCTCGTCAAACAGGAGGCTGCTGAAAGTGGAGGCCTGAAAGTTCATGGCTCGTTGGAGCCCAATGCACAGAGACACAGTGTGTTAGAGGGTATTTATCACATTGTGGGGACTGAAATGCCACTATGGGAATCTGGTCTCTGAGGTAAATCCTTCACTATTTCATCGACAGAATGAAATAGTGAATTTACAGAATTCAGCAATGGGCATTTAGGTTAGGCAAGTAGTGGCCAGTCATTTACTGGCCCCAAAATGTATGTAGTATCTTCAAATGTATGTTTTCATGTTTACCAAGAGCTCCTATTTACAAATATCTGTACATGGGCAAGACACATTTTACTTTATATCGGAAACAGCTCATTTGATCCACCGTATACTGCTGGGGCAACATAGATGAATCATTGGGTAACAGCAGTGCCCTTCTCCAGATCTTGTGTTAGGTTAGGTTGCGTTAAGTTTACATCGTTAAACTTGACATGGATTTTAATATGTTTTCTGTCTGGTCATAGGGTCTGATTCAGTCTTAAAGGGCCCATATTACCCGATTTTCTCATCTATGTTATAATGTTTTGTTTCATTCACACAGGTTTAACACAGAAACCTTGCATATTAGGCTGAGTTATTAAACAGATCTATAATTAATAATAATATAATTGCCAATCTACTGAACAAAAGGTAAAAGGAACTCTTAATTTGAAAACTATCACTACGTGACATCACAAGGTGGAAGAGAGCATTTTGAGCTTTGAGATGTAGACCAAAATTACTCAAACGTGTGTGAATGAAACAAAACACAACTCCAAGTATGGTTTTAATGAGGTAACAGCATTTTATGGTTTTAATGAGGTAACAGCATTTTAACATGGCTTAAGGCACACAAGAGTCAATTTTGTGTAATATAGGACCTTCTATGTCCCTACAAGACACATTCATCTGATTTTTGTATTATACATGTGAGAATATAAGGTCTAGTGTAAGAAAGAACCCCTCCCTCTGTTTGTTCTCCCCAGCATGGCTCTAACACCAGGCTGTGCTCCAGGACTATATTTTATAATTGTATGTAATTGTCCTCTACAATAACAGCCACCATGTTTGCTCTGGCAGTGGTCAGTGTGCAGCAGTGTGAGAGGGGCTCAAGGCCAGCTCTGTGGGGCTGGTCATGTTTTCTTATGGTATCTAGATTCGCTGGAGTTGCCAAGATCTTTGGGGGCAGCGAGAGTGCATGGACATTTGCGTTGTAGTTAAGCTTTGTTCACAGACCCATATCAGTAACATACCAGTACGCGCCGTTATTACAGCCTCTTGAATTTACACCTATTTTCCCACTTTTTATAGTACTGTATGATTACTTTAACAGTTTTAGTTCTCAGTCCTGTTTTTCAGTAGTTGAATAAAGGATTTCTGGGCCGATTAAAGACATGCCCCGTGCACCATTTAGTGAGGATAATGGGGTGTGGCAAGAGCTCTTAAATTTATTAGAAACCCTTCAAAAACTAGTGGTAAACAGCATAATAAATGAAACGTCTGATTAAACTATCACTCCTAAATGTTTGCCTGTCCAGCCAATCCTTTCTACAATCTGTTCAAATCCAGAAGGAACTGGAATCGGATCTTAGAGTCTGAAAAACCTCTGTCCAAAACATGAGATGGTCCAACCACAGCTGCTAATGTGTAACATGTGTCTCTCAAATGCGGAAGACATCTCCTCTTGAAAATTCTTGCAACATTCAGAGCCAAATATATGACTTCTTTTAGCTGAGGTAAGTAATAGTCTGGTGCTTTAGTTGTTGATTTTGAGAGCAAATCCGTGCTGTTTCTCATTCCTTTGTGCTGTTTTTTCCTCTTTTTTATGTGCAGCCATTTTTGTTTTTGACGCGAATAGAGCATGTGTCTCTCTGATTGATAGCTCTGATTGTTAATCGATATGTCAGTCACGCCCTGTGAAATCAAGGAGACGGGATACGCTCTTAAAGTTTTGTCAAAGCATGTGGTTCTGGCTGGACAGATGACCTAAATATCCAGATAACTCACTCCATGCTTTTGGCTCGCTGTTGTTTTACATAAATAGCTTATAAACTAAATGAAATAATTACAAAACACACCAATGACAGATTAATTAACTTAATGACTAAAGAACTACCGTCCTACTAGTTTGACCACTGATATGGTTGGTAAAGCTGACTTATTTTGGTCATGAGGCTGAATAATGGAGAGTGAGAATACGATGGACTTAAATGTTGGTTGATTAGTTTTCTCTTTACGACAAACAACAAAGGGTCTAATTATTGATAGGATAATAGTTAATAGTTAATAGTTAATAGTTAGTTTTTCATTTATCAATCATGCCCTTAATAGACATAACAGCACTTTCTTATACCACGAGGTCCCCTGCTTTGTCTTTGGTTTACTGTGCCGGTCAACATAACATTGGCTGACCCTTTCTTGAGTTGACTACAGCCCGAGTTGTTGTCATTTTTGACGCAACCACTTGTAGGTCAGAGAGACTGAGTTTCACTACGCTTTCCCATTTTATTATCCAAGTCTCTATGAGCTCATCAGATCTGACACCAGCACAGCCCTGTCTCATTTCAACACACTACCTTTCTTTCTTTCTTTTCTAACTCTCTATATTTTTCTCTCTTTCAGTCAGCTCGCACCTTCCCTTTTCTTTCTCTTCTCTTCTTTTTAATCTCCCTCTTGCTCCCTCTCTTTCTTATTTTGCTCTCAACTGTGTCTTTCTTACCCAGTCGCTCTCTCCCTTTGGCCTTTCCTCCCTCTGTGTCTTTTTTTCTCTTTCTCTTCTTCTCTCATACTCCCTCCATCCTTTCCTCACTCTCCTTTCTCCCTCCTCTTTCTGTCTCTCTTCATCTCTCCCTCCCTCTCTCGCTCTCTCTCTCTCTTGCCCCCACCCCTCCACACATATCTGCAGTTTTCCCTGTTGTCTCGGGTCAGAGAGGTGTTGCCCTTAGCCTCCGTCAGGTGCGGTTGGTGGAGAAGTAGAGCCTGGAGCAGCCCACAGCAGCAGCCTAAGCCCCCTGACAGACAGCGCTTTATGGCCCAGGTCCAGGTGTGAGAGAGAGAGGTTAGAGCGTCTCACGGAGCTCCGCCTCCTTGCTCTGCGTAAAGACTCGCCGTGCACTGAGGTGTCTGTAAACAAGATTTATGGGCTCTGTCAAAGCACCATACTACCTCTCAGTCAACACTTATTTATTTACTTTATTTATTACTGTGTGAGAATTTCTTCATAATTTCTAGCCTGGTACAAACAGTGTCTGAGTAGACTGGTGTGTGAATGTGTGTGTGAATGGGTGAGACGTTCCTTGTTGTAAAAGCGCTTTGTGTCCAGTTTTAAGCTTTGTTTTGGAACATGAGTTTCTACCATACAAGACCATAAATGCCAAGTCCTATGCTTTGAGCTGAAGTTATAGGCAGGTGTGGAAAAAATGCTGTAAACTAGGAATTCCTTCAAAAATGGAAGTGTTAATCATTTATTTTCATCAATCAACAAAATGCAGTGAATGGGCAAAAGAGAAATCTAAATCAAATTAATATTTGGCGTGACCACCCTTTGCCTTCAAAGAGCATCAGTTCTTCTAGGTATATTTGCATACAGTTTTTGAAGGAACTTGGCTGGTAGGTTGTTCCAAACATCTTGAAGAACTAACCACAGATCTTCTGTGAATGTAGGCTTCCTCACATCCGTCTGTCTTTTCATGTAATCCCAGACACACTCGATGATTTTGAGGTCAGGGCTTTGTGGGAGCCATTCCATCGCTTCCAGAACTTCTTGTTCTTCTTTACGCTGAAGATAGTTCTTTGGCTGTATGTTTGGGGTCGTTGTCCTGCTGCAGAATAAATTTGGGGCCAATTATGCCTTCCTGTAGGTATTGCATGATGAATAAGTATCTGTCTATATTTCTCAGCATTGAGAACACCATTAGTCCTGAACAAATCTCCAACTCCATTTGCAGAAATGCAGCCCCAAATGTTCAACGAACCTCCACCATGCTTCACTGTTGCCTGCAGACACTCATCATTGTACTGCTCTCCAGCCCTTCGATGAACAAACTGCCTTCTGCTACAGCCAAATATTTCAAATTTTGACTCAGAGCAGAGCACTTGCTGCCATTTTCTGCAAGCCAGTTCCTATGTTTTCATGCATACTTCAGTTGCTTGGCCTTGTTTCCACATCGGAGGTATGGCATTTTGGCTGCAACTCTTCCATGAAGACCACTTCTGGACAGACTTCTCCGGACAGGAAATGGGTGTACCTGGGTCCCACTGGTTTTTGCCAGTTCTGAGCTGATGACACTGCTGGACAGCTTCCGATTCCGAAGGATAATAAGCTTCCTTGACTGATCTCTGCGTCAACGATTCTCAGCGTTGCCCCAATTTTCTTTGTGCTTTTTCAATAGAGCTTGAATGGCACATCTTGAAACCCCAGTCTGCTTTGAAATCTTTGTCTGGGAGAGACCTTGCTGACGCAGTACATACTTTGTGTGTGCTGTGCTCAGTCTTGCCATGGTGTATGACCTGTGACATAAGACTAAGTCTTCCACAACCTCACCTTGGTAGCAGAGTTTGGCTGTTCCTCACCCAGTTTTAAGGCTCATACACAGCACTGAGTTTTCTTGAACCTTTATTTCCAACCTACTTGTGACACTGATGATCATTAGCACATGTTTGATATAATTGGCTAAGCAAACACCTGACTATAATCCTACAAAATCCCTGACTTTGTCTGTGTGAATTGTTAATGGTTTGAAGGCAAAATGTACACCAAATATTTGATTAAAATTTTTCTTTTGTTCGCTCACTTTGCACTTTGTAAATTGATAAAAACAAACAATTATTGTTTACAGCATTTTTCACAATTTTCTAGATAGAGAATATGTACGAATGATGTGTATTGAAGAAAATCTAAAAATTTTCATTCATTAATAAGACCACTTTGTTATTTTGGAAAAAAACAAAACAATATCTGTCTATGATTATCATGGCGGCTGAGTGTCTAGCACTCACGCCTCACAGCAAGAAGGCGGTTTGCCCCAACAACCCAAAAACATGTTCCATAGGTAAAAATCCTCCAGCTGAGGTCCTGACCAAGGCTAGCAAAAAGATCATGGAGATGGGTCCCCGGGCGCCTTCATGTGTTGCCCGCTGCTCCTGAAGGATGGGTGAGATGAGGACAATTTCTTTACAGGGATAAATAAAGGATAATAAAAATAAAAAAAATCAATCATATTATCAATAAATCATATTATTTATAGTTGACTAGTCACACTTAGTCAAAAATATTTATTAGATTTTCTCACAGAACAAAAGTGATATGTAAAAAATAAAGTTGATCAAAACCAGAATTCTCCAGAAGACGTGCCCCTTCTCAATCTCAATCTTTCATGTGCGAGCCAAGGCCATTCTTCTTCTGGAGTTTGTCAGAATGTGTTAGCGACCCACACGTTATTTACTTCCTGTCGGCTTTGGCAACAGGAAATCAATGGAAACAGGGAAAGCAGCACGCATCAGTTCAAACAACATCTGGTTACCACCGTCTGCCGTGTTTGGGCAAATATCTGCACTCCTAACATCCCCTGAAGATTATATACCCTCCCTCTCCTCTGCTCATGTCAGCCATTAGAGTCCACTGTGTAGCAAATCCAGCACTGATTTTGACTAAGTGATGGGTGTATAATTTCTGTATAGTAAATTCATTGTTGTATCCTCATGGAAACTAGAGACACAATTCTCACAAAACGAGAGGAGACGTGAGATTGGGTTCATGAGAGCAAGCTATGCCAATAGTTTAACATAATTCATAATAATTGGTGCGAAACAGTTAACAATTTTGACCTGATTTGTTTGTGTGTATTTTTCCTGTCATTGTACCACTGCATTTTGGAAGTATGGCTCCTCAAAATATGTAACTCACCAGCAGTTTACCCTTTTTTGTACAGTCTACATGTACTGTAAACAGAGGGAAAATATCTCACAAGATAATTTTCTCATGTGGGCACAACATTGTAGCTTTTTTTTTTATCTCACAAGATCTGGATGCACTGATCCAACTTATTCAGTTTCGATATCTATTTCAATACTGCAGCTGTAAATATTTGCTGATTCCTGATATCAACAAATACCAGTACAGAGATTGAACAACATTTATACTTTATACAAAAATAAAATAAGACAAAGCAGATCCAAATCTGTTATGTAGCTGTTATTTATCCCTCAAATAACCACAGAACAACTTTGTATAAATAAAAGCTCAAACATTACAAGACAAGACTTTCTGGGCCAGTCTTATTACATGCATTGACTGTATGCCAAAATGGGATATCGACTGAACCAATTTTATCAGTATTGACGCTTATATCAGAAACTGGTATCTGATCGGTGCATCCCTAAACCTAAATACTTAAGCTAGGTGTTCATTACTAGAATTATGGCTCAGTGGGTTTCTGGACTGTGCATTTCCCTCAGTTTAATTGAAGGACAGGTAAAATGAGGTCTGCATGTCTCTACAGGGACATTAAAGTCATCCTTAACCTAAAATAAGGCACATTCTTTTAGTTCTGTTTTGGAGTAAGCCCTATTTGTCGAGCATGCTCCAGCACATCTCTTCTGGAACAATCCTTCAAATCCACAAGGTCGAAGGTCAACCTCCAAGTTGAGTTCAAGTGAAGTCATTTGCCTTGTAGCAAAACAGAGAGACAAAACCGCCATGACCAAACTGCAGTCATACAGAAAAAAACAAAAAAACAAACGAGTGATTTAACCAAAGCCACAAGTACAAGTCTGAGCCTGTGAGACCACGTTGAACTCAGGAAAACACCGTTCTGTCTATTTCAGCTCACTTTTAATCAGATGTAGTTACGACAATTTTCTCAACATTACTCACAAGCTTTGGGCTCATTATGTCATGTATTGTTGTGCTAAGACACGCCCCAGTTCTCTCATGGAATTTCTTAAATATGTTTTAAAATTGTGTTTACATATCCTGTATAATTACTCTCAACTACTACCACTGTTGTAAAAAAAACTTGGCTAGTTTAAACATGCACAATGAGTGGTCCGCCGCCTGCTTGTCTATAATGGAGATGTCCTTGCTTTGCCAGGACTGTTATTTAATATCACATTAAACTTTTCGATCTTGCATTCATTTAATTCAGTGCTTCTCAAATAGTGGGGCGGGCCCCCTGGAGGGGCGCGGTGTGATGCCAGGGGGGGCGCGTGTGACCCTGGGAAACTTAGCTTTTTTGCCGTACTGTACTAGAACTAAGTGTAATTGCACATCAACAACAGTAGTTGGCAGTGGCGCTCTCATTGTTGCTCTGGGGCAGGGGTCGGCAACCTTAAATACGCGATATACAGAACAGACTCACCATCAGCAGTACATCCTCTGTTACAGAAAGAACACGTATATTCCACTGAGCCGTGTCCTTTAGTCCGACAGAAGCTGACGCATCAGCGACACAAGGAGAGAGCGTTTTTTTCCCCAGCACTTTTAGTTTATGCAAATGAGCCAAGTTAAGTTTTGTTTCTGTAAAACGTAAACAAATATACGCAAGGCTGCATTAAAAACACAATGTTTGAGTCCTCAGTGCAAAAAGACAGTGCAGTCTTTGTTTGAAGTTTCTTTCTTTCTTTTTTTGTTTTTAATGTTAATAAAGGATACAGTGTTATGCAGAGGTGCACTAATAACAATTTTCTAGACAAATAATACTATTAATAGTCACGCGCCGGGAGGGGGGGCGTGAAATTTTTTCTTCTTCCTAGGGGGTCAGTCAGGTCAGTGATTATTTTCTAACTGAAAAGGAACCAGAATATAAAAACATGAATTTTAGATTCATAAAGATAAAGATATTGATAACATAAACATAAAGATATTGATATACAAGACCAACAATAAGTACATAGATAAATAGGAATAGAACAGTAATAGGATTATAATAATTATCATTGGAATAGAACAGTTAACACTAGATGGTAATAAAAATATTTATTGATATTAAAGTAAGTGAAGCTAACCCAATATTCTCATATACGTTGAAGCCACTCCCCCTTTCTAACTGGTTCTGTGTTTGGACAATATACCTTGCCTTTTTACTGACTGTGACTGTTTCCACGGTGCAAAACTGCCCACATTTATGACATATAATTGAGGTCACAGTCATGCCTTACAAAAACAATGGAATGGACATATTTTTAGGTATTTATATTTTCTAATACAATAAATACCAACAAAAGCATGCAGAAGTATTTCCTCAGACATAAGTGAATAGGCAAATATTATTACTTTCATGTGAGGATAACTCTAAACTCTGATCGATGGGCCCGGTCCAACTACTGAAGCACAGCTTGACCCCCTGGATCTACATCTGGTGCAAATGAGGGTTTTCGTGATCACGTGGCATCCAAACCAGCAGCCGTTGGGCAAAGAAGCGGTCTGGCGTTGGAGCCTGGTGGTACAAGGTAGCTGGTGGTGGGGGGTGGTACCACAGGTCTCGGTGGACTTTCAGTTCCAGCTTCCCTTTTGCACCCAACATAAAAAGTGTTTCTGCCACCCACTTGCGGTCCTGCTGTGGCATGGTCTGTGGCCATAGTAACTGGAGGTCTGCTGGTTCTGGCTATATTGACAAAAAAGGTATAAGAAACAAAGAAAACATTGATTGATAATGGCATGTGCATTTTTCAGTGCATCTTACCATTGTTCGTGTTGCTGGTGGTAGACAGAAGGAAGAGGAGGGTTTGATGAAGGTCTGATGGGCAGACGAACAGCTGGCGGGCATGAGACTGTTACAGGGATGTCTCTATGGAACCTGTGAAGTCTGTAAATGAAAGAATATTATTATTACGTTTTAGTGAAATAAAGTTGTATAATTACGACAATTTAATTTATATTTACTTAATTTTCAGTTAAATAAAATGATATTATTCCCTGAGGGAGTTTCCTCTACACAGACAAATTTGGTTTGACCACATGTGAGCCCCAAATCTCTGCTTTTCAAGCTGTTAACAAAAGGGTCATTGTCAGTCAAATTTATGGGTCTAAATCCTGCACCACTGCTGCAGATATGCGTGTGTGTGTGTGTGTGTGTATATGTGTGTATGTATGTGTGTGTGTAAGTATGTATGTGTGTATGTGTGTATGTATATGTAATAACATGCTGCTAACCATGTATAAAGTCAGTCTGGGTCTTTTGGGCTGCTCATTGCTCCTGGGGATAGATGGTGTGGGTCTTTTTGAAGGAGTGGACAGCTCACTCCTGGAGGTGGAGGGTGTGGGTTCTTCACTCAGCTCTCTGCTCCTGGAGGTGGTGCAGGACAAGTCTAAGCCAGGGGTGGCATCCCCTTTAGGTGGCAGATGACCCTGTGATAAGTGCATGAAGATATACCAGACAAATAGTAGGCCTATTTAGGACACTAATATATTCTATATCATGTCTAATACTGCTTTTTTTTTTTTTTTTTTTTTTTTTTAAAGGTCCAGTGTGTAGGATTCGTGGCACATAGGTGGATAGTGGCTATGCGCTTCCTGTTTTAGCTACGGCAAACCTCGAGGGTCACCCGGACGCGCCGTAGCGGAGAGCTCGCTCCCGTGCGCGCACCGGCCGCGCACCCGGCCGACAACAACGGTATTAATAAAACGCGGTCTCCCGTTCAGTTTTTTTTTTCTTTTCGCATGAAAGCACACATTCCCGATCGTGAACCATGATAATCTACATATCAAATGAAACCTTACAGTCTCCTCTTTTTGACTATGCAATTCATTTCCCAGCACAACAATCACTCCCTGAGCACATGGGGCTTTTATACGAAAAGCACAAACCGGTTTGTTACTTAGCTTACCTTTGAAGGCTCTGCACAGGTCAAACTCTGTATTTCACCACAAGCTTGGTATCAATAGGTCCGTAAGGATCCAGCGAATAAAATCCAGTAAAACAATTTAGTCCAAAACATGTGTTAGATCCAATACGAAGTGTGATACAGCAGCTTGTCTTGTTGTTTACCCAAAAACCACGAGCCTCCCCCACCCCACCCGCACCTCTCTCCTTCTCTCCTTCTCTCTTGCGCAGCGCGCCGGAGCCGCCTGCTGCTTTGCCTCCGGTGCTACCACGAGCCTTGCCGAAGGCGAAGGTGGAGCCCAAATGTCCTTCTGCGGCTCTCGTATTCAAAATGGCTGCCTCTATATGGGGAAGATCCCCCTTTTATGTGACTATATCTAAGTCCAAAAGAATACTTTGATTTCATGATGGAAGTGAAAAGGCTTGAAAAACAATGTATTTTTGAATGGGTATCTTCAATTTCAGTAATTAATGGGTAAAAATCTTACACACTGTCCCTTTAAAGAAATGTAGGATAAATGATGGCACCTTATGAAATCCACATGAGCATGTAAGACGTGTGTTCCAGAGTGGTCTGTCTACCTCTACTTGAAAGCAGAGGGCACTTTTCTATTTGCAATCATAAACAAATATTATGCATAGAACTAGTTTGTGTGCCAGAAGTCCATACATATGCACAGTATTACGTTAAAAATGTATAATTTGTATTAAGTGAATCCTCTACTTGTTTTATCTTATCTTGTCTGGTACATCTCATACCATCTTTTTTGTCTGGGAGCAGGTCTATTGCTGTTTGTCTGCGACGTAATTACCAATGAATTAACGTAATCACTACGTAGTGTCTGGTAGCTATTGAAACAATTAAACTACGACACTGCATTGATGAAATATGTACAACCCACCTGTTTTCTCAGTACGGTGACGTTACGGCACTATTAGCGAACTTTTGAGAGCAGCGAAGCACATGGGATTGTTGTCAACAGTGAGCCGAAGATAGAAAGACGGCAAGATGCACTACGCACATCGATTGGCTTGCAAATGATTCAGCTCGCACTTTGATTGGACTGACGCCACGGCCTGATTTGCTCTCGTGAAAGAAGATGGAGTTGCGGATCTTATTGGAAGCGCAAAGACTCACGTTGCAAACTAATATGCGCTTGAAAGCTTGAGCTACGCACTCCATTGGACGAAAAGTACGGACTATCGGCTTTGTGGTACCGCTAACTGCCGCCCAGATATGACCTGTCTCCACTAAAACGTTTAAAGGGACAGTGTGTAAGATTTTTACCTCTTAATTACTGAAATTGAAGATACCCATTCAAAAATACATTGTTTTCCAAGCCTTTTCACTTCCATCATGAAATCAAAGTATTCTTTTGGACTTAGATATAGTCACATAAAAGGGGGATCTTCCCCATATAGAGGCAGCCATTTTGAATACGAGAACCGCAGAAGGACATTTGGGCTCATCCTTCGCCTCGGCTCCTGCTAACAGCTGCACAGCCGCGCTGCATATGGGAACAGAGGAGCGAAGGAGAGAAGGGGAAGGGGAGGGGGGAAGGGGGGAGCCTCGTGTAAAGAAGCATGCTGCTGTATCACACATCGTAATGGATATAACACGTATTTTGGACTAATTTGTTTTACTGGATTTTATTCGCTGGATCCTTATGAACAGATTGAGACCAAGTTTATGATGAAATACAGAGTTTGACCTGTGCAGAGCCTTCAAAGGTAAGCTAAGTAAGCTAAGTTTTGTGCTTTTCTGTATAAAAGCCCCATGTGCTCGGGGAGTGATTGTTTTGCAGGGAAATGAATTGCATAGTCAAAAAGAGGAGACTGTAAGGTTTCATTTGATGTGTAGATTGTCATGAATCATGATCGGGATTGTGTGTTTTCATGCGAAAAGAAAAAAAAAAAGTGAACGGGGGACCGCGTTTTATGTATACAGCGGTGCGCGGTTCGTGCGCGGGCACGCGAGATGACGGCGCTACGGCGCGCCCGGGTGACCCTCGAGGTCTGCCATAGCCAAAAGAGGAAGTGGAATAGCTAGTAACCACCTATGCGCCACGAATCCTACACACTGTCCCTTTAATGCCTTACTGTGTAATATTCCATGGTGACAAGAAGATGGCAGATTCTCCACCGAAAAGGTTACAGTGCACCTTTAAAACGCTTTAAAACACTAATTCTAATGCATTAATTCTGCTAAAATATCAAGCCAATGAGCCATTTGGTTGTATTTGAATTAGCAAGTGTGATTTCTTTCACATTATATGCAGTATGAAGGGTCATATTACATCACTAGGCCAGGCCATAGGAGGTTATTTTTAATATACCCCCGGGTCTTTTATTTGGTCTACAGGATGTCTGTCTCCATACATTTGTACTTACTGTGGGGGATTAAAATCCACTTCATGATTTTTCCATTTCCTCCCTAGAGCCCCCTGCATTTCAAAGTCCTGTCCTTACATGCGTGTATCTAATTGCTGCAAATATGTCCGATTCTTTTCAGCAGAGAATCACTGTGTTGGAAAATGGGACAAAAGACGCAGTCGTCAGGTGGGGCTGACTTTAGATAATACTTTAGATAATACTTTAGATAATACTTTATTAATCTTACCTCTCTGCGTGTTTCCTATCTTCATTCCCATTGGACAATCACTCATTTAATCTTTATGGGGTACTGGAGTTGTGTTTGGGAATAGTCTGGCAGAAGTAGGATCATGCTTGTCCTGACAGGCACCGTTAAAAACACTTCAGCTTGATGCTCTGTACGCCTTATTGTCGGAGGTGGTAGAGAAGGGAAACTTGTGCTGCTTTGGTCACTAGAATTACCCAGTGAGAAGAGTAACAAAATTTTGTAAATAAGAGTATCATTTAAACCAGAGTGTCAAAACTTACATACGCATATTGAAAACATTTTTAAGCTGAGGGCCACAGACCGGGATTGATAGTGACTCATTCACATTGTTGCATTTTACACAACTTTGACAGATTCCTGGCCTGTACCTTTAGTAAGGCTTGGAAGACCTACAATTTTAGGTCTGTATCAGAATGCAGTGTTATTGAGGTTCTGCGTATGATCAGTTGGGCCAATTCAGCGGGGGGCCTGAGCGTCAGGGCAAATTGTCCCTGGTTTAAACCATTATGTGTCAGAAAAGAATTAGGAAAGTACAGTTTCTTCAAAAAGTTACTTAGTAGAAAGTTGAATGTAAGTGAGTAAATGTAACGGCGTACTAACCACTTCTGCCCCATGTGGTTGGTTCTGTGTTGTGTTTGCGTATGTGTTGAGTGGTCTCCTTCAGGAAGTCCTCTGTGGAGAGTGACTCCAGTCATAATGTTTGGATGGTTTTGGACTGGCTTCTGGTTGGAACAACAATGTCACTAACACAACTGCATTGTTTCACTGAGCTGTTACGCTGATATAACACGGCACCTGGATCTGCAGTGCTTTTGAAGCCGTTTGGCTCTGTCCATAATGTGGATTTATCTTGTGAGATACAGATGGTGCAGGTCAAAAATACTTTATCCTAGTGAGTTTTGAAGTAAACATATTTTAAGAATACAGTAAGGACATTTTATTGGCCACATTTTAAAAGTTGCAATTATTTTAGAGATCAAGAACAATTATCCTTTTCTCCATGGAGTCTAGCTTGTTTTAGACTAGAATAGTTTGCAGTTCATATTTCAATATTTTTTAAATGTTTCGATGATTTAAAATGTGCACAGTGAACTAAGTTTTTATTTTAAAACACAAATCACTAAACTTTTCAATTTGCAATACTGTAAAAAATCCAAAAATTTTGTTCACATTTTAACTAAAAAGTTAAATGATGTAAAGGCTATGATAAATTCAAGGCTCTTATTCTGTTTTTGTTTAAGGCTTTGTAGCAGATGTCCAGGTTTCTAAATTGTGTGTGTAGCAGAAGAAACGTAAAATATATCGTGCTGTTTGCCAGATGCTTGTCCAGTGCAGGGGGTAAAAGTTTCTTATACAAATCATCAGTTCTTGACAGGCACAAATACACAAACGTCACACTCAAATCTGCCTGCGTCTCCTCTTCTGCTGATGGGGTCTGGCTTGCCCAAGGAAACCACTGTTAAAGGTCATATATTATAACAAAATCTTGTGAGCTTTATGCAAAATGATAATGTTGTCACCTCCTCAAAAACAGACCTGGAATTGTGTTTTCTTTCATTCACACACACATGTTCTGTTAACTCTTCTTTTTAGTCAGTCTACATCTGCAAAGCTCAGTTAACAGCTACTGTACCTTTTACCTTTAGTTCAGTAGAGCTTGACAGTTCCAGAGCTGAAATCATCCAGATAAATCTAGAGAAGGTGTATGCAGTTTAAAAAACAGAGTGGAGCCCTTCTTGTATTACCACATGACTCAGAGCGTTTTCTCTTTGAAAGAAGAACTCCTAAGGAAACAATATTATAACATAGATCAGAAAATACTGTAATATGGACACTTTAAATATGTGACCAGCCACGGCAAAAACAGTCACACGTCGCCCCGAAGTCGTTTTGAGTTATTCACAGATTCTGAAAGTGTAGAAGCTTTCCAACGATGCCTTACACATGGAAATCTGAGAACATTTGAAGAATTTGTGGCCATTTGAAAGCAGCACAAAAAAAAAAAAAAAGCTCTTGAAGGTCCTCGAACTCTAAGCCCTCCCCCTGCAGATCATCACTGTGGTGTAGTGTTTCAGGGCAGGTCAGAATTAGAAATTGTGTTGTTAATTGTTAAAATGGAAATGCTTTTATAACAAAAAGTCCATATAATCATTGAGTAATTCAATAATACACAGGATAATATGTTAAGTCAAAGTCACCTGTATTGTCAATTTAATACAATACAATATGAAATGTATTATACAATATAAAATGAAAAAGAGAGAAAGAATAAAGATAAAAGTAAAAAATAAAAAAAAATATAGCAGGGTAAATATAGGACACTACACACACACACACACACACACACACACACACACACACACACACACACACACTCTGTAGTGTAGTGGGAACAATTGTTATCACAACCAATCTTTTAAACTAACAAAAGGGGTTTTCATTTGGTGCAGTTTTTACTCAGTTACATGTATTTAATATAAATGTAAATTGTAGTTTTAGCACTATACTCCTGTTTGAGTAGCATATGAGTATTCAGTAGTCATACTTGAGTAAAAGTTTTTGGTTACTTTTCCCACACTGAGTAAGTCTACAAGTGAAAAGATTTATTCTGAAATTTATTTTAATTTCTGAATCTATTCTGTTCATGATTTAATAAGCCAACTGTTATATCATGACCGTTACACATAACATTAAGTAGTAGTATTTCTTTTTTACTCTTAAATAATTTCTTGGACCATTACGGTGTACTTCTACTTATAGTTTTACTGTTTTGAAGTAACAGTACTCCTACTTTTTTTTGGCTACTCTACCCAGCGGTAAGATGCCATAAAATTATTGGTTTCATTGGAAAACTAGACATTGTCACTTTCAAATAACTCTAAATCCCAATTCACCAGCTTTGCCACCAGTCCATTTTCCTTTCCCATTTGCCCTTCCGATTCCAGTCTTTTTAACACATTCACTTTTTCCTTATAATTCCCCATGTTATTTATATGAGTTCACCGTGGTCCAGTGGAAGGTTCCCCTGGGGAGGCAGAGCAGTGGGCTGACGGCTCTGACCTGTGTCTAACCTGCACACAGAGGCCCTTTGTGCATATATACATTTTATAACAACTCAACTTTTCTACTTATAGTGTCATTCAACAGACATGGAACAAGCACTGTGAGTCTCTATATAAGAGAGAGAGTGATGAGAAAGGTACTGTGCAGAAATAAATGTAAGAATAAATACTGGCAATTGTTGCAAGCATGCCCCTTATACTGTTATTCCTACTATCCTACGCCTTCTGTTTCTGCTACAATTGATACTGCGGCTATAGTTACAATACTGCAACTTCGGCATTGAAGGATGGGTCAAATGCAGACAACAAATTTCGCTATGGAGACAACAAAGTGTACCTTACCTTACCTTCCACTATCTCTTTTATTGCATCTACTACTAACCGTATGTTTACCACAATACATTTTACTACTCTTATTACTGTATATTTGTTTCTTCTACCAATACTACTGTTCCAGGTGTTATAGTAATATTACTACAAGTACTTCTACTATTTATATTACTATTTATATTACTGGTACTGTGAAGTAGGCTATAACCAGATCTTGCTATAATTATTGTTTCTGAACCAAAATATGGCCCCCAGTTTCCCCCAATTCAGGCTATATTTCAGAAAACAGAAAACCTACTCCAACCATTTGATATAAACTTTTGAGAAAAATATTTGACCAAAAGTATCCCGTTACTTTCCATTTTTTGCATGTGCTTTCTGAAACACAAACAGTTGGATTTTTCCTGGTAGTAGGCAGGGAGGATGGCTCATATTTTCCATAGAGTGAAGCGTGTCATGAACTTTGGGGCTGTGGGCATTGGCAGCCGCTGATGTAGCCACAAATTCAAACCGGGTCCTCTGCTCTGTGAACGTCCTCTCCGCTCACAGGACAATAGCACCCAGATGTGGAGATGTTTTAGAATAACGCTTTGGTCTCCTCACAAGTCTAGTATCATTTTCAGTACTTTTCCTGATAATGTATTCTTCCCAAATGCACACACATTCAAACCAGTCATCACCTCTGTGTGTGCATGCCTGCAGCTTTACAATAGCGTGGATGCAGGACTTTCTATTCAAATGAGTGAAAAGATGAAACTATGGTAATTCAAGCTGTCTATCTTGATTAAAGTCTAGCTTTTACATTGTAGTTTGCACTTTCGAAGTCATGATATTTTTTTTGTTATTATGTATAATTTAGTTTAAACAGACAGGTAAAAGACACGTGCAAAATTTTGGAACAACTTGGAACAATTGACAAACAAATGTTTGATTTTTAAGGGGTAACTTAACTTGATTGTGCACCATCATCATCATCATCACATGAATACATCAGTCGTTCTATCACAGCCTAACAATCAAAAAACAACTTATAAAATGCCCACTGCATATAAAACTGCTGCATATACACATAGACATTTCACACTGGAAAACAAATTGGCCCCATACACTGATCAAATAGGCTGTCATTATTATACCTGTGAAGCTAACTGACTTGAATAAAAATCACACACATTTAGTACGCACACAGACACACACACAAACATTTTAAATGCGATTCTTAGACCAGTCAAACAGAGCCAGGGCAGAGGGGTGGAGAGGGTCGTTAGACGTTGAATAGGGGGTCTAAACTAGCCGTCAGAGTAATTTGAAAAACAAAGAGACAGATTAGGGGGGATCGTTTTCAGAGCTTTGTCATTGTAGGACGCGCCTCCCGGCAGCTAGATATAAGCAGGGTCTAACCAGTACAATAACCAGAGCTGACGAAGCCTCTCGGATGAGCGGTGAAACGTTTTCAACCAAACAAACTTTGTCCAGTTGACAAATTGAACTTCTCCTTTGATCATTTTAAATGTATGTACACACACACACACGCGCGCGCGCGTACACATACATAATACATAAGTTCATGTCTTGGCAGGTCACAGTTATCAATGTGAAAGGAACATGCCATGGATACATTTGTGTTTTTCAGTGAATAATAATAACCTAGGGTAGCTCAGTTGGTAGATGGTTGATGGTTCGAATCCCACTCTCGACACAAACATCATTGGTAGAGCAGTCAGATCCACTGACCCACAGTTTGGTGGTGTCCTTGGGCAAGACATTTAACCCATCTCAACCCCAGTGTGTGCATACACTGGTATTAGACTTTAGACTTTTTATTGTCCCCAAGGGGAAATTTATTTTTACGCACAGAGTGAATGTATGTGTGAATGGGTAGGTTGTTCTTTGATGTAAAGCACTTTGAGTGCCTTCAAGGTGGAAAAGTGCAGTATAAAAATGTGATCAGTTATTTAACAGAATTCTATTTATTAATTTATTTCAGAATAATATACTTCCAGTAAACCCTAGGTATTGGTAATAAAATTGTCTATTTTTTTCAATATTGATAAAATATATTAGAAAAGAAAAAATGTACCACTGCCACTGATATTTATCCACTCAACCAGAATAGTATTTATGAAATCATGCTCTGTATTTAACTACATTTGGTCCAGTTTTGTCTCCTGATGTCACACTGAGTTGTCATTTTGTTGTCACTGCAGTCGGCACACTTCTCACATTCCCCTGAAATCCCTTCTGAATTTCACTGCTCATAATATTTATGCTTTTCATCCCAATAGGTCCTGCCTCTATCATAATCAATATAGTAACTATAGTTATTAGATTCATTTTTCTCATAAACATTAAACTGTTTGTCAACAGTTGAGTGGCCATTGTTTTCATTTTGCAAAGAAACATTGTGTGAAAGGAAGGGAGTGGACCTCAAAAGATTTATGACATTGCCCCTAAAAAGTCAATATGGGTTTCGGATTACATCTACGGAGCAGTGCAGATTTATATTTAATAAGCTTCAGGTGTTGGCAGGCTTGGGTTCGGGGCTGGGGAAGGCATAGTTTACTCCACACACACACACACAGATTCTGTTGAGTCCATTTTAGCTGTCAGACTCTGGACCAATGAGTCTGGAAAAAGAGCACACTTTGTGCCCGAGCGCTTACATGTGGCACTTACATGTGGCGGTTATGGCAGCGTGTAGCAGTATGACAACAGTGTGTCAGGGCTGAGGGCAGACAAATGGAAAAGTTTATATAAATACTTATAAGACGAAAAGCAGCGATACAATGGAATGTTTATAAGGTGGATTGATGGCAAATAGGTTGACTGTCTGTCCCAGGGCAGCTGTGGCTACAATAGTATGTGGAATGAATAATGCACTGTAAAGCACTTTGGGTATCATGAATATATAATACAATTGTACAAATTATATGCACATAATATTGGCTATAGTTAATAAAATTGATTTGGGTATTCTCAACTTGTATTGTGCAATATTGAGAAAAATGACAATACTTGAAAAATTCAAAGCTCTGTTCAAATATACTTTTCAAATAATGTGTACCGGTTACCTGGCCAGCCAAATGATATCTCTCTGTATTTCCTATACACCGCGATACCATTTGGACACCCTCCATCCACCCTCGCTCCTCCGGTTCCAAATGGACTTCGCGATTCTGATTCGTTCAAAGATGGTGACGTCAGTGCCCCCGCCTTTGCCCGCAAAGTCACTCTTAGGCAGCGGAAGTTCCGCCTCAGTTTTGAATCAAGATGGCGCAATCTCTGATTGGTTCACTTAGCTGTCTGTCTACGCGCAACCGCAGCGCATTTTGGACCAAGCGTTACCAGACTCACTCGCTGGTACAGCGATGAGTCATGGATTCTTCCAGGCAAGTGTACCGGTAAATATAAAAAAAATCCAAAATATTACATTGCATCAATAAGTGAAGTCTGATGTGAAAAAAGATATTTTGAGTGTAATCTATGCCTCCCATGTTGCCATTAAGACACATTTTTTTTCCCATCTAAGACCTAAGGAAGGATTGATGAGTGGTGATAAGTATTCCCACTACAATATGTTCAGTTTATATAATGTAACCTTTTTTTTTAGATTACACAAACATAACACACACCTTTTCTATAGCTGAGATAAGATGAGATTCATTTAATAGATATTTATTTATAATTACACAGAAAAGTGCATTGTAAAGGTGATGGGTGAGGACAACAGCTGTTAAAACGACCCCTCCTCTATTCTTCTCTCCCCTTTTACTTTCAGTGAGAGTGACGGGCAGAAGCGCACTATAAAAGACAGTTGTATGTTTAAGGCGTGCCCACATCCCCGGCTTTACAATCTCTACCTGGAGGATTTCAAAACATCTCGCGCTTTGGCCCTGATGATATAGATGTTTGGCAATGAGACAAAGACATCGTTTAAGTTTAGACCCTCTGTACCTCTCACATGTGTTGAGTCTTGCCCTGAAAACCCCAGCTTAAACTCTTCATAGATCCTAGCTGTCAGTTAAGAGCCAATGGTAAATCATGTTAGTGAGCGTACCTGCTGACATCCCAAAATGTCTCCACCTGAAACCACCAAAAAAAGTGCAGCTTGGGCACTTTTCTGGAGTTTGTCTGAAATGGAAAAAATTTGAAACTGAATAGGACGAGTTAGCCTATGGCACTGAACCCATTACCCTCTGTCAAAGTTTGAAAGTTTTCAGACGGAAGGTTACTGACTCAACATGTCCTCTCCTCATATTAACTATACTACAAGCGACTTTTAATCCTCACTGAGGCAAATACAAGTCTAATTTTGAACTAGCATACATGAGAATTTACCCCAATTTAACTGGAGTTGTTAAGTTACTACAGCTTATTCAGACATCACCATACTTAGGCAAGGTGTCTTGTTTTGCGTCTTGTATGCACAGGTATTTCTAGATTCAAGATTCAGGATTGTTTATTTGTCATATGCAGGATCAACAAAAGAACAACGATGCAATGAAATGCTTAGGATCAGAAGAACCCATTGACTCGCTCAGATAGTCCAGAAGTACTAATAGCATGCAGTAATAGTACATGATAAAGGAGAAATTCAATTTGTCAACTGAAATACACTGAGCTATTTCAGTGTAGGGAGCTCCTCCCTGCAGCTAGATATAAACAGGGTCAAACCAGCACTAGAACCAGAGCTGATGAAGCCTCTCGGATGAGCGGCGAAACGTTTTCGACCAAACAAACTTTGTCCAGTTTACAAATTGAATTTCTCCTTTATCATGGATTCTACCTGGACGACTGAGGGACTCTTCACGCGTAATAGTACATGGAAAAAAAAGAAAGTGTTGCAAAAAGTGCAGGGGAAGAAGTTAACAATATAATAAAAAATATATATAATAAAATAAAATGTAATAAAATACAAGGTACAGGTAGGGTTAGATAAGGTGCAAGTAGAGTATTTCACAGATTGCACATAATATAGTGTAGTATAAGTGTTGCATGTGGATTTCGTATTGCACATAGTATAGTATGAGTATTGCGCGTGGGTTATGAAGCAGGTTATTGCACAGGTAACAGCAGTTTACAGTGAGGTAGTGACAAACATGATACATTCATATAGAGCAGCAGCAGTAGACATATGCATAATGAAAAGTAGTTAGTGCAGTATTATTGAGAGTTCAGTATTATTTAGACTGTTACAAGTGTTTACTACTGTGTTTACAACTCTACTGCTCTGTTCTAACTAATTTTCTACTAATTTGTCTTCTGCGTTTGACCTATCCTTTAATGCCGCTGGGGCAACCTGTCAGGAACAGTGTAGTGCCTGGGGGCCCATCTCCAGATATTGAGTTTAGCTTGGTCAGGACTGCCTTAGCTGGAGGATTTTACCTATTGTGTAGACATTGGGAGAAACATGCACAACTCTGCACAGAAAGGAGGTTCTTTGACAACCTCCTTTACAACAAAAAACACAACTAGACCTAACAATGTACCTCTAAAGGCTAATCAATTTTGGGACGACAATGAGCTCCTGAAATTTATATCCAATCTATCCAATCTTCTTGTTTCATTGCATCCAAAAGCCGGCTGTTGTCTTGCTTGAAAATAGGTAAGTAATCCTATTGTGATCTGTGTAAACTAGGCCACCCAAAGAAACGGGTCATTATGTTTGCAGAGTCGAAAATTGTGCCAATTTAAACTAGTCCCTATCGCGTTAGAGTAAATTGAAGACATTAAATATAATAGCACCTCTAATAGTAGCAGATCACATGTTTACGTATCTTGGATTTTTTTTTTGTCTGCGGAAAAACTGTATCAGTTTCTTACCACGCCAGGTAGAGAGTGAGATCCTAAGCCATTCGTGTTATAAGGAAACAATAGGAAGATGTGTCTGTATTGTTCGAGAGGGAGGTGAAGTTGGGTTAGGAGGCGTTAATTGCAGATATTTGTACACTAAGTCATGTACAGCAAGGGAAGAATAGGGTTTGTTGGATAGGCTGAGGTTGTGTTTGTGTGTGGTGTGTAAAATGGCACAAGTGGCCTGTATTCATTGGACACACGCTGCAGGGCCAGATCTGTTACTGCCTCACAGTGGAGCACAGGTCCCTGGGCAGTTCTCGAGTAGATCACTTTACCCCAAGCATCAGCCCAGCCTCTCCTACCTGCTCCTGTCACACCTACAGGTTATGATTACATGTACAAACCTAGATACTGTCAAGGCACAGTACAAAACATACATTTGTATTTTATTACCACTGCAAAAGAATTTAATTGCATGGAAAAAAGTTTTAGAGTGAAGACATTTTGACACCCAGCCAAGTGGCTTTTCCACCAACACAATAACTCTAAAGCAGAATTATTAAAAAATCTAAATGTACAATATTATCAAAACAAAGTATAACTATGTTATACTTTCGTAAACTTCTGTATCTTACTTGTTAGTACGTACTTACTTATCAACTATACCATATTAAACTGTATAAGGCCTACATTGTACAGCGTCACTACTATCACTTTATTTCTAACATTGATTTTAATCAGTCTTGCAAATCCACATGCACTGAGAGCCTCAGATTCAAACTTTACGCTCTCCAAAGAACAACACAGAAACCCCATACCACACACACCTACCTGTCCATGGGTGATCAGGTGGCAGAGCTCTTTTCAGTAAACAAACCTGTTCCATAGATTTGAATACACAAAACCTCAAATTCTACTGTGGAAAGTACTGGTACACACACTTTTTACCAGGTAGTTGTTCTCAGCTTTACTGTGACTGTAAAACTGTGCTCTGACAAAAAAAACAAAAAGCCCTTAAAGGTCCCATGACATGGTACTTCTTGATGCTTTTATATGGTGCCTTAATGGTTCCCTAATACTGTAAATGAATCCTGCTCCAAAATCAACACTCAGTGCATGAGAAAGACACATGTACAGAGTCAGAGTCAGAAAATCCCTCTCTGAACAACTCATTCTGGGCCATGTTGCTTGAATGCAAGTAGGACACAGATAGGTTAGAGGAGCGGGGGGGGGGGGGGGGGCAAATGCGCCGCTGGTTCCTTGTTTCCTTGTGCTGGCCCCACTTCCACGTTTTAAGTGCGGAGGAAGAAAAGAGAGGCATTTCAATGAAAAAACACATTTTCACAGAAAATAAAATTAAACCACTGCTGTTTCAGATGTCCACAGGCTCAGATAAAGGACTTCCGAGCCTAGAAACACTCGCACGTACCTCCAGGCAAATAAAAAAACGCATTTCGCATTGCGTAGCTCCTTCGCAGTCCAAACTCTATGGGTGTGATGTACAGAGATGCTGAGTAGAGACACAGATGGGGGGTGGAGCTGCATTTTTCGATGTGACGTCAATAAGTTTCCTTGTTCAGAATCGCCCGTTTGAGCTGTGTTTTTTTCTAACGCAGAAAAGGGCCGCAAATTCTCAGTTTAGACATTTCGCAACTTTTAGCCATGGGGGGGGCCCTAAACAGGGTAGGGGAGCTCACATTAACGTTCAAAAACCTCAGAAAGTGAAAATTTCATGCCATGGGACCTTTAAGTTTATAAGCTCATCACTGTGAATCAGTGAATAATTAGGCTATGAAAAGAAAAGTGAAGAGCAAGGCTGCATCCCATTACTCTGTCTTACCCCTTCCCCTACCCCTTTATCTATGACAACTCGGGGTACGAATGTTGCCCTAAGAAATGGGACACCACTCGATTACTGTTCGCGTCATCATCCCTTGCCTCTATCCGTCTGCTCCATCTACAGCGGCGACAACAATTGACGCAAACAAACGTAAACAAATGTCAGGGACTATCTGAGGGGTATTCCAAGAAAGCGACTAAGCGCAAAGCCCGGCTTTATTCGACAGTTGGCGCTAGTTTTAGTGAGAGTTCGGTTCCACGACGCTCGCTAAACTTAGTTCCCGCTGAGTTACTTGGGCAACATGGTTTTAGCGGAAAGTCTGGTACCGGGCAGGCTAAAGATGCGGCTTAATCAGGCCGTGTCGCAGAGAATACGTACCTGACGTAAACAGAGTGTCAAACAAACCGTTCCGCACACCTCCCGCATGAGTATCTGTGTTGTCTGAAAACAATTTCAGCAAAAAAATAAATTACCTTACGTTCTTGGTTCTTGACAAATCTCCGGTAATTTAAAAATATGCTTTTTGAACCGCTGTCTTTATGACATTAGCATATAGAATAATTCCAGAGCTTTTATCGAGGAACACTTTGGTCGTGTGGTTACGTTCTGCGTCTTTTGTGTGGGTGTCGCGGGTTTGATTCCCGCTGTTGACGTATTCATGCGCAAGTCAATTTTTGTGTTATATTTTTACAAATTTACATTTGCAACATATTACAGAAATGGAAATAAATTTAACCTACAATTATTGTTATCATCACATAACTTATATCAGTTGGGCCTATCATCACTCTCACTTGACGACACCGACACTTTATATTTTATGTGACATCTCTATCAAAGAATACAGTTAAAGGTAAACCTTTACTTTTAAAACAAAATGTAGCCAAATAACAGGCACACTCCATGATGCAACATTTCAATGATTCAACAAATTTGCTTCAGAGATGCTGTGCAAGCCTCTTTAATGAAATCCTATTTATCAATTTCCATCAATAGGTATAAAACAATAAAAGACATTAGGTATGACATTCTGGTGTGAGGCCACTGCTGGAGGACTGCTGAGGGTCAGGCAAGGCACTGCTGGAGGACTGCTGAGGGTCAGGCAAGGCACTGCTGGAGGACTGCTGAGGGTCAGGCAAGGCACTGCTGGAGGACTGCTGAGGAGGGTCCAAGTGTACCCCATCTTCAGTAACTAGAACACAAGCATACTATTAAAATATACAAATGCTTGGATCACAGCTGAGGCAAGCATTAGGCTAGAGAATACTGTACCTTGAATATACTCATCACGAGAACTCGCAGGAAGGATCTTTGATGGGGTCCCTCCTTCATTTACCTCCACCAGTGGGCAACCCCGGTTTAGGGCCAGTGCCAGCTCCTCTGCAGGTGAAAGATTTTGAGGGGGGCTCCCACCTACTGTGGCTTGGTAGCTACTGTTCATTTTAAATTAAGGTACCATTTCAACAGTATTACTAATTTCACTGAATAATAATATTAGCCTACTTACCACTCTGCAAAATGTTTTTATGCTTTGTCTTTACCTGCAAAACAGTCCTCTTCACATTATTCCTGCTCAAAGACAAGATAACACAGTTTAACGTATTAGTTGGAGCAAATACTTTTACACAGTAAAAATAAATTACAACTGACAAGACTGCGCTACAAATATATAATATTTATGACACCAACTGCCCACCATGAGAATTGAACTCACACCTCTTTTCCCCTTTTCCCCAACTTTTCCCCAACTTTTCCCCTGCGCCACGGATTAGTGTTGATATCGATGGTGAAAAACATACTTAAAAAACTCAACCTCCAGCACTGTTATAGGACTTAACTTACGTATTTAAGCGCTCGGCGAGCTTCTGCCACGCCATGTCTCTCGCCTTGGTTATTGCAAATGTGTTGTAGAGTTCCAAAAGCAACTTCTGTTCTGATGCGCCGAAATAATCGGCCCGAATCTTCGTCATGATCGCGTTTTCGACAGTCGCTTGTTCAGGGCTTCTTATTTACCCCATGCACGTGCGGAGGCCCGGCCTGCTTAGGCCTGACTGAACTTGGCGCTGATTAGGCGCAGCTGAAATGCGTTAGTGGAACGGCTTCAGACTTTCGTCTAAGTTACGGCTAGGTTAGGCGAGGACTTAGCAACTTAGCACTTAGTCGGCGCTATGTTTAGCGACGTTCGTGGAATACCCCTCTGGTACCTCAGCTCAAAAACTAGCTTGTTTATACTTGAAAGTTCGATGAAAACAATAAAGTCGGCTAAACAGACATCACTACAATTAAAATCACAACAACAGTTCACTAAATGTAACGGAGAACATAAGCGTCATAATTGTAAATCATGCTAAACTGTTAATCGATAATTACAACTGCTGAAAATACATTTATGAGACTCCTTGGCTGGTCGATGTGACGCTGCCATCCTGATCCCAAAACCTGCCTGAGTTTGTAGGCGTACCCCTTAGTTTCAAGTCTGGTCGAGAGCTTACTTCGTTTCAAGAAGGGGTATGTAGCCCTCGGTCGCGGCTCTAGCCCTTGATCAAAATTAGAATCGGGACACCCCTTGCCCTCACATGAACGCGCAAAACCAAGGGATAGGGGTAAGACAAAGGGGTAAGACAGAGAAATGGGACACAGCCTAAGTTTGGACTTTCATGTTTCAAGACAGTATAAATCAATAGGGATGCACCATTCTAATATGGGAAAATTAGCTGGATCAGATTTTATTTTTCTAATGTTGGTTCAGCTAAATTGATGCAATAAGACTATTTACTGGATGTAGTTGGTCCAGTATTACAATGTTTAAATTTTTAGATACAAAGATAGTTTCTTGATGATAGTTTTGTCCTATTTTATTTTTGTTTAATGGAAATAAATTTCCAGTCCTTGCAGATACTTAAAGCTATTGTATCGAAATTGGTATTGGAACTGAAAAAGTTGGAACGGTGCATCCCTATAAATCAGGTATAGTCCCTATAAGGTCCAAATAGGGTAAGTAAATGACTGTCCATTTTATTGAAACTGTATGTGACTGCATTCTGGGGCTTCACCTAGCATTCACCCAGTCTTCAGTCTTTCAAATGCCAAAAAATGATTAACTGTCCATCCAAAAATGATCTGAAATTACACTTCACATGTCACATAAAAATGCTTTAATTGCATGTTCTCATGTGGAAGCAGATTTGTACTGTATGAAGAGGAGTTCAGATCAGTTTATAACAGACAAGAGGATTTGAGCTAAACTCCTCAAAAGTGGGTCCAACTCTTCTGATTTACCACAGGTCTGGTCTGGCACTGCTGTACACAAAGATTCATCATTAATCTTGGTTTCTCTGATATGTGCTGGATGACCCAATGCATCACTATTTGCTCTATTTGCACTGTTTTAAGAATGAAACCTTTCCCACGGCTGGGGTCTTGGGAGTTCTTGGAGTGCTGCATTTCTATCATTTATTCTATTCAATCATGCATTTATTTGGTCATGGGTCAACTACTGTCTGTCTCACTTGAGTTTGTTGAGGGTAGGGCAGTCTTGAAGCTGGTCAGCAATTCCACTTGTCTTTATTCTATCTATCAATAAGAAAAGATATATAATATATCATTTTATTCTACACTGGACCATAATGCATTCCCGGACCATTTAGTTTTTGTTGTAAAACAATATTGCATCCTGCCCAAACTACTAATATAAAAAAAAAAAAGATGTGCTTTTAACTTAAAACTTCTGACTAGCTTATACAGTGGTACCTCACCTTACGAAATTAATTCGTTCCAGAAGTGGTTTCGTAACGTGAATTTTTCGTAAGTTGAGTAGCTATTTCAATGGAAAAGGCCTGATTCGTTCCAAGGCCCCGTTCCAAGTTTTTTTTTTATAGTGTAACTTTTTTTTAATAGTGTAACACTGTGTTCTGTGCCCTGATTGGCTAAGAGACTATAGACCCAGGACTAAACGTGGACTAAACCAGGTCTAAACAAGGTCTATACCTGGACTGGACCAGGACTAAACCTGGACTAAACCAGGACTGGACACCAGGATTAAACCACTTCGTGTGGGTCTATTTCCTGGTTTCGTGCTAGCTCTGCCGGTGTACCTCACGAGTCACGGCTGAGGCGAGCAGCGAGGAGGGGAGGAGATGTGCTCCCCTCAGGACGGCACGCAGTCTGAGCGCATGAACGAACGCAGGCAAGAGCCTGCGTTCGTTCGTTTAATCCTGGTTTAGACCTGGTTTAGACCTGGTTTAGACCTGGTTTACACCTGGTTTACACCTGGTCTAGAGGAGGGTGCTCGCAGCCCCGCGCCGGGTCATGCTGCGCTATCACACACGTGTCCGCACGCAGTCTTCTCCCCCCTCCCCCTTCCCCCCACACTTCACTATTAATACATTTTGTTGAAAATCTATGAAAGTTTGAGTGTTTAAACGAGAGACAAATGTGAGAAAAGTTTAAATCCAGTCTGAGAAAAGCATATAATGTGTGTGGCTGAGCGCGCATTATTTGAATTTTTGTGATTTCGCGTTTCGTAACTTGAATTTTCTTTCGTATCTAGAGACCAAAATTTAACGTGAAGGCGTTTCGTAACTTGGAATTTTCGTTTGTTGGGTCTTTCGTAAGGTGAGGTACCACTGTATTTTTATTTTTTACACCGCATTAGATTTGGACCTTTTTGGTGCATTTTAGTGCATAGATACCATTTGTGTCTGTCAGAAGGTCCAGCCACTTCCTGTACATACTGTGTGTTTTGTTTCTGAAAGGAACTGTGCATATTTGAGCACAAAAGGAGACTTCACATTGAGGTAGGGTCAGTGGAGGTAATGTTGGCACAGCTTTCTATAACTCTCTGTTAGGTTGAGTACATTGTATATTTGGATGAGTAATGACCAGTAGTGCAGCTATCCATAATATTGTTGAGCAGCTATGGGTATTCAGCAAAATTGACATCTATATTGAAAAGATGCAACGCCAAACTAGTCACCAAAATATAATCGAAAGACAATAATAATAAGAGGTGTAAATAATGCCTGTGTTATTGTATCTGTCTCTTGGAATTTTGTTAGAAATTTGTTAGAAATTTGCTTAGGAGTCAGGAGGACCTTGCAATATTGCCAATGATACGTCCATTTTCTTCTGCTTTATCTGATGCTGGTCATGGATAATTACATTAAAGGGACAGTGCGTTTTTTTATGTTAATGTGTTTTCCCTTCAACAGTGTCCTGAGATTAACACTGATTTACCCATGACAGCGCAATGTGATCCCGGTTATCCTCCGGTAACATAGCCTGTTAACTTTTAGCGGATGTGTACGGCAGATGCAGTCCGCCCTAAGTGGAAGTTTACAAGTGAACAGGCTAATAGAGCTAACGTGGGTGCATTGATACAAATCGAGAGAGAAAACATGCAACTGCGAAATACGCTGCTGAATTTTTAGCGGACAACTGTCTGGGATGCAAATATATCACTTTTCGGACAAATGTTTATTAAAATGTCCCCGCGAACTTACTGGAACTACGTTTATGAGCTATGTTACCGGAGGATAACCAGGATCACATCGCTCTGTCATGGGTAAATCAGTGTTAATCTCAGGACACTGTTCAAGGGGAAGCCATACAGATTAACATAAAAAAACAAACAAACAAAAAAACCGCACTATCCCTTTAAATTACCTTTAGTTTGATTTTTTTTTTTTTCAAGGCACACCTGACAGTCTCACAAGACATGATGGTTGAAAATCTAGGGTTTATTTTGCATTTTACATTTTTGGGGATATTGCAATATCAATAAAAGCATATTTTGGCAATGTCTTTAAATTAGGGCTGTCAGCTTAACGCGTTAATTAGATTAATTAATTACACTGCAAATGAATACATTAAAAAAATTAATGCAATTAATTATGAGTGGCAATTTAGTGTGTGCATTTTAAATTTGGCGACTTGGCAGTGGCACGTCACTTCCACCTGCATCGCTAATCAAACCAATAAATCCTGGTGGAAACTGACATGGACTCGACTCAGGGGTGCGAGGAGAGCAAATCGTTCCTAGGGCCTTTGAACGGCGAGTTAAATTATAAAAAGAACGAAGACGCGACTATCAATAAGAACGCAGTGTTTTCCGATCACTGAAGCTGCTCCAGCCTGACGCATGATTTGAACGCTAAACACATCCGGACAAGTTCCATTGTTACCGGTGATAGAGCGAGCATGAGCGCACTTCGCTAAACCACACTTGCAGGATTTGGGTTGGGTTGTCTCTGTCTCTGTCTCTCTCTCTCTCTTAAAATGTGATTAATTAGATTCATTAATTGCAAATCCTATAATTAATTAGGCTACAGCACTACTTTAAATGTATTAGTTGAGGTTCAAGCATCACATAAACACAAGGACTGAAATTATCCACTATTATCCAATATGCAGCTTTTTGCAGTATTTTTAGAGAGGTTCTCATGATTATTATATATTTAAAACAAAATTGTACGTGTATATCTGCTGGTTTTTGGTCAGTAGCCCCTCAGATGGAGCCATAGTGGTGCAGTGCTGTCATCACTTTTCTATAAGGGAGTCGCCTGGAGCCTTAAACAGACTGAGCTCAGAGCTGATTAACTCTTGTTACTATACATTTACCATCAACACTCTGTCACATAAATGGCTATTATTACATCCACCATCAACTCCCCCATTTTCAGAAAAATACAAAATTCAACCACTGTACCACCTTCAGTGCACTTTCTGATAATGATTAGTTTCTGTACTATTTAATACACCATTTCCTTTTGTTACGCAGTGAAAAAGTGTGCAGTTTGTACTGTTATTTTGCAGGGCATGACCTGTCTGTGCGACTGCTTATTAAAAGGTAATAATTATTGTTGTTGTGTGGGAAGCATAAAAGCTCCACATATGTTGACATGCTCACTAAAATCATTACTTTGGTATTCATTCAATTTAATGTTGGGCATGTATTTTTAGCCGGTGGATTGGTGCGTTTTTGTGAAGCACAGAAGATCTTTGAAATGCAAGAAGATAACTGAATATGGTTTAGCCAATGTGTTTAGTATTATAGAATAATTTATAATAATTTATGCCATATATATATATATATATATATATATATATATATATATATATATATATATTTCAATCTACTGTATGTAATTCTCATGCAAATAACACCCCAGTTATGTCAAAGTTTTTTGCTTTTCAATTCAGTCCCTCCCGTCTTTCTGTTTGAATGCAGCAGCCAGGACTGCTTGCGTCAGTGGTTAAATCACTTCTCACTTATGTCTCTCAAATGTGGAAGATCTCTTAAATATTGTCGGATCATTGAGAGCCAAATATTTAACTTCTTTCTTACCTCTTTTGCCTCAAAGTTTAGCGCTGTGCTTGTTGATCTGATCGTTTTGAACCATGAATCTTTCTGATTGGTTAATGCACCTGTCAATCACGCCCATCGCACATTGTGGACGCAGTAAACATTTCCAGTTCACACTATAGAGTATGTGTATGTAAGTTAGAGCGAAACAATTCAGCTTGGACAGTTTTGCTTGGTTTACTTAATCGAAAGCCTTTACAAGTGCTAATGACTGAACATGACACTAAAAATTTGTACTTCTACTGGTAACTCCACCTCCACACACATCAAGCTCACATAATACATAGATTTTAATATCTATCCTGTATATTAAATTGTGTGTACCTGTCTGGCACATAATCACTCTCTTAAGAGCGGTGGGAATTCGCAAAACTCAACTGAACATATAAATTGCACAATATACTGTTACGAGTTGAAGAGGTCAAATGAGCGCTGACAATTTAATTTTCTTATCAAACTTCAGTGACAGTTTAATTCCCTGATTATTCCCGTTCCAAGTCTCTCTCTCCTCCCCTTGGGCTTCTTGACTCAGTGGGAAAGAGAAAGTGTACAGTTCTTGGGTAAACCGGGTGCTTGTCATGTACGGTCTTGCCCAGTGACTTCATGCCATAGCTGGGTGTTGTTATAATACCTGCTTTCTCGTAGTATCACTAAGCCTTTTTGGCTGTGTTTAACCACATCCAGAGAGAGCTCGAGCTTCACTCCCAGGAACACTCACTCGCTAAAGGGCAAAAATAAACATAATAAAAAAAATAAACCACTTAGAAAAGCCTCTGTGAAATTTAGGGTTTTTTTTAGCAGCTAACTGCCACAGCACTGTATTTACCCATGCCACCCACAATGAGTGTAAAGTCATAATTTTTCAGTTTGAGATCTAACAAGTTGCAACACTCAGATTGTGTTTTACAGTCCCATGATGCAATGGATATGGATAGCTCACAGTAAGAAATCATATTTCTTGGCACCTAAAAATCTCTTTAATAAAATGAATAGATGGATGTGTTTAATGCCATACTGTGAAATATTCCTGGACCCTCCTCCAGGAAAGCTTTATTCTGACTAATGCTGTGGAGCTTTGAAACTTGTACTTTGATGATACCGGGGTACCTCCTTTTCCAGCACAGTAGTCTTTCTCTTGTCATTTTTGTGGTGTTTTTACTGCTGCCGGTGTGAGTACTAAGGAGAAAGGTGTGCCATCGTGTGCCATCATGTTCAACAACAATGAGAAAGATGGCTGTAAAATCTCATCAAAGTCACTTCCTGTGACTCCTTACACTTTATTAGAGCAGGTGGTGCAGCAAGACAAAATGTACAGCAGAGCAGAGGGTAGTCAAAAATATCAAGAGTCAAATATTAATTGTTACCAAAACTAATATTGATATTAAAGGTCCCATGACATGGTACTTCTTGATGCTTTTATATGGCTCCTTAATGGTTCCCTAATACTGTAAATGAATCCTTCTTCAAAATCAACACTCACTGCATGAGAGATGACTCTGACAGTCTTCATGAGGCTAGATATGTGTCTAAAATGCTTTATGTGGGTGTTGCTGCTTCAGTGCAAATGAGAAGGACAGAGAGATTGGCTAAGGAGCGGGGGGGCGGGTTTCCCCCGCAGCTCGGCTCCGCTGTCTCCTCTCTTCCGTGTTTAACACAGGAAGACAGATGAGAGACTTTGCAATGAAAAAAAAGCATATTTACACAGAAAATAAAATGAAACCACTGGTATTTCAGAGGTCCAGAGGGTCGGGTAAGGGACTTGCGAGCCTAGAAACACTCGGACGTGCCTCCAGGCAAATAAAAAAACGCATTTCGCATTGTAGCGCATTCACAGTCCAAACTCTATGGGCGGGATATACAGGGACGCTGAGCGGAGACAGAGGGAGGGGCTAGAGCTGCATTTGCCGATCTGACGTCAATAAGGTGCCTTGTCCGAACTCGCCCGTTTGAACACTGGTTTTGTGTAACGCAGAAAAGGACCGCAAATGCTCAGTTTAGACATTTTGCAACTTTTAGCCATGGGGGGGGGGGGGGGGGGCTAAACAGGGTAGGGGAGCTCACATTAACGTTCAAAAACCTCAGAAAGTGAAAATTTCATGCCATGGGGCCTTTAAAACTAATATTAAAAATGGGGTAAAATTTGAGCTTTTGTGAAAAGTTTTAGGGCGCACTCACACCTGGCCTTTTGAACCGCACTGTGGTTAAGCACGATTTTGTAGGGTTCTATGGCCCGGAGCTGAGAAAATAAGTTCAGTGGCATGAAATATCTTTTAAATAGTGAGTCAAATGTAAGTCCTACTGTGATACATGTTCCTCCATGAGTTTCTGGATATGGATTTAATAACAGCGTGAAGGTGTGAGGATATCCGGAGGAGAGACGCTGCAAAACTTGAGCAGAGTTTTTTTTTGGAGCCATTGTTTTTCTCGTGTGAGGAGTATAACATCAGCGCACCTGACAGGGCTTGTGTTCTAAAGTGGTGTGTGTACATGAGCAACCGTGCTGTGCTTTAGCCCACCACCTCCACCCAGGCCAAAGTCCCAAATCTGCTGGGCATGGTTCGATTGTGCTCACACTGAACACATGTACCACTCTTTAGGGGCTGTCTGTGCTTTGATACAGTTTGGTTCAGTGTGAGTGCACCCCTGGTATGCATTTGAGTTTTATCAGAACAGGTATAAGACATCATGGTAACATAAAGAAACGACAGTTATATTGTGCTGAAAATGACTTCAAAATTGATATTGATATCAAGTAATGTGTCAATTCCTCAGTATTCAAAATTAAGTTTGAAATTTTACTACTGTGATAACACTAGTACTGCACACTTCTTATTAGTGTTTGTTAGATTTTGGAATTGTTTTAAAAAGACTTGCTTTAGGTATAGATCAGAAGTGAAACTACACATAAAAGCCATTTGATTTTTTTTTCCATTTCCAAATAAAGTTTATTCATTATAGCACATAAACTTTGTTATGGTTTACATAGTCCATTTTACATGATTTATTTCCAGCACTGGTCATCTAATTTGTACAAGTACTTACTTTTTTGTATTATCTTTAACTCATTTTAAGTAGGCCATTAAACCTTCGATTAGATGCATGAGATAGACTAAATATGTGTTTTGACCTTCAGTGGAATAGCAACAGGATTTATGATCACAGAGAAGTAACTATGAAGCAACAAATCATTTTTAAAACTATATTTTCTTATATCTTTCTAAACATTTGCAGCATACTTTTTAAGAGCAGCTTTGCCTCTACTTTTCTATCCCTTCAACCAAAATCGACCTTTGGCTTTGACCATGTTTTTTCCAAACACAAACCCAATGTTTAAACCACTATATTCCTCAAGTAACCACTATTGTGCGTACTGCTTTCATATGCACTTTTATTAATGATGACCACAACCTCAAATATGGTACATTAGGTTCATTTATCTGAAAAGAAAGAAAGAGTGGATTGCAGCATTGGGTATGTGGTTGTAATTTGAAACATTTTTATATACATTTGAAAAAGTTGATTTAATGTAACAGATTTAAGGCAACAAGATATTTAGAGAAAAGTTGTATATATTTTATCTCATACTTTTTAGAATCAAAGGTGCAATATGTAACTTTTCTGGGTCTGCCACCTTCTTGTCTCCATGGAGATGTTATTGCTTTGCATGGGATGTTCCACAGTACAGTATTTAACTGTTATATCTCCATGATGACAAGCAGGTCCCATCACTGGACCAAGTTATAAGTCAGATCTGTGTGGATGTGTACATGTTTTATTTTGGAGCAATAACAACCTGTAATTGAAATGCAAAATTTCATATTTTGGAACATTCTAGACAAAGCAATAACATTTCTATGGGGCAAGCAGTTTACAGATGACGACAGACATCATCTACCAGTGTGGTGTTAGCCTTCAGGCAGGTCAGAATTAGAAGGTACTGTTACTGGTTTAGTTCTGGTTTAGTCCTGTTTTAGTCCTGTTTTAGTCCTGGTTTAGTCCTGGTTTAGTCCTGGTTTAGTCCTGGTTTAGTCCTGGTTTAGTCCTGGTTTAGTCTTGGTTTAGTCCTGTTTTAGTCCTTGGTTTAGTCCTGTTTTAGTCCTATTTTAGTCCTGTTTTAGTCCTTGGTTTAGTCCTGTTTTGGTCCTGGTTTAGTCCTGGTTTAGTCCTGTTTTAGTCCTTGGTTATTCCTGGTTTAGTCCTGTTTTGGTCCTGTTTTAGTCCTTGGTTTAGTCCTGTTTTAGTCCTTGGTTATTTCTGGTTTAGTCCTGTTTTGGTCCTGGTTTAGTCCTGCTTTAGTCCTGTTTTAGTCCTTGGTTTAATCCTGGTTTAGCCTTGGTTTAGTCCTGGTTTAGTCCTGTTTTAGTCCTTGGTTTAGTCCTGTTTTAGTCCTATTTTAGTCCTGGTTTGGTCCTGGTTTAGTCCTTGGTTTAGTCCTGTTTTAGTCCTGTTTTAGTCCTGGTTTAGTCCTGTTTTAGTCCTGGTTTAGTCCTGTTTTAGTCCTTGGTTTAGTCCTGTTTTAGTTCTATTTTAGTCCTTGGTTTAGTCCTGGTTTAGTCCTGTTTTGGTCCTGGTTTAGTCCTGGTTTAGTTCAGTTTTAATCCTGGTTTAGTCCTTGGTTTAGTCCTGGTTTAGTCCTGTTTTGGTCCTGGTTTAGTCCTGGTTTAGTCCTGTTTTAGTCCTTGGTTATTCCTGGTTTAGTCCCGTTTTGGTCCTGGTTTAGTCCTGCTTTAGTCCTGTTTTAGTCCTTGGTTTAGTCCTGGTTTAGTCCTGGTTTAGTCCTGTTTTAGTCCTTGGTTATTCCTGGTTTAGTCCTGTTTTGGTCCTGGTTTAGTCCTGCTTTAGTCCTGTTTTAATCCTTGGTTTAGTCCTGGCTTAGCCTTGGTTTAGTCCTGTTTTAGTCCTTGGTTTAGTCCTGTTTTAGTCCTATTTTAGTCCTGGTTTGGTCCTGGTTTAGTCCTTGGTTTAGTCCTGTTTTAGTCCTGTTTTAGTCCTGGTTTAGTCTTGGTTTAGTCCTGTTTTAGTCCTTGGTTTAGTCCTGTTTTAGTCCTATTTTAGTCCTGTTTTAGTCCTGTTTTAGTCCTTGGTTTAGTCCTGGTTTAGTCCTGTTTTGGTCCTGGTTTAGTCCTGGTTTAGTCCTGTTTTAGTCCTTGGTTATTCCTGGTTTAGTCCTGTTTTGGTCCTGGTTTAGTCCTGTTTTAGTCCTTGGTTTAGTCCTGTTTTAGTCCTGGTTTAGTCCTGGTTTAGTCCTGTTTTAGTCCTGGTTTAGTCTTGGTTTAGTCCTGTTTTAGTCCTTGGTTTAGTCCTGTTTTAGTCCTATTTTAGTCCTGTTTTAGTCCTTGGTTTAGTCCTGTTTTGGTCCTGGTTTAGTCCTGGTTTAGTCCTGTTTTAGTCCTTGGTTATTCCTGGTTTAGTCCTGTTTTGGTCCTGGTTTAGTCCTGCTTTAGTCCTGTTTTAGTCCTTGGTTTAGTCCTGCTTTAGTCCTGGTTTAGTCCTGTTTTAGTCCTTGGTTATTTCTGGTTTAGTCCTGTTTTGGTCCTGGTTTAGTCCTGCTTTAGTCCTGTTTTAGTCCTTGGTTTAATCCTGGTTTAGCCTTGGTTTAGTCCTGGTTTAGTCCTGTTTTAGTCCTTGGTTTAGTCCTGTTTTAGTCCTATTTTAGTCCTGGTTTAGTCCTTGGTTTAGTCCTGTTTTAGTCCTTGGTTTAGTCCTGTTTTAGTCCTATTTTAGTCCTGTTTTAGTCCTTGGTTTAGTCCTGTTTTGGTCCTGGTTTAGTCCTGGTTTAGTCCTGTTTTAGTCCTTGGTTATTCCTGGTTTAGTCCTGTTTTGGTCCTGGTTTAGTCCTGCTTTAGTCCTGTTTTAGTCCTTGGTTTAGTCCTGGTTTAGTCCTGTTTTAGTCCTTGGTTTAATCCTGGTTTAGCCTTGGTTTAGTCCTGTTTTAGTCCTATTTTAGTCCTGGTTTGGTCCTGGTTTAGTCCTTGGTTTAGTCCTGTTTTAGTCCTGTTTTAGTCCTGTTTTAGTCCTGGTTTAGTCTTGGTTTAGTCCTGTTTTAGTCCTTGGTTTAATCCTGTTTTAGTTCTATTTTAGTCCTTGGTTTAGTCCTGGTTTAGTCCTGTTTTGGTCCTGGTTTAGTCCTGGTTTAGTTCAGTTTTAATCCTGGTTTAGTCCTTGGTTTAGTCCTGGTTTAGTCCTGTTTTGGTCCTGGTTTAGTCCTGGTTTAGTCCTGTTTTAGTCCTTGGTTATTCCTGGTTTAGTCCCGTTTTGGTCCTGCTTTAGTCCTGTTTTAGTCCTTGGTTTAGTCCTGGTTTAGTCCTGTTTTAGTCCTTGGTTATTCCTGGTTTAGTCCTGTTTTGGTCCTGGTTTAGTCCTGCTTTAGTCCTGTTTTAGTCCTTGGTTTAGTCCTGGCTTAGCCTTGGTTTAGTCCTGGTTTAGTCCTGTTTTAGTCCTTGGTTTAGTCCTGTTTTAGTCCTATTTTAGTCCTGGGTTGGTCCTGGTTTAGTCCTTGGTTTAGTCCTGTTTTAGTCCTGTTTTAGTCCTGTTTTAGTCCTGGTTTAGTCTTGGTTTAGTCCTGTTTTAGTCCTTGGTTTAGTCCTGTTTTAGTCCTATTTTAGTCCTGTTTTAGTCCTGTTTTAGTCCTGGTTTAGTCCTGTTTTGGTCCTGGTTTAGTCCTGGTTTAGTCCTGTTTTAGTCCTTGGTTATTCCTGGTTTAGTCCTGTTTTGGTCCTGGTTTAGTCCTGTTTTAGTCCTTGGTTTAGTCCTGTTTTAGTCCTGGTTTACTCCTGTTTTAGTCCTTGGTTATTCCTGGTTTAGTCCTGTTTTCGTCCTGGTTTAGTCCTGTTTTAGTCCTTGGTTTAGTCCTGGTTTAGTCCTGGTTTACTCCTGTTTTAGTCCTTGGTTATTCCTGGTTTACTCCTGTTTTAGTCCTTGGTTATTCCTGGTTTAGTCCTGTTTTGGTCCTGGTTTAGTCCTGCTTTAGTCCTGTTTTAGTCCTTGGTTTAATCCTGGTTTAGCCTTGGTTTAGTCCTGGTTTAGTCCTGTTTTAGTCCTTGGTTTAGTCCTGTTTTAGTCCTATTTTAGTCCTGGTTTGGTCCTGGTTTAGTCCTTGGTTTAGTCCTGTTTTAGTCCTGTTTTAGTCCTGGTTTAGTCTTGGTTTAGTCCTGTTTTAGTCTTGGTTTAGTCCTGTTTTAGTCCTTGGTTTAGTCCTGTTTTAGTTCTATTTTAGTCCTTGGTTTAGTCCTGGTTTAGTCCTGTTTTGGTCCTGGTTTAGTCCTGGTTTAGTTCAGTTTTAGTCCTGGTTTAGTCCTTGGTTTAGTCCTGGTTTAGTCCTGATTTAGTCCTGGTTTAGTCCTGGTTCAGTCCTGTACACACACGTACATACACTCTGGATGTTTTCTGTATATCATGCTAATGTTGACACAAGCCCCCTGCTTTCAACTAAATATCTCCCTTTGATGCAGAAATAATATGACCACCTTTCACTCTTCTTTCAACACTGTGGAAAAGTATTTAACTTTTGAAGACCTTCTATTTATTACATGCAAAGTTGGCTTTAGTAATTTCCCATCAGATTCTGAATATTCAGGTTTAGTCTTTATCAACAGACAGTAACTCATGGAGGATTATGTGTTTCAGGTGAATGCACAACCTGATCAGTCATTTCTCAGTCTCTTCACCTTCAGCCAAATAGTCAATAAAGCAGAACCATCTTTACAGTCCCAGGTACTGCAAAATGCTCACAGTCTCACGGTATAAAATGTCTTTTATAGTATTCTCTTGATCTTTCTCTATCCTTCCGCCTACCTATTATTATTATTAGGCCTACTGGGGTATATATATCTGTGGTGGGACCTGGCTTGCTCAAAGAAAACAAATCATTTTACTGCATTGCTTTGTATATCTGCCTACAATCCACAATTTTGTAACATTAGCAGCACTTCTATGGAAGATGCTAAAACAAGCTTTAGGATAATTGGTATTTGTGATTCATAATTCTCTACAATGACTCAAAGTGGTATTTTGGCCATGTTTTCAAAACGTATTCTAAAGCCCATAAAGTTTGTTTTCAATGAGTATACAGAAGCCATTGTGCGGTTCCTATGCAAACCTAAAGCCATGTACCCAATTTTTTCCATGTATTTGTGCAAAATTGAGTTTGACCCAGTACAGATATATTATAAGCAGTTCTTAAGGTCAAAGTAAGTCTGCTGTGTGCTCTCTACATTCAGTTAGAAAGCATTTTATTGTCTTGAACTTGGTTGTAGTTGTCTTATTTGAACTCTGAATATTTCCTTCTCATCATCATTGTGCTGTTTTAAATATTGAACTCTTCTGTTTAGTTTTCACTGTTGGATTATACAAATATTGCATCATGTGTTTGGTAATCTTCTATGATATCTGTGACAGAAAGCAGCCCCAGTCCTTCTGCACTTCTCTGTTGTCAAACCACGATTTACAGCTGAAGCATAAACTCAAACCGACCCAGAGCTGGAGAACACATTTCTGACAAGAGGGACTTAAACACTCACTTTTCAGCCTGAATGCACAGAACCCAGTACTGTCACATGAGGACGAGTGGGGCCTGGTTTCAAATGTACCATCCGGCTCACTCCGGTACACAGGATGTAAAACTGTACAAAACACTACAAATTTACTACGTTATATCTTAAATCATAATTCATGTCAAAAAGTGAAAAAGAAATTATAAAGGACTAACAAAATAAAATCTATTTATATTAACCAGGTCTGTGAATATTGTTGCAAAGTTAACTTAAATTACTTGACTTAAGTGTTTCTCAGTAAATGGAGGGATAAATTACAAATAAACCTGTCATATTCTACTCTACTACGCTACAAACAAAATATCCCATTACAATATCCCAATACAAAATAACTAAGGACAATCGAAAATGTGGAGAGCAAACAGAGGGGCTCAGAGCATCAAAAATGAAATGTTAAATGTCAAAAATGTTAATACGTTAATACAGTGAATACCACATTTTCAAAATGATAAAGGTAACATGGTGATCTAAGTATGTTATGTTTAAGCAGTTACCCCATAGAAGTAACATACCCTCTCTTTAAAATAATCACTATTATTAACATTCAATCACTATCATTAACCAAACAAAAGTAAGATTAAACCGGACGAGCTTATAAGTTTGAATCAAATGTACCAGTGTTGTGGACAATCCCAATGAAAGTGAATGACTTGTGATCTGAGAGAGCATGTGTTTGTGGAGTTAGTGAAAGTTGCTTTTGCCAAAGTTGAGCCTTCATGTGGACGACTCAAACCCCAGGTCCCCCAAAAATTATCTGCCATTTGTCAAATGAGAGACTTCCACCACAAGGTTAACTAGAAACATTAGGGTCCTGGTTAGATCTATGAGAGGCGAGGATAGAGAGTGGGAGAGAAATGGAGAAAGTAGCAGATGGAACAAGGGAGGAGAAAGAGAGAGAGAGAGAGAGAGAGAGACAGAGACAGAGACAGAGAAAAAGATAAAGACCAAGAAAGAGAGTTGGGGTGCTTTATGTGAAGAGAAAACTAAAAACATATCCATATTAAACTGAAAGGCCAATTAGTGACGCAAGACCCAAAGTGACTGAGGAGTTTCTTTTTCCTATTTAACCAAATCCATTCCAGCAGAAACCTTTTTATTAAGGTTTACAAGAACACTGTAACCTTATCTTAATCCTACTATGTAACTTTTGGTGGAGGGTCGGCCACTTGCTTGTCTCCGTGGGGATGTTGTTGTTTAGCTTAGATTGTTTCACATTATGCCTTTAAAGTATGTATAATACATACACAATTGCAGGTGTTTTTATTTCTCAAAAGTATCTGAAGCTACTTGTTTTTTTACACAGCGGGCTCTCCTCTCCACAAATCTGATGCTTGTCTCCATGGAAATGTTAAATATGATACTGTGGAACATTCCTGGCAAAGCAGTAACATTGGCATGCAGACAACCAGGCGGCTTCCACCAGAAAAGTTACATACTTTAACCAGACATAAATAATTGATTTATGATATGAACAAAATACAAACTTCAGCCAAAAGGGATCAGTAGCACTGGTCTACTTTTTAATATACAGTATGCTTTCCCATTGTCAAGTATAAGACTTCTGAAGCTTAAAGCATTTACCCTTAAACATAGACATTCTAAGGCTTGAACCATGCAGCATGTTGTGTTATTTATTAAAGCAGACCTATTCTGCTAAAAAATCTGCTACTCATTGCTACTTCAATGATCCATAGGAAGGGCCCACAAGTACACGGCTCTTTGTTGTGATGACATTTCCGTTGACGTCGGCTCCCAGTGTGCACTGCAGTTTTCTAACACAAAAGTCAGCGGACTTGTTTCTTATATTAAGTCATTCCAGATGAGTATTGTGATTTCAAATGTGCAAATTATAACATAATGATCCACAGTGTTACTATATAGTAGACACAAGCACAATAGGTCTTCTTTAATTTGTGTGCAAGTAAATGTCTCTCTCCCATTATGTCCTCATGTCCTCAAAACCTGCCCTCAAACCCACAGCCCACAATGTTACTCACAACATAACCTTCACTTGAAACTCGCTTACACAATACTACTCCTATTGTACTTTTATGTGTCAATGAGTATGACTATGTTTGCCTTTTACAAAAGTAAAGAGCACCACACAAAGCAGCGTATAAGTGAGGCCACACCACAGCTCACCCCATTGTCTGCCCTGAACAGTCTGCCAACACCTACACGTAAATAAGTGACAGCTCTTTGCCATGGTCAAAGACAACAGGAAGCTCATCAGGAAGGAAGTCTCTCAGATATTTTTAGATTTATGAATGAAACCAAATTATGAAGTGCAGCTGTGTTATGAGAGATACAAGGTCACAATAGAAGAAAGAGGACAATTATTTGCTTTTCAAGTGATGTTGCGCTGGAGCAATTAAAGGTAATGGAAGTCTTTACTGCTGGTGTAGCAACAAAACATGACTATGACGTTCAATTATTAGGGTGTAGCTTGAGGCAGGTTATGTAAAAAGGAAATTGCTATGATCATAAAGCACAAAATATATAAGGTGTGCACAAATAAGTGTTTTTTGGAAAGTTTTGATACAAGATCTGATTGTTTTTTTTTTTGCACATTTATAATTGGATTAACAAGCTAAAATGTACAGACACATTATAGCAGCTCACTGGCAGAAGGTTTGCCAGGAATTTGAAGGTCGATCGTTCCAAACCCTGGCCATTGCCTGCCGTTGTTGTGTCCTTTTCTAAGACATTTCATCCTATGACTCTGAGATCAATCATGATAGAATACAAATCATAGTTTGAATGTTCGCAATTAGCAAATTGCAAAGGCTGAAATGATTTAGCTATTATAGCGATCGCTCCAAACAAGAATTTCCAAGAACAAGAATTTCCAAATGTATAGTCGCCCACATGGTTTCGGTGGTGAGACAGAAGTGCTGGCAATCCCAAGAAAGAAAGAAGAAAAAATATTTTAATTGTTGCAACTGGACTATTGTTTAGTTAATGTCCAATAAAAACTCTTCATGGGATCTTATTATGTATACAACCTGCAGACCCACTAGTTTAGACCTGTGCAAAAATCTTTTGAAGATAATTTGTTTCTTGTGTCAGTTTATAGGCCTATTTCAGTGTTCTCTTAGATGTTCACGTAATTAATCTTTTAAAATATCCCTTGTGAACTCATTTTTTGTAAACTGCAAATGAGTCTCAACCATACGAGTTGTCAAAATTATCACTATTAGATCATTGTCCAAAATTGTTCAGCCTTCACCTGTATTGCCTGTACGGTCTGTCCAGGCATCCAAATATGCAAAAGTTATCCTTAATCAGTGTTATTGCAGTGTCAGCGCAGGCCATTTATTCTACTGATGTCATTTTAATACACCTTTTATTACAAATTTCTATAGTTCAGCATAATAGCATCCAGTCCCACAGATGTTTAGCGATTTTTGTCCTCCTGCCAATACACATCAGAACTGTGTTAACAGGTGTGCCTCCTCATGTCTCTTCTGTACAGCACCAAGATGGCGGCCCTCACACAAACTTTGGCTCATCGCTCACCCCTGTGTCTCTCCATCTGGTCCGAGCTGTGGCCCATCTACAATCCATTAGCACGTCATCCATCATTCACAACACCAAACGCTGTCTGAGCGATCCACGCTAATGCAAACCAAAGCAACACTGCAGCATAGGAATGAAGGCATACGAGCACAGTCCTTCAGGGAACGTCAAGTCTATCACACATCTTTACCTGCAACAATTAGGACCAATGTCGATATATGAGGAGAGATTGCTGGCAAAAACAAAAATGAAAGAAAAGAAAAAAAGTCAAGATTTTAATATTGTTTTTAATTAATACAGTATATGGTAACATTTGAGTGTCAAGTTGAATTCTTTGTGACAATTACATCAACAAACACTACTCATTTTCTTTTAATTTCTGTTTATTGAACCTTATTATTATTGCGTTTAACAATGTGGGATCTGAATAGAATTACCAGTGAATTACCATTCATTGCAGCAATGGGAATTCATGTTACATTTTCTCTATATAGTAGAATAAATTTTACTTTGATTAAGACATTTGACTTGGCTTGTATTTAGCAATGGTACTGAATCTTCTTTAATCCTCACCACACGGTATGTTGCTCATAAATAGCCTTTCCTAAACATAGAAAAATAAGGTTAAACTTATCTGGACAATTGAGGGATTACACAGACATTTTTTTTAAAAATGTAAATAAATTTACGTTTTGAAAGCACTACTTTAGATTTAGCTTTGGTAACTTATGACTTATGAGTCCAAGATGATACCTTTGAGACCTCTGAGACCCCACCAGATAGACCTAAACTCCCATTGTTTACCACTGCCAGTGCTTTAACTGCTTATACTTTGTTGTTATTGGTAGGGTGTTTATTGCCTTTTTGCCCCTCTTCACCCTTGACCGGCCCGCTCCAGCCACTGCCCTCCCTCCAAAGTCCTGATTGTGTTTTAATTTGGGGTACTCTTGGGTGACTGGAGACCCACTTTGTTTACACTGATCTGCAGAGTGGGGCTCTCTGTTGCCACCCAGTCAGCTCCTTATCTGATGCAATGGACCATTGATCACCTCTTAGCCCCACAATGAATCACCTCTCTGTTACTTAAAGGGGGTCATCCTGTGTAACCCTAAACTAACTTACTATATTGCTGCTTTGGGTTCACTTAACTTGCAATTGCGGCTGTGGCCTGTCCTCTTATGTGAGCTCTGAAGCATCTGTGTACAATGTATGGAGGATATTGTTAGGCTGAAATTAAATGCAATGTTGCGATTCATTTGAACCTGCTCATGCAAGTCTGAAAGCAATATAGTATAGTGCAGTTGCATGTTGTAGTGTGCTAGCTTATACGGTTGGTAATGGACCAATGTGAACACATTTTGCACATATATTTAAATAAATAATAACTCCTCTACAGGGACAATAAAGTGTACTTACCTTACCTCTATATTAAAGGTGCACTTTGAAACTTTTAACTTTCTGGTGGGGGTCTGCCACTTCTCAGAGTTTTAGAATTATGAGAAAATAGGGCTGTTAACAAATACTTTTATATATTATATCTTTCTGAATAGGGAAAATACTTTGGGTCTTTGGTTGCGTTGGATTTATCACATCAAAGTATAATTCACTTTAAATACTATACTGTTGTAGTCTTGCTAGCTTTTTAACACTTTTCAATTCAATCAATCAATTTGATCAGTTTTACCCATTTATTTCTTTTCTTTTTTTATTTGACAGGGACAATGCAGTACATACATTGTTACAGGCAAAGCGTGCAGCTGATATGACACAAGTTCACATACCCAAACAATACAATTTAATATTTACAGGTGGGTATAACTTTGTTTTTATCCAGGACTTGTCCAAATGTGGTCCTGCGCTGTGGGATTGTACAGTTATTACTGGAGGTGTTGATTAAGAATGCATTCGAAGATAATTTATTAAAGCTCTTCTTTTAATACATTATATTTCTTAAGTATATTGCAGTGGTGTTTGTGGTGTGGTGTTTTTTTGTCCATGATATTTATAGCTTCACTGTAAAATGAACCAATGTGTTTAGTGACTGAGGGAGCTGCCTGGGCCCATGTTGTCATGCAGTATGATATGTGAGAGCATATCACAGCATACATGTATAGCAGGTCACCTGGTTTGGAATATGGTGCCTCATTCATTTGAAACAGTTGAGATTTTTTTTGTGTGGTTTTGGATATTTTTTGACACTGTTTTAATTATGTCTTTTTGCTTTGGTTAATTCTGACACTTCCGATTTATTCATTGAAATCTTCCCAATATTTGTTGGGGTGCTGCTCAGTTTAAGCACCACTATGTTTCAAATTATTCATTCAAATGAACTGTTTTTATGCACCATGCAGTGTTGAAATCCCTCAAGTATCAAGATCCGACCACAGCGCCGAATCAAGAATGACTTTTATCATTCATAAGAACCTACTTGTAAATAATTATCCATTACACAAACCTCAGACCCATTAGGCCTTAAGTAAACTAACATAATTCTTGCCTAAGTATGCATATGTGGAATCACAGGTCTGTTGCTTAGTTAATATAAGTGGCTCCATATGGTTTGTGTTGTTGGTCAAGAGGCATTTTTGACAATACTTTGGCTTTCACAATTAACCCACGTCCGCACAGACAGTGCCTGCTTCTTGCACAATCCTTCTTAACTTCACTCTAGTTTGTAATTTGTCAAAACTATGTCACAAACGAATTGAAGACTGTTTAGAGATGTGGAAAACATCTATTGCGATTTTGTTCGATGAAGGCATTGTTTTGTTGTGGGTGTGACTAATACGAGTAATAAGTTACATACGGCCCTTTGTTTTATGTTGACACCAAAAAGGGGATGTCAAGATGAGTGGGGATTTGGTTAGGATCATAGATGTTGTGTAGACCTTTTAATTATGCATAATATTTCTAAATTGCCACATGAAATTATCCATAAATGTAACTGGTTGAGTGGTTCAGTACTCTGAACTTTACAGCTGGCAGAAATTATGTCTTTATGCTTGTCTCTGTTATTTAATATCTAGTAAATTAGGGGTAAAACTTTAAAAAAAAGAGCACAGTAATAGCATAGTAATAAGATGGAAATGGCATGATACCCACAATAACATGTAGCCTAATAATCTATATCTGATCATTCATATTATAATGGAATAAAGTCGAACAACAGATGTGTCCTATTTCCTCAAGACACGATTCAAGACCATTTATTGTCATATACACAGTTAGGAAAAACAAATGCAATAAAATTCTATTATTATTATTATATTTGACATCTTTTTCTACACGAAATGACGCAAAACTGGATTTTAGTTATGAAATACAGATTTTGGTATAGACTAGATCTTATCATTTTCGAATTTCTCACTCATTCAGTTTGTTTTCTTGTGAAAGCAAGCAAGAGGCTGGGTAGTTTGTTTTTATACCAGTTGTCATGGGAACACAATGCAGTGATAGTCGGCTACTACAGACCCATTCAACAACAACAACAAAAAAGGCAATGTCCAGTTATGTTTGTCCACTATAAATCAACTCTACAAATATGCAAAACTCATTTTGTTGTTGTCATGACTAAATTATGGTGTTTTCAATTCTTCATTTAGTCAAGCTTTAAATTTCATTTGTGGTATATATATCGCGCCATCTAGTGGTTATACAGGTGTTATTGCATTGTAAGTTTAGTTCAGCGTCACCCCTCCTAGTCAGTGGTATGTTCCGATTTCATCCGGGAATGCTGTGATGTGCGTGCGCTTAGCCTCGGAGTAGATATGCCCGTAAGTTGTTTATTTTCTGTTTGAATATCTGTACTTTTCTGTCTGACTGTTATGACAGATGTTGTCGACACTGTTAACTGAGAAATGCCTTTGAGTAGAACGTTGTATTATATGTTTCTATCAGCTATCAACATTAGCTATCAGTCGTGTTATGCTAGCGTACTAGTAACGTGCACAGATGAAACGCCTTTGTGATTGTTTTATTTTGTCTTTCTTTTAGTTTTACGGATATGATGGATATGAGTGGAAGAGTTCACCAGTAAAACATCTTGACTGCAACAACTGTGCTCTGTCAATCATTCCGTTCGCTATCTGTCTATGCATTGTTAACTTGGGACACATCGCTAGGACAGAAAAGTAAAAGGGCATCCACTCGGCGGGAGAAGCAACTGCATAGCAGCGTCGCAGATTGAAAAGCCAACATGTCGCAGGAAGACGGGAACAGACTGCAAACATTAGAGGCGAAGTCTGAAGCCTCATCAGTAAAATCCATTGCATCAACAGCCAGCAGTGCAGCAACCAAAGCAAGGGCGAGAGCAGAAGCATATAAGGTGAAAATTGCATATGCCGAGAAAGAGGCAGCTATGTTACGTGAGAAAGCTCGTATTGAGGAGCAGCAACAAAAAACACTGGCTGAAGCAACGCGTCGCAAAGCAGAGGTAGAAGCCGACCTTCATGTTTTGCAGCTAGAGAAGGAAGCAACAGCGGCATCCAGAGAAGCAGAGGTCTACGAAGCAGCAGCTGACATGGAGAATGAACAGCGTCTCGATTTTGGAGAAGAAGGGAGAGCTCAGCGCACAAGGGAGTATGTGCAGAACATCCCAGTGCAATACGCTCAGCAGCCTTTTCCTCTATCACAGACACTTCCTCCTCCTCCAACTGCCACTCAGTACACTCCTCAAGCTCAGCCTCATGCCAGCAACGGTCTTCAGCAAACTCCAGTCAGCTATACGAGCCACCAGAACAACCACACACCACAGTACGCCTCTAACCCTCCTTCACATGTGCACACAGATGCACCGCCTCACTTTCCCGACTTCGCCACCTATTTGATAAGAAAGGAGATGGTGAGTTCAGGACTGACCCAATTTGATGACCGCCCAGAGAATTATTGGTCATGGAAAAGCTCATTTCAAAGCACAACGCACGGCCTAAGCCTGACGTACAGGGAAGAGCTCGACCTACTCGTCAAATGGCTTGGGCCAGAGTCTTCCACGCATGCCAAACGAATCAGGTCAGTCCATGTAACATATCCAGAAAAAGCAGTGCAGCTAGTATGGGAGCGCCTAGAGGAATGCTATGGGAGTCCTGAAGTCATTGAGCATGCTTTGCTGAAGAGGCTTGAAGAGTTTCCCCGCATCACAAACAAAGACCCTCGACTACTCAGAGATCTGGGAGACCTGCTACAGGAGCTAGAGTCTGCAAAGTTGAATGGCCTCACGCCTGGGCTTGCATACCTCGACACTGCACGGGGTGTTAACCCTATAGTTGAAAAACTCCCATACGGCCTTCAGGAAAAATGGATGACACAAGGCTCCAGATATAAAGAACAGTTAAAAGTAGCCTTCCCACCATTTAGCTTTTTTGTAGAGTTTATATGTGGACAAGCAAAAACTAGAAATGATCCAAGTTTTGTTTTCTCCTCATCCAGCTGTGCCAGCACCATGAAATCAGACAGAACCACTAAGTCAATCAAGCCATCCGTCTTCGTCAAGAAGACTGAAGTGTCGTCCACTGCCTCAGCTTCCACATCCAGCCAGCCTGAGAGAAAGTCAGATGAGCCGGACAAACACTGCCCTATCCATGACAAACCTCACCCCCTCTCTAAGTGTCGAACCTTTCGAAGCAAACACCTGGATGACCGGAAAGCCTATCTCAAAGAAAGATCCATCTGTTACAGATGTTGTGCTTCTACCAAACATATTGCTAAGGACTGCAAGTTATCTGTGAAATGCAAAGAATGTGACAGCGAGAAGCATGTGACTGCTTTACACCCTGGGCCTGCCCCTTGGTCCACTCAAGACACCAACAGTGAGCCAGAGCAAGCAGATGATCCTCCGAGCGTGAGCTCTAAATGCACAGAGATATGTACTAACTCTCTCCAGCCTAGGTCATGCTCAAAGATATGCCTGGTAAAAGTCTACCCCTCCAACCAGCGTGAACGAATGCAACGTGTCTATGCAGTACTAGACGAACAAAGCAATCGGTCGCTGGCTAAGTCACAGTTCTTCGATCTGTTCAGCATTGAAGGTAACCCCTCTCTATACACTCTCAAGACGTGTTCAGGCACAGTTGAGACGGCGGGGAGGAAGGCGAACAACTTCGTAGTGGAGGCGCTTGATGGAAAAACTACAGTACCACTCCCTGTTCTTCTGGAATGTAATGCCATTCCCGATGACAAAGTAGAAATTCCAACACCAGATATAATTCAACATTTCCCCCACCTTGCTCCGGTGGCTGGCAAGATTCCACCCCCAGATCCCAATGCTAAGATCCTTTTACTCCTGGGCAGAGATGTCTTGTGTGTGCATAAGGTACGTGAACAGCACAATGGCCCTCACAACACTCCATATGCACAGCGCTTAGACTTGGGCTGGGTCGTCGTTGGAGAAATCTGCCTCGACAGAGCACACCAACCAAGCGAGGTCAAAGTCTACAAGACAAACATACTCCATAATGGCAGGGCTTCATTCTTCATGCCTTGCACACGGAATGTTCAAGTCAAGGAGCGGATGACGTCTTGCCCCCTCCAGTATGTGCCTGATGTGCCACACCATTCTAGGCCTTCAAGCAGCCTCAGTTCAGTTCCAAGTCACCTCGGAGACGTCTTCTCGAGACACGCTGATGACGAAAAAATTGCACTCTCAATTGAAGACAACGTCTTCATAGACATGATGAACAAAGAAGTGTTCCTTGATGAAGACAACCACTGGGTGGCGCCACTGCCGTTTCGTTCACCTCGACATCAGCTTCCGAACAACAGGGAACAAGCAATGCAGAGGCTGTCTTCGCTGCAACGCACCTTCTCAAAGAAACCAGGTATGAAGGAACATTTCTTTGACTTCATGCAAAAGGTCATCGAAACCCGCCAAGCGGAACTGCGCTCCACCTGTACAGCCAGGTGCAGAGTGCTGGTATTTGCCAATATTTGGTGTCTACCACCCTCAAAAAGCCTGACAAAATCAGAGTGGTATTTGATTCAAGCGCGCAGTATCATAACACCTCTCTCAATGATGTCCTGCTACAAGGGCCAGACCTCAACAACACCTTAATAGGTGTGCTGATGCGTTTCCGCAAAGAGAAAATAGCCATTACGGCAGACATCGAGCAAATGTTTTACAGCTTCAAGGTGAAACAAGACCACCGCAATTATCTTCGCTTCTTGTGGCACGAAGAAAACTGCCCCGGAGAAGAAATCACTGAGTACAGAATGACTGTGCACGTCTTTGGCAACAGTCCATCACCCGCCGTCGCCATATACGGCCTACGGCGCACAGCAGAACTGGGTGAAGCAGAATACGGCACCGATGCCAAAGAGTTTGTACTTCGCAATTTCTATGTTGACGATGGGATAACTTCAGTTCCCAATGAAGAGAAAGCGATCAACCTGCTGAAAAGGACGCAAAAGATGTTGGCAGCCGCAAACCTGAAACTCCATAAAGTGGCCTCCAACAGCGCTACAGTCATGGAAGCCTTTCCATCAGAAGAACGAGCAAAAGAGTTCAAAGACTTAGATCTGAGCACAGACCCTCTGCCTCTCCAGCGCAGTCTGGGCGTGAGCTGGAATCTGAAAATGGACTGCTTCACATTCAGAGTGTCAAGGGAGGTGAAACCATTCACACGAAGAGGAACACTCTCAACGGTCAACAGCCTGTACGATCCCTTGGGGTTTGTCTCCCCAGTCACCATGCAGGGCAAGGCTCTTGTGAGAGAACTCTCATGCGTGCAACAGGACTGGGATGAGCCTCTCCCAGCAGACAAAAAGGTTCAGTGGGAAACGTGGACTAAGTCTCTTGTAGACCTCGAACATCTGCACATTCCAAGACCATATGTCTCAGTGTCATTCTCTCAAGCTGTTAGCAGAGAGCTGTGTGTCTTCTCCGATGCGTCCGTCCTGGCCATAGCTGCTGTGGCATATGTGCGGGTCAAAGATTCAGAAGGACAACATCATGTGGGGTTTGTGATGAGCAAATCCAAGCTAGCTCCATTTCCTGCTCACACTGTCCCACGCTTGGAGTTATGTGCCGCAGTGCTTGCAGTTGAGCTCACGGAGCTCATAAAAGAAAGAAATAGATGCTGACCTGCATGTCCAGTTCTACACAGACAGCCGTGTGGTACTCGGCTACATCCACAATACGACAAGGAGGTTTCACATGTATGTGGCCAACAGAGTTGCGCGCATTCGCAAATCCACCTCCCCAGATCAGTGGCATTATGTACGAACTGACCAAAACCCAGCTGACCATGCCACTCGACCTATGCCACCATCTCAGCTGCACCTCACCAACTGGTTTTCCGGGCCTACCTTTCTTCAACAGCCAGATGTCGTGGAAGGCGACGCAGAGTGCTTCCAACTCATAAACCCGGATCTGGATGTCGAGATCAGGCCTCAGGTAACCACACTTTCGACAAAGGTCACACCTCAGTCTCTTGGCACACACAGGTTTCAACGCTTTTCAAGCTGGAACTCACTCGTGAGAGCTGTCACAGTGCTGATTCACATTGCAAGGTCATTCTCTCAGGCTACGCGTACAGATACCTGTAGCAAATGGCACCGTTGCACAAAACCTCGCACCTCAGAACTTTCACAAGCAAAGTGTGCAATCATTAAAGCTGCACAGCAGGACGCTTATTTGGAGGAGTTTAAGAGCCTGACACGAGACGGCAAGGTGTCGCACCACAGCTCACTCAAGAAACTCGACCCCTTCATCGACAGCGAGGACTGTTGAGTAGGTGGCCGAGTACGCATGTCAGATCTGCCTGACCAAGAGAAACACCCTTTGATCATGCCACCCAAACATCACTTAGCAAAACTGATTGTGGGACATTACCATGCCCAAGTGGCTCATCAAGGACGCCATCTCACCGCAGGGGTAATACGCACAGCGGGCCTGTGGATTGTTGGAGGCAAAAGGCTCATCTCTAGTGTCATACATAAATGTGTCATGTGCAGAAGACTGAGGGGCAAGCTGGAAAACCAGAAAATGTCAGACCTGCCGGCGGATAGAGTGTCTGTGGATCCCCCATTCACACACACAGGTCTTGACATCTTTGGCCCATGGAGTGTAGTAACACGTCGGACGAGAGGCGGCAGTGCTGAGAATAAAAGATGGGCTGTGCTCTTCAGCTGCTTGTCTTCCAGAGCTGTTCACCTGGAGGTGATCGAGTCAATGTCGACTTCAAGCTTTATCAATGCCCTTCGGCGCTTCCTGGCCATCAGAGGGCCAGTTCAACATCTTCGATCTGACAGAGGCACGAATTTTATCGGCGCCTGCAGGGAGCTGCAAATAAACACAGAAGATCCAGAGATCAGAAACTTCCTACATGATCGAGGCTGCACCTGGTCATTCAATGCACCACACTCATCCCACATGGGGGGAGTGTGGGAGAAGAATGATTGGAGTCGCAAGGCGCATCCTCGATGGACTCCTGTTGACCAACAGTTCTACGAGACTCACCCATGAAGTGCTTACCACATTAATGGCTGAAGTGATGGCAATCATGAACTCCCGACCATTAACCCCCATCTCCACAGATGCAGAAATGCCTCATGTTCTCTCACCTGCAATGTTACTGACTCAGAAAGCAAGCGTCACACCTGCTCCTCCAGGAGACTTCAAAATCGACCATCTGCACAAAAGTCAGTGGCGGCAGGTTCAGAGTCTGGCAGACGCTTTCTGGAAAAAGTGGAAGCAGGAATACCTGCAGACTCTCCAGCCTAGAAAGAAATGGACTGAAACAAGAGCCAACCTCCAAGAAGGGGATGTTGTACTGCTTAAAGACTGTCAGGTGAAACGCAGTGAGTGGCCAGTCGGACTTATTACAAAAGCCATTGCAAGCAGTGATGACAGAGTTCGTAAAGTCATGGTAAAGACCTCCAAACATGGGATTGTGAAAGAGTATCTTAGGCCCATTAGTGAAGTTGTTATACTTTTCCCCAAAGAAAATAACTGATAGGCATTACTGCCGACTGTAATGAAACAAATAGTGGTATAATAGAAATTACACCAGGCGGGGAGTGTCATGACTAAATTATGGTGTTTTCAATTCTTCATTTAGTCAAGCTTTAAATTTCATTTGTGGTATATATATCGCGCCATCTAGTGGTTATACAGGTGTTATTGCATTGTAAGTTTAGTTCAGCGTCACCCCTCCTAGTCAGTGGTATGTTCCGATTTCATCCGGGAATGCTGTGATGTGCGTGCGCTTAGCCTCGGAGTAGATATGCCCGTAAGTTGTTTATTTTCTGTTTGAATATCTGTACTTTTCTGTCTGACTGTTATGACAGATGTTGTCGACACTGTTAACTGAGAAATGCCTTTGAGTAGAACGTTGTATTATATGTTTCTATCAGCTATCAACATTAGCTATCAGTCGTGTTATGCTAGCGTACTAGTAACGTGCACAGATGAAACGCCTTTGTGATTGTTTTATTTTGTCTTTCTTTTAGTTTTACGGATATGATGGATATGAGTGGAAGAGTTCACCAGTAAAACATCTTGACTGCAACAACTGTGCTCTGTCAATCATTCCGTTCGCTATCTGTCTATGCATTGTTAACTTGGGACACATCGCTAGGACAGAAAAGTTGTAGATCTAATAAAAACAACTTCTTCTCTGGGCTTCCTGGTTAATTACAGTGCAATTACCATAATCACATGTTTAGTTACCATGTTTTTTTGTTTTTTTTCCATCTCATTACTCACTAAACTATTAAATGCTATCTCTGTCAAGCCAGTCACCTTCCCACACATTTTCTTAAAAGTTAAATTTAAGTTAATCTTGCTAACAAACATAAGCAAACACTTAACCTCCTTTCTGGGGGCAATACACAATAAAAATGAAGTGCCAATATTTCACCTCATCATGGCTTTTCGCACAGTATTAATTATCCACATCAGCACTGGCTTAAGTCCAAACTGCAGATAAGTGTAGTGGTTATAAGTCAGACCTCAGCCTCCCATTGCTACACTAAACTTATTAGGCCCTATATACTTGGCCCATTACGGTTCCGGACCTCATGGCACCAAAATGTCTGCACCCTCAGTTTCAAGAAGGGTGGGGGTTAAGGGCAGATTTCTCCTTCCCTCGTGAGCTTAGTCAGATAGCATCACACCAAAAGTAGTAGCAGCACTTAGACTCTGAAACTGAACCACAAACCCTCCTCCCCCTGCCCGGGACTTAATTGGACCATAATTTTACTGTACGCCTTGGTTTGGAGACGTGTCCCATGTGGGGAGAGGGGCTCTTCCAAACGCCCCATTAAAGGATTTCTGCAGTGTGCATTCACCCCATAAGGTAGAGTTTCATTTCGGGTCAGCATTCCTCAAAATTATCACAGTCATAGGTGGAAGGAGTAGTCTAAACTTGAACTAAAATCATTAATCAAACAAGTGGTGAAAGGACAACGCATATTTTTGGATTCATAGCAAACAACATTATTTCTATAAGACATGCTATTTAGTGCATTATTCAATACCTCCTCATTTATAACTTCCACAGCTGTCTTGGGACAAACAGAGAAATGTATAGCTGCCATTTTATGCCAAAAGTCCCACTGACTTGAACACATAATAGTTCTTGCAAATTCAAGTCGAGAGTAAATTACTGAATGCGCTCCTACTTTCTTTCCATGTGGTCAACTCTGTAATCTTTTAAAAAACAGCTGAAGACACAAAAGTTTAGAAAAGCATTTACTTGAGTCTTATGACCATATTTTACTTATCATTGTTTTTTTGGTGTACCTGCTCTCTGTAAAGCACTTAGTGATTTTTATCTATGAAAAGTGCTGTATAAATAAAGTTTACTTTCTTACTTACTTACTAAAGTGTTTTGCCCAATGACACAACATCCACTTTTTTCATTAAAGATCCCATGACATGGTACTTCTTGATGCTTTTATATGGCGCCTTAATGATTCCCTAATACTGTAAATGAATCCTTCTTCAAAATCAAGCCTCAGTGCATGAGAGAGCCTCATGAAGACAGTCAGAGTCATAAATATGTCTCTGAAACACTTTATTCTGGCGTTGTTGCTTGAATGCAAATGAGGAGGACAGAGACAGGCCAGTGCAGCGGGTGGGGGTGTGGCCAAATACGCCACTGTTTCCTGGATTAGCGGTGCGGTGTACACTGGCCCCACTTCCGCATTTTAAGCGCGGAAGAAGATATGAGACGCGTTGCATTTTTTTAAAAAACACACATTTCCACAGAAAATAAAATTAAATCTCTGCTGTTTCAGAGGTTTGTAGGCTCGGATAAAGGACATCCAAGCCTGGAAACACTCTTATGTGTCTCCAGGCAAATAAAAAAATGCATCTCGCATTTCGTAGCTCGTTTGCGGTCCAAAATCTCTGGGCGTGATTTCCAGAGACAGTGGGTAGACATCCAGACGGTGGGTGGAAATTCATTTGCATTTTCCCCGAGTGTGACGTCAGAAAGTTCCCTTGTTCAGAATCGCACGTTTGGGCTGTCTTTTTTTCAAACGCAGAAAAGGATAGCAAATGCTCAGTTTACACATTTTGCAACTTTTAGCCATGGTGGGGCCCTAAACAGGGTAGGGGAGCTCACATTAACGTTCAAAAACCTCAGAAAGTGAAAATGTCATGCCCATGGGACCTTTAAGGTGCACTACGTAACTTTTCTGGTGGATGGTTTGCACCGACTTGACTTCATGATGATGTCAGTGCTTTGCCTAAAATATTGCTCTTTAAACACTTAAAAGTTAGCTATCTCCATGGAGACATACAGGCGGTGCCAATAAGGCAAAGTTCCAGGTTAGATCAGTGAAGAGGTGAGCCTGCTCACAGTAGGAATGCATTTTTTAATGTCAGTACACTGAAAACATTAATACATTGATAAGTTTAAGGCCATACTGTTTCAGCAATAACATCTCTATAGCAATAATGAGGTGTTTTAAGTGCACCTGAAAAATACATATGCCCTTTCACCAGTACTGCTAACTGAATGTCACTCCTTAAATGGTATGTGGAAAGACCCAATTCATCAAAACACCAGCAAAACCACCTCATTTTTCCCTTAAATGAAAATATGCTCATATCGTTACACTGTATTTTTGAACGCCTTCCCCTTAGCAGCAGCAGCTCTGAGGTGAGCACGGCTGCCTCAAGAATGTGTAAGCGGTAAATAGATTCCCTTCTTGTCCTTCATACTATTTTAACTGGAGCACATCCAGTCAGCTTATTACCCAGAGAAACAATGTCTCCACTGTGTAAGCATGGGCTCGTCAAACTTTAGGCAGCTCTCAGATAAATGCGCACACACTTTTAGACTTTCCACACTGCCGCATATAAGAAACCATTACCACCATTGTCAATTCATACGTTCACCTGTTTAAATACATGGTTCCACAGTAAGGCATTAAACGCATCTATCTTCATGAAGAGCAGGAGATGCCACAAAGCCAAGTTACAGGTCAGGTCTGTGGAGAGGCAGCGCTGGTCACTGTTGGAATACCTTTTCAGTCCTTTTCAATGTGTTTATGAGCAATAAAAACACTCATAATGAAATAAATGTGTGATATTTATGTTCCGTGCCATACTGTGAAGCATTCCAGGAAAAACAATGACATAAGCAGGTAGCTGACCGTCCAACAAACAAATTACATTTTTGCTCTTTTAAAGGGCCCATATTACGCTATTTTCTGATCTATGTTATAATGTTGTTTCCTCATCATAAACATACATGGAGTTGTGTTTTTGTTTTATTCACAATTGGTTAATACAATAACCCTGCATAGTTAGGATGAGTTCTTCTCTCAAACAGAAAACACTCTGTTCCACCCTGTGATGTCATGGGTAATACAGGAAGTGCTCTACTGTGTTTTTTAAAGTCCATACACATATATATAATCATTTGGATGATTTCAGACCTGGCATTGCCAATCTCACTGAACAAAAGGTACAGTGAGATTGGCCATCAATTCTTGATCTCGAGCTGAAGTGCACTTGGGTTCTGCAGCAGGACAGTGATCCAAAGCACACCAGCACTCCACTTCTGAATGGCTGAAAAAAACAAAATGAGGGTTTTGGAGTGGTCTAGTCCAGACCTGAACCCAATTGAGATGCTGTGGCATGACCTTAAAAAGGTGGTTATGTTCAGAAACCCTCCAATGTGGTTGATTTAAACCAATTCTGCAAAGAAGAGTGGGCCAAAATTCCTCCACAGTGATGTGAAATACTGATTGCCAGTTATCGTTGACTGCAGTTGTTGCTGCTAAGTGTGGTTCAACCAGTTATTAGGTTTAAGGGGCAATTACTTTTTCACATGGGCCATGTAAGTTCAGTTGGCTTTTTTTTTATCTTATCTTATCTCTTCCATCACTGTGTGGTATGCTGGAGCCACTGTCAGGGACAAACAGAGACTGCAGCACATTGTGCGCTCTGCCGAGAAGGTGATTGGTTGCAGCCTTCCATCTATCCAGGACCTGTAAGTCTCCAGGACTCGGGGGCGAGCAGGCCGGATAGCAGCTGACACTTCTCACCCTGGACATGGACTATTTGAGCCACTTCCCTCTGGCAGGAGGCTACAGTCCATCGGGACCAGAATCTCCCGTCAACAGTTTCTTTCCCTCTGCTGTTGGACTCATGAACAATTCATAACATCTGCACAAAGTTGGACACTTTATATCACTAGTCACTTTAATTAAGTCATGTTTGCACTACTGTTCTGATGCTGCTCCTCTGAACCTTTTTGTTATTTGGATTGTTTATTATTTTTTACTATATTATAGCTATATTTTAGTTATTAGTATTATTTAGTGTCTGTACTAATATTACTATTATTATTTAGTGTTTTATGTTCGCACCTTATCACCGAAACAAGTTCCTAGTTTTGTGAATTGTGTTCACTTGACAATGGCAATAAAAGTCTTTCTGATTCTGATTCTGATTAATAACTAAAACTGGCACATAAAACTGCATTTTGTGTTTACTTGGGCTATGTTTGTTTAATATTTAAATGTCCATGTGACATACATGTAAAAAAATAAGAAATCAGGAAAGGTGCAAATACTTTTTCACCACACTGTAAAAAGTAAATACTAAGTTGAAAACTACCACTTCATGACATCACAAGGTGGAATGGAGCATTTTGAGCCTTGGAGATGTAGACAGACTCATCCAAATAAAAAAGGATTACTCAAACATGTGTGAATGAAACAAAACACAATTCTAGGTATGTTTTTGATGAAGTAACAACATTCTGACATGGTTTTAAAGATCACAAGAGTCAATTTTGTGCAGTATAACTACCTTTAAGTTAACAGGGCTTTTGTCACTGTTAGTCAGCGATTTTTTTCCTCCAATGTTGCCTAAATCTGGCAATTATTTGCAGGAGCTTGAAGAACGCCAACATTCACACCTAAAAAGGAATTCAACTTTGACCAATGGAAAAATACCACTTCTCATTAACAGTGGTGCTTATGTTGTAGTTCCTTTAGAGACACTTATAAGAGCTCCAGAGCTACTTTTGATCCAATGGTGGATATTTATGCAATCTGATCATTAACAAGTGCATAGTTCATAGTTCATAGATTACTTTATTGTCGAAAAACCATATGTACAAGTACACAAAGAAAATCGAAATTTCGTGCATGATAGTAAATGGTTGACACAAGTTGAAACTAAATAAAATGTCACTTATTTTCTGCATTCTTTCAAGGTTTGCCTCCAAATGCAACAGTTTCCATGTTGTGGGTTGGTGTCAGCTGCAGTGCATTTTTCCCAGGTCACTAGCACCACAGTTAAAACGGTTAATTAAAAGGAAGTCTGTGGTAATCCAGACTAGTTACAGTGCTTAAATGCATAAATGAGTACACCCCTTTGAAAAGTAACATTTTATACAATATGAACACAAAAAATAGCAAAGCCTTACTTAATAGTAAGAATAGTGTCGCAAAAGTGGTTCAAAAAGTTAAGAAATATAAAACTGCAACCATCTCACAGAGACATCTAGGTTGGCCACGGAAGTTAACACCTTGACAGGAGCGTGTTCTGATAAGAAAGGTTGACACTGTTTCCCGTAACACAATACGCCGTACAGTGAGGACGAATGGCATGCGTGGGTGTCGTTCTCGAAAGAAGACTCTCATAAAGCCCAGTCACAAAAAAGCCCATCTAGTGTGTTCCAGGGCCCATGCTGACAAAGATGAAGGCTACTGTGACGCTATACTCTGGAGTGATAAGACCAAGATCAGTCTTTTTTGTTACTGATTGCTTCAAAACTGTATGCCGTCGCAAAGGTGAAGATACAAAGAAAAATCCATGGTGCCTACAATGAAACATGGAGAGGGTAGTGTGCTTATGTGAGGTTGCTTGAGTGCTGCTCTTGTTGGGGAGCTGCATTTCACTGATGAAATCATGAATTCAGAAATGTATTGCTCTCTACTAAAAACAAAGATGCTTCTATCACTTCGTGCCATTGGTCTTTGTGCACTTTTCCAACATAAAAATTACCCTAACCATACGTCTAAGGCCACTGCTCTGCTGGCTTTCTGAAGAGGAACAGGGTGAGAAGGATCCATGGCCAAACATGTCACCTGATCTGAACCCAAGTTAACATCTTTGGGGAATTCTGAAGAGACAAGTTCCTCATCACTCTCCATCCAACATCCAGTCTGAAAGAGGTCATTGTTGAAAAAGATTGATGTTGCCAAATGTTGCCAACTTGTTCTTTCCATTACTAGAAGACTTGAAGCAGTCATTAAAATAATCAAAGATGTAGTAGTTTTTTGTGGTAGAGTGTACTCATTTTTGCACCACCCTAATTTGACTAAAACTGAAAACGATGTAATCTAAGTTATATTATTAACCTTAGTTTTTTTGTCCTAAATTCAACAGATGCTATATTAAATTTAGTCTGTGCACATTTTGCTAATATTTTTTGTGTTCAATGATGTATTGTATAAAATGTTACTTGTACTCATTAATGCTGAGCACTGTAAAATCAGATTTTGATTATTACTCTTTCTCTGAAGCAACATCAAAAATATTGCACGTTTGGTTGTGAGAGCGTTTACGGCAAGGGGCAGGCGGTAACTGGCTCCGAATACTTCATTGCGCACCACAATTTTACAACCCAGAAATCAGAGCATTTGTTTCTTTTATTAAGTAGTTTTTAGATTAATATTCTCGTTTAAAATATCCAGAATAGGACATAATGATCCATGGGTCTCATAGATTATAACTTCATAGCAGACAAATGCACAATATATCTTCTTTAAAGGTGCAATTTACAGGTCTGATATGTGGAGTGGCGATATTTTTAAAAGTCTAAGCGCAATTGTTTTAACGCTGCAGGCATTTTTGATGCAGCTCTTTCTCTTTATCTTGGTTTGTGGCTGGTTAAAGGATGCTATTTGATCTATGTTATCTGATCTATTACTGTTACTGTTTCCTCATCACAAACACAAACACATGATTAACACACAAATCCTGCATATTTAGGATGAGTTCTCTCAAAGAGAAAATGTCATGTGGTAGTACAAGAAATGCTCCACTCACTGTGGATTTTAAACTGCACACACTTTCACTAGAATCACTTCATGATAACATTTCAATTCTCAATGTTATCATGTTTGTCACTACCTCACTGTAAACTACTGTTACCTGTGCAGTAATTTGTGCAATAACCTATGTGCAATATTTATACCATACTATGTGCAATACAAAATCCACAGGCAACACTTATACCACACCATATCATGTGCAATCTGTGAAATACTCTACTTACACCTTATTTGATCTTTGATCTTTGTACCTTGTACATTGTACCTTGTATTTTTATTACATTTTATTCCTATTTTTATTTTTATTATATTGTTTACTTCTTCCCCTGCACTTTTGCAACACGCGGCTGTGAATACTGGGGCCCCCCAGGGAACTGTCCTCTCACCCTTCCTCTTCACCATATACATCTCAGACTTCACATACAACATAGACCGCTGCCATCTCCAGAAGTTCTCCGATGACTCGGCCATTGTGGGCTGTGTGTCTGAGGGGAATGAGCTGGAGTACCGCTCGGTCATCAGGGATTTTGTGGACTGGTGTGGGCGCAACCACCTGTGCCTTAACACCAGTAAGACAAAAGAGCTGGTGATCGACTTCAGGAGGAGATCACTAACTCACTCACTGGTGAACATCCAGGGGCAGGACATAGAGACTGTGGACAGTTTCAAGTACCTGGGTGTTCACCTCAACAATAAACTGGACTGGTCCCACAACACCGATGCCCTGTACAAGAAGGGCCAGAGTCGCCTCCACCTCCTGAGGAGACTGAGGTCCTTTGGAGTGTGCAGGCCTCTGCTCAAGACTTTTTATGACTCTGTGGTGGCCTCTGCTCTCCTCTATGCTGTCATCTGCTGGGCCCCGAGCAGCACAGAACGGGGCAGAAAAAGACTTAATAAGCTGGTCAGGAGGGCCAGCTCTGTCCTGGGCTGTCCTCTGGACTATATAGAGGAGGTGGCCGAGAGGAGGGTACTGGCCAAATTCACGTCCATCATGGACGACACCTCTCATCCTCTGCACCGGACTGTAGAGGAGCTGAGCAGCTCCTTCAGTAACCGACTGAGGCACGCCAAGTGCAAGAAGGAGCGCTACCGCAGATCCTTCATCCCCACCGCCATCAGACTGTACAACTCTACTGTATAGTCCAAACTTGCAATATTGTCTTTAAATACTCTCCTAGTTACTGTTTCTTATTATTATTATTACTTGTATAACTCCACTGTATGGTCCTATCGTGCAATTTTTTTTTTCCAACGTGCTATCGTGCAATATCGTTTTCCCAATGTGCAATATTATTTTCAATACTCCTATTGTGCAATATCGTTTTTCCATCATGCAAGTATTGTTTTTTTTCAATACTCTCCCTGTCACTTTTTTTTATTATTATTATTACTACTATTATTATTATTATTATTATTATTATTATTATTATTATTCAATTTATTACTTATTTTACTTATTTTATTACTATTATTACCTATCTTTATGCCATTTTTGCCTGCATGCACTTCTCTTTCTTGTTCAAACTGTCCCTACCTGGAGCTACTGTGACAAGTAAATTTCTCCTGTGTGAGATCAATAAAGTCTTGTCTTATCTTATCTTATCTTATCTAACACTTTTTTACCATGTACTATTATTGCATGTTATTAATACTTCTGACTATCTTAGCGAGTCAACGGTTCTTCTGATCCTAAGCATTTCATTGCATTGTTGACCTTGTGCTGATTCTGCATATGACAAATAAACAATCTTGAATCTTGAATGTAATTTCAATCTCTACAGAACAAAAGGTAAAAGGTAGAACCACTACATGACATCACAAGGTATAACAGAGCATGTGAGCAATGGAAATGCAGACAGACTAATAATAAATGGTTACTCAAACACATGAATAAAACAAAACACAACTCTGGGCATGATTTTAATGAGGTAAAACATTCTAACATGATTTAAAGCTTACAAGAGTCAATAGTGTGTGATATAGGACCTTTTAATTGAAAACAGGTTTAGCTGATCAGGTAGCAGGACATTTCCTTTTAGTTCACATTAGCTACAACATATTTTTGAATGCATTTTACTCAAATATTTTTGATACAGTAGCATTAAAGCAACACTGAAGACAGATTACGTGCCTCTATGTGTGAGAGTTGAAGTCAGACTTTGATGAATTTGGTATTTTAATGTCCCTCCCCTCTCATTGAAAAACAGCATTCTCAGGTATCATTTTGCTCAATCATAGCTTCACTATTTACTATAGTGCACAATCCAGCATTATGCCCCCCTATTTGCTTATATACATGTCAGTATTTGCTAACTGCTTGTAGCATTGAAACCCCATGCATTGGTCTTTTATTGCTTACACATATTTCAACACTTTTCCTGCCCCGCGGCGAGAGGAAGACCAAACATCCTCTGTCGTAAATTTTCTGACTCGGGAGTATGCCACACAGGAAACCATAGAGTCATTCGCACAGGTCCTGAGGTGCAGGCCGGAGCATCGTATATCACTGCTGCAGTCAACAACAGCAGCGAGCCTTAGGATGTGATTTTTGTAAGGAGAAACACACCACTTTTACTTATGTTCTTATTTCAATTTGAAGATGTCTAAGTCTAATTATTAAGTGAAAATTGTTAGAAAAAACAAACAATATAATCTTGTCATCTGTTTTTTCAATGAATGTATGCTATTGTAATTATGAGCGAATATCATAAAACAAACGTAGGTAACACATTAAGATAGGGGACGGAGCTACACCTGCACGCAGCTGGCCTCACCAGCGCCATCTTGTACTACATTATAATGTTTGCAATATTTGCTGTCTTCACAAAGCATGAATGAAGACTTAATTCATAATTAACAAATATTTGATAGATGATCAATAATAATTCAGGCTAAGTAACCACTATATACTTAAGGGGCTAGATATTATGTTTAGGGTATTAATAAAAGAAGACATATTTTGTTTGAGACTGCTCTATAACTATAATTTATGACACCCGTGGATCATATTTTGCACATCTTATATCACATTGTTCATCTAAAACTATTTTTTCATTTGTACCCAAATGCATATCACCAATTATGAAAATAAAATTGAGGAATGAAGTTAGTACACAGCAGTGGGCATATGCCAGTGGCGTTGAAAACTGGTTGATTGGCACTATGGTGTCTTGAATATCAGAGATTACACATGCATGAATCCCCCTAAATACAACTTCAAGAAGCTCTGAAAAGTCCATTTTGTGTAATAGGTGTAGTTTTACCCAATTTAATGTTTGACAAGTTGTTTGCAAATTATTTTTGATGAGTTGTTTTAGTGAGAAGAATGCTTTTCTCAAAAACAAAAGTAGTTGTAGTAGCAATTGTGATAGTTGTTCTTATGTTAGCAGTAGCAGTGAAAGTGTCTGGTATAATAATAATAATAATAATAATAATAATAATAATAATAATAATAATAATAATAATAATAATAATAATAATAATAATAATAATAGTAATAGTATGATAGTATAGTGGTAGGATTCAGGTTTTAACTATTGAATATGTTATATACCAATCATTCAGTATAACCTTATTTATCTCTGAGGGGCAATCTTAGCACATTGATCATAAATTGAATGTCTCCTTTGTCAACATTAAGTAACGTTCTATCAGTATGGAAAAACACACTGAGCATGCATCTTTGTCATCTTTGTCTGTACAGTACTAAATGAGTGATTTACATGTCTGTGTATGTGGCCCTCTTCACTTCACTAATCTAATAGGAAATCAAATCCAAAGTAAGATTACGTCAGAGCTGGTCTCGGTCTGCAGATCAAATGGCTCTTGTTTATCAGACATGATTCATACATCAGTCTTCTTATTTACCTCTCCGTGATGGATGGCATCATTATGGAGATTACATTTGATCTCACTGTGTATCTATGTCTTCACCAGTCTCCTCAGCCTGTCCGACACTCTTTTACATTATTTTAGGAAATGTAAGAACAAAGATGGTTTAAATACCTGTTCTATTTTAACATACAGTTTTGTTTTTGTATGTGACTGCAACTAAGGATTATTTTGCTTATTGATAAAAACGTTGTTTTTTCAGTGATTTCAAGTGATTTAGCATAAGATTGCCATGAATATAAAATTGTTTTGAATCTCATAAAGCTAAACCTAAACTGCACTTGTACTCCACTGCACTTAAAGACAAGTTTTTAATCAAATAAAAACACATTGTTTTTGTGTTGGTTTGACTATTGTGTGTTGATAATATAACCTCGTCTTTTAGTAAAATTTATGTTTTAGAATATATGTACTGTCCAACAATTATAAATGGCAAAATTAGTTGTTAAATAATTGTTAATTTTTATTATTGAATGCATTGTTCCCTTTTATAGTGCAGGTCCAGAAAAACACAGTTTTTCTGTTATGGGTCTGTGCAGCTTGTCTGAATCCAAGGACTTTGTCATGAGATATTTATCATTGCCAGATAAGACCCTTTTGTCTGTTAGCAGCACAAGTTTCAGTTCATTGTGTGAATTTAGGTTGGAATTTACTTGGCAAAGGTGCTTTCCAAGTGCTTCAGGTCAAGTTAAGGTATTCAGGTTACCGTGCAGTCTTATTTGTTATGTGCTATGAAGAACAATGCACTATGTCACTTTTCAGGTGGATGTTTTCCTGTCTAGGTGGAGATGTTTTGGACTTGTCAGAACTTTTCCATGGAGTGACCTTATTAGGCCACACACCAGGTCAGAGCTGTGGAGAGGCAAGCATGTTTTTTGGTAATAAAAACCCTTGTGTTTTAAGAAGAGAAGAAGCAAATTTATTGATCTCACACTGGAGAAATTCTTCTCTGCATTTAACCCATCCTGTTATTAGGAGCAGTGGGCAGCACATTACTGCGCCCGGGGACCATCTCCATGATCTTCTTGCTTCGGCTTGGTCAGGACCTAAGCTGGAGGATTTTACCTATAAAGCATGTTTTGGGTTGATGGGGAAAACCGGAGTACCCGGAGGAAACCCATCCAGACACGGGGAGAACATGCAAACTCCACAGAAAGGCTCGGGCGACCTGGGGATCGAACCCAGACCATGCATGCAAACTCCACACAGAACACACACAGAAAGGCCTTAGGGAGCCTGTTACCATCTGGCAGGGGTATTGCAGATGAAAACTAGCCTTTTTTTCTAATTTGGGTACAAATTTTGGATTCAAATGTTATTGTAATCTTTATTAATGTACATGGTCCCACTGAAAAATAAATGAATATAAAGCAATTGAATAAATGTATATAAGTTTTGTGGGGAAATTCCAAGAAAAGTAATCATATCTTCATGCGGACAAACAGGCAGTAGACCTTTTACATAGTGCATCTTTAACCCTAAAAGAGGTACGGTTTATTGCGCTATAAACACCACTTAAATAAGGTGTGAATGTACATGCAGTACTTTTCTATCCTAGTTATTCTGATAAACAGGAAGTATTTATTTAAAAATACACCTTTCCTGTTGTGGCTCTGCTCATAATGTTGACTCATACACTCATTAAAACATTTTCTGCATTTTTGTTAGCTTTTAAAAAACACTTTGGTGTATTTTGAATCTCGGTGTGGTCGCCTCTTTAGTAGCACCCACAGTTTGTCACCCAGCCGCCTTTGCCAGAACGCTCCCTGTCTGGTTTATGGGTGTTTATTTAAGAGCTGTGTGGAGTGCGTAGTGAGATGTCTATCACAGAAGAAAATTGACAAAATGCCTTAACGGTAACGCTACTTGCTCCTGTGACGATATTTGGACTCAGTAAGGCACTTTAAGACTGGACTCATTCACTGTTCATTATGTTCATTTTCTGTGTTTATTTGTTCTGGGAAAATACATAAAAGTAGCCTGACTGACGCCCAGGACAAAAATGGAGGGAAAAGTGGGTTCAACTTGACGGTAAACTGACTGTTTATGCCGCTGTGTGTTTGCAGACATTGTATTTGTGTTCAGTCCCCAGTGCATTTAACCTTGTTCGGAAACCACAAAAGAGCCATCTCGAGATTAACCGGAAAACTGAGTACTGTTGTATTGTGGGAAAACGTGGACCACTTTAATTTCTATTTTAATTTACTGATGCTGACTGAGCACTAACAAATGCAAAAATGGGCATCTATTTGGATTCCTACATGATGTACATATTACTAGTACAACTCTTGTATAAATGGTGTTTATACAAAATTATTTTAGGTAATGATCTTAATCGATACAATGATTTAGGCTACAGAACATAATTGTCTAGATGGAGGGGATCAAACCAAACAAAAGTTACAGGTCAGATCTGTGGGGAAGCAACCCCACTCACAGTCAGAATGCCTGACTTTTTTCTTGTATTTCTGAGCTATAAAAACACCTATAATTTGCTAAGTGTAAGGTAGAGCTGTTTAAAGTCATACTGTGGAACATTGCAGGCAGAGCAATGACATATCCATAGAAACAAGCAGGTGACGGACCCCTAACCAAAAAGTTAGTGCACTGGCCATACTATTTAATAACTCATAATGGCTTTAAAAGGACTGTTTTTTTTTCTCCATGCTTTTCTATGTTTTCGTTGCCATAGCCATAGCCATAGAGGTGTACTTATTGTGACCTAGACTGAATAGGGAAATGAGCCCCAAATATCTGTAATGTGAGAGTAAAATATCATTCCTCTGTTTCCTTATCTATGTCAAGTTCTCCCACTTGAACTATATAATAAGTACTAAAAAGTCTATACCCCGAACTAGCACTAATTGTTTGAACACCTTTCTGTATCCCTGAGCAGGATGCCCCAGAGCAGAGAGAGAGGGGGGGGGGGGAGCATGGGGGCAGAGAGGGAGGGGACAGAGAGGGGAGAGAGAGGGGAGAAAGAGGAGAGAGAGAGAGGGGAGGGAGAGAGAGGAGAGAGAGAGAGAGGGGAGAAAGAGAGGAGAGAGGGGAGAAAGAGGAGAGATAGAGAGGGGAGAGAGAGAGGGGAGAAAGAGGAGAGAGAGAGAGGGAGGGAGAGAGAGAGAGAGAGAGAGAGTGAGGAAAAGAGGGGAGAGAGGGGAGAAAGAGGAGAGATAGAGAGGGGAGAGAGAGAGGGGAGCATGAGGGGAGAGGGAGGGGAGAGAGGGGAGAGAGTGAGGGGAGAGAGAAGAGTGAGGGGAGAGAGAGGGGAGTGTGAGAGGAGAGAGAGGGGAGAGAGTGGGGACAGAGTGAGGGGAGAGAAAGGAGAGAGAGAGGGGGGAGCGTGAGGGGAGAGAGTGCAGTGTGAGGAGAGAGAGAGGGGAGTGTGAGAGGAGAGAGAGGAGAGAGTGGGGAGAGAGAAAGGAGAGAAAGAAAGGGAAGAGAGAGAGGGGAGCGTGAGGGGAGAGAAGAGTGAGGGGAGAGAGAGGGCAGTGTGAGCAGAGAGAGAGGGGAGAGAGAGAGGGGAGGGAGTGGGGAGAGAGGAAGGAGAGAGAAAGGGAAGAGAGAGGGGAGAGAAAGGGGAGCATCAGGGGAGCTCAAGGGCCAAAGGAGGAAGTCTCGTCACAATGGCTGATATGGGACCGCATAGCTTCAGGCAACACCTACATGATTAGATTAACACGCAAACAAAATACTCCCTTCCTTGGGTTCATTTCTGTGGAAGCACTCATGTCTTTGTTTCTGCTCCAAATGTAATTAGATTTGAGTAAAGCAAAGTCTGAAAAAGGTTTAATCAAAAACATTTCAATGAACGGGCCAAAAGTTAATTGCTTTCTATCTAATGACTTGATATACTCTAGCTTTTACAGACCAAAAACCATGGTGTAATTCAAATTAGTTCAGTTTCATTTTAGCCATAGTATGCATTTTCAATACTTACAATATTGAATTTATTACATTTAACATATCAATCAATCAAACAATATTTATATAGCACTTTTCATACAAAATTGTAGCACAAAGTGCCTTACAGTGGTTAAGGATTAGAAGATTGAACGTTATTGATCTCGCACAGTAGAAGTTGTTTCTATATTTGACCCGGGGACCATCCCCATAATTTGTTTGTTATTTAGGCTTGGTCAGGCCCTAAGCTGGAGGATTTTACCTATGGCGCATATTTGGGTTGGTGGGGGAAACCGGAGTGCCCGGAGGAAACCCACCCAGACACGGGGAGAACATGCAATCTCCACACAGAAAGGCCCGGGCAACCCGAACCTTCTTGCTGTGAAGCATGAGTGCTAACCACTCAGCCACCGTGCTGCCAGAGGATATAGCATTTAATACAACATAAAAACATTTAAAATTTAGTCAAGCAATTGTTACTTTGCAGTGGTGTCACGTTGGGGGTGCTCTACATGTATCTTTATGGTGGAATGTTTGTCATTGACCATTAGGGGTGTGCAAAAATATTGAAATATTGATATATCATATTGTTTAATGTGATGATACAGTATTGGTATCATGGGCTGCTGTATCGATATATCACCAAGAGTATTTTTTAGTATATTTTACTAATTTATTTTGTTTCAGCGCTACAGTTTTGTTGCTTGTTTAGAGGAAGGAAACTCATTTATGCAACACATTTGACATATTCACAGTTTTGATGATTAAAATGGGTGTGTTTCGTAATATACTTTAATACTTTGCACAAGACTTTAAGGCTGCGTCCTATTCCTCTGTCTTACCCCTTCGTCTTACCCCTACCCCTTGGTTTTGCGCATTCATATGAGAACAAGGGGTTTCCCGATTCTAATTTTGATCAAGGGCTAGAGCCACGACCGAGGGCTACATACCTCTTGATACGAAGTAAGCTCTCGTCCAGACTTTGAACGAAGGGGTACGCCTACAAGCTCAGGCAGGTTTTAGGATCAGGATGGCAGTGTCACATCGACCAGCCAAGGAGTCTCATAAATGTATTTTCAGCAGTTGTAATTATCGATTAACAGTTTAGCAGGTTTACAATTATGACGCTTATGTTCTACATTACTTTTAGTGAACTGTTGTTGCGGTTTTAATTGTAGTGATGTCTGTTTAGCCGATGTTATCGTTTTCGTTGAACTGTCTTGTATAAACAAGCTAGTTTTTTTGTTGAGCTGAGGTACCCGATAATCCTTAAAGGTCCCATGACATGGTACTTCTTGATGCTTTTATATGGCTCCTTAATGGTTCCCTAATACTGTAAATGAACCCTTCTTCAAAATCAACACTCACTGCATGAGATATGACTCTGACAGTCTTCATGAGGCTAGATGTGTGTCTAAAATGCTTTATTCTGAGTGTTGCTGCTTCACTGCAAATGAGAAGGACAGAGAGATTGGCTGAGGAGCGGGGGGGGGGCGGGTTTCCCCCGCAGCTTAGCGCAGCTTGGCTCCGCTGTGTCTGCCCTTCCGTGAGAGACAGATGAGAGAGTTAGCAATGAAAAAAAACATATTTACACAGAAAATAAAATTAAACCACTGGTATTTCAGAGGTCCAGAGGGTCGGGTAAAGGACCTGCGAGCCTAGAAACACTCGCAGGTGCCTCCAGGCAAATAAAAAAATGCATTTCGCATTGCGTAGCGCATTCACAGTCCAAACTCTCTGGGCGGGATATACAGGGGCGCTGAGTGGAGACAGAGGGAGGGGCTGGAGCTGCATTTGCCGATCTGACGTCAAAAAGGTGCCTTGTCCGAACTCGCCCGTTTCAACACTGGGTTTGTGTAACGCAGAAAAGGACCACAAATGCTCAGTTTAGACATTTCGCAACTTTTAGCCATGGGGGGGGGCTAAACAGGGTAGGGGAGCTCACATTAACGTTCAAAAACCTCAGAAAGTGAAAATTTCATGCCATGGGACCTTTAAAGGTACACTGTGTAGGATGGTGGCGCATTGGTGGATGGTGGGTATTGCAGTTCCGGTTCTAGCTACGGCAGCCTTCGAGGGTCATAAACAACAGTAATAAGTAGCAGAATCTCCCAGGAACCAGTAGGTGGCGGTATGCGCAAGCAACGCGTAACCCGCCATTAACCCGAAAGTGAAAGTGTGTGAAATCCACGGGCCACTGCCGACAGCTATAAAAAAACGGCGAAGGTGGAGCCCAAAATACAGTATGTCCTTCTGCGGCTCTTGTAGTTAAAATGGATGCTGCTACATGGGGAAGATCCCCCTTTTATGCAGGTGAAATCGACTATATCTAAGTCCAACAGAATACTTTCATTTCATGATGGAAGTGAAAAGGCTTGGAAAACACTGTATTTTTAAATGGGTATCTTCAATTTCGGTAATTAGCGGGTAAAAATCTTACACAGTGTACCTTTAACATTTGTTTCCATTTGTTTGTGTCAATTGTTGTCGCCTCTGTAGACGTAGCAGCCAGGTAGAGGCAAGGGATGATGACGCAAACAGTAAAAGTGGTGTCCTCTCTCAGCTCCTTATCGAGGGGCAAGACAAAGACGTAGATAAAGGGGTAGGGGAAGGGGTAAGACAGAGTAATGGGATGCAGCCTTAGTATCACCGTGATTTAGCCATTATTTTTTATTGAACCATATTGAATAGAATTGAAATATATCATATCATATCGAATCATATCAAATCAAAAGTGCACTGTATCAAGATTTGTAATGTTATTGGAGTAAGAATTGTTCCAGCTACCTTGAGTAACAGAGCTTCAGACAGAGCAATGCCTTCAGTTAGCATCACACCCCCAGAGAATGTTGATGACAGCTGCAAAGTATCACTGAAAGCTGTGTCGGTAAGCTAGCATGTGAGCATAATACTCTGCATGCCAAAAACCAATCCACTGTCATGCTGACTACTTGAAGATCATAAAGTCCAGTACAGAATTGCTTCCCCATCTGTTTCTGTGCAGGTGTAGCTTACTTTGGCGACGCAGGTGAATATATTGTTCCTGTTTATGGGCTGAACCTGGTCAGGCTCAGTCACTTCCTGTTTTGGAGTCATTCTAAGTTCACTGGTACAGCAGAGGGGGCAATATTACTGTATAGTCCTGCAACAGTCCTCCTCGTAACTATTTCCTGTCCGTGAGCATGGCCTCTGGAGATGCTCTGCTGTCACTTGTTCTAAAGTGCTGAAACCTGGATTCTAAGCTCAATCTCCCACAATGCACCTCTCCACTCTGCGCTACGAGGCCTGGGAACGCCATAAAGCCCATTTTACAAGGTGACATGACATAAAAACACGGGGAGAGCCAGCGAGAAGGGGTCAGCGCCAGGAAAACGACTGAAACTTTAACATTTGCTTATTTCATTTTGTATTAGATTTCACATCCAAAGAGTAGGACAATCGCTTGACACTTATTGCTGGGTTTGTAGGCCTAAAACAGCTCGTCAGTTCAATAGTTTGAGTAGCGGTGGGCCGGGGTCTGTCTGCCATCACCCATGTCCACTTACACAGTTTGAGGGTCTCGTGGGGGTGGAGAGGGGATTACTGCTCTGACTGATCCTAGAGGGCCACGCACTTAACACTACTGTAAACAACAAGCCCATTTGAGAGCTCACACTCAGAGCGGAACCAGGGCCAGTGTGCAGATCTCAGGCACAGATACAAAGCAGTGCCAGTCTGTACTTCGTTCAGCAGACTGGAAAATTCAATCTATTAAAACGTATAAAAGGTTACGTGGAGATTTTGCACTTTGAAGTTCAGGATATTTCCTGACTTTTAATGTCGCTCTGACTTCGAAAAGAACACTTTATACAGTCCATAAATTCAATTGTTTTAATAAGATTTTATTTCATTGTCCATTGGGCTGTCTCCAGTTTTAGCACGTTTTACAGAGAAGTCATAAAGCATACAGAAGTTGAATACACATTTAAAGTTGGATTGGATAGAATTGAAAGATGGAATCGTTTTTGGAATATTTCTTAGTTTATTTTGTGACTTTTCCATAGAGATAATAGTTTAGTGCTTTAAATTATCACAAAATTCCAGGAAAACTCGCTGTCCAATGTATCCACACTGATAGAAAAACTGTAATACAATTTTTCCTTTGTATTATTCGTGTTGTATTATTCATGTACTTAGTGTAACAATGAAGATGTACTGAATGCCCTAGTTAGTTAAAACATTATCACTATGTTAGGTCTGTTTTAGTTTTAACAGGTACAACACGCACCTTCAATATTATATTTTTGATTCATTTACAAATTAGGCAGATATGTGTAATAAATCTATCCATCTATCTAATCACAGGGTCCCTCACTGTTCGATACGAAACACGATACATGGCTCACGATACGATGTTATCACGATACACGGGATAATCAATTTATTGCACAGGACACTCTGTGATTTACTGCTGTTTTTAAGAACCAAATACATTTTAGCAACAATATTTCTTTGTTAAACCACTTCTTGATCAAAGTTAATATGAAATACATCTATTTTAATGATCGAAACTGTGAATATTTCAAGTGTATTGCATAAACAAGTTTCCTTCCACTAAATACGTAAAAGAACAGTAGTGTGGTCACAAAAGAAATAGCTAAAAGATACTGAAAAATACAGTATATATTGCCAGTATATCAATACAGCTAAACATGACAACGACACCGTGGCTACGTTTATATGACGGTCTGAACAGAAGACGCAAAAGTGGCATCACGTCTTCATTTTTTATTCCACGTTTAGACGAGCGTTTTCAGGAGGAAATCTGTGTGCATACGGTGACGCAAAAGTGTGTGGAATTCGATTGGGTATGCATGCCAGGCGGCTAGGTGGTGCTGTGATACATTATCACTATGTCCGCACATGCATAGAATCTTCCTTCTTCTCATCTGCATCGCGAAAAAACATAGCTACCGTTAGCAAAAAAAAAAAAGTGTGGTCAGACAAAGAAGTTTAACTATTGCTTCAGACCACGTTAGACTACAAAGCAACAAAGGCGCAACAAGGTGTGGAATGGGAGTGATGGAGCTTATTCAAGTTTTCCACTTTGGAGGGCGGTTTCAGTTTTTTGCGTTTTTAAGCCCCCAAAACGCCGTCACCGTCTAAACAGCCATAAGTGTTCTCGTGTAAACAGGCCCTGTATCACCAAATTTAGTATAACAATATATTAAACAGGGCTCTCAAATCTCACGCTTTGAGAGTGTGACACACACAATTCAATGTGTTCACACGCTCACACGCCACACATGGTATTTCTCACGCTGAAATTTAGTTACGCAATTCAAGCGCAGCGCTTCTGTGCCCAGAAAATCGGTAAGTTAATGCAGGCACCGCGCGTTTTCAGCGCTCCTCGGGAAAAAAATTGTCACTCGCACCCCCTCGGAAAAAACGCAGTCTCACGCACCACCCCGCTCAAAACTTGAGAGCCCTGATATATTTGTATTTTGATATTTTAGTAAACCCCTAAATAAATGCATAGCTTACTTAGCGTTATGAATTAATTCTCTTTATGTTTCTGCTCCTTTTCGTTTTTATACCATTGGCTTTGTGCTCCAGATTCTTCCTATTCAAAAACCATTATATTTGAATTGGACTACTGGTGTACCAAAGGACCAGTTAGCCCTGTTAATTAAGACCATATTTTTTCCTTCCTTATTCCCTCTCTCATTTTTGAAGTTCACCAAAGTTATGAAAAATGACCTGTTTTTTCCTATATCTAATTTATCATGGTTTAGCTGGGATTACATTGAGGTTTTTGACAATCATTGGAACTGAAATGAAGACTTAAAGATGCATTCTGGAACATGTCCCAGACCAAGTTATATTTCTCATCTCTAAAATGGTTTTCTGTGGTCTTTTGGTGTTCACGTTCCTCCGTTTGCCCTCTTTTTACTTTATTATATGGGCCTCAAGAATTCACTTTGTTCATGTGTAAGGGATAATAACGCTGGTCTAGTCTGGATCAGGCAATAGCTGCAGACTTAGCAGTGTTTTTTTGCGTGACAGGGATTCATATAAAAAGATTTTGCTCCATAATTTGCTTGGCTTGGGTTCGCTCCAGAAAGGCACAGGAATTTTGGTCTGTTTTAAGGGAAGGGGGCCTTACAGTGGACTAAACCCCCAGCTCAATATGGTTCACATTTTTCTCAGCCTGTAAATGTGAATGAATTATCTCACTTTGGAGTGGGGGAGAGACTTTGATTTGATTTTGCATGTGGTAGGAGGGCTGCTTTCAGACTAACGTTATGCATTGTACAGTAATGGAGGGAAAGAAATAAGACTAATAAAAGATCATTGTTATATGACCAAAGGTAAGGTGTAATTTCATTTGAGTAAGTTTTGTCACTGATCCAACTAGTTTCTTCAGTTGTGACATTGCTCTGGCTTAAATATCTCATCTTGACTGAAACTACACACCCTAGTTGTTTACAGTCAGAAGTTAGTTTATTAGTTTAGTCCACTGATTTACACTCAAGTGTGAACTGTTGCATAAATATGTATTTCCCCAATGTGTCATCTGGCACCTATTAGCATACTTTGATTATATGTGTAAAGTGTATTTAAGTACACAACAGTAAACACACTACCAGACTAATTAACTACAACTGCTGCTGTGGCAACTACTGCTTCGATCAGTACTACTACAGGTTTGTAATAACTAGCAATTAATGTTGCTATTACTATTCCTAAACTACCTTAAGTATGAGGATTGGCTTCCGTAGGAGTGAGGGCTTGTAGGCCTGTGTACGCTCAGGATACTTTGAATGTGTGTACGTGTGTGTACAGAACTAAATCAACATACCCCGCACTATATCTTTCCGTAATATCAAGAACATTGACACTACAACACTTTCCTCTACCATCACCACTGTACCCCATCCAGACAGTCTGTGTACTCCTGATGATCTTGTTCATTTTTACAATACCAATCTGCAATATATTTTAAATTCCCTGGCCCCCATCAAATCCAGAACAGTCACCTTTTCACACTCAGCTCCCTGGTTCACTCCTGAACTTTGTCAGCTCAAGGCCAGGGGCCGTCAACTTGAACGACTATACAGAAAAACAGGCCTCACTGTCCACAAGGAAATGCACACAAACCATACTCTTCATTACAAAGACTCTATAAACACTGCCAAATTAATCCACTTCTCTAAATTAATCACCAAAAGAATAGGGAACACAAAAACCCTGTTTTCTATTGTTAATAACAGCACACAATCTCCCAACCTTTTCCCTGCTCATCTTCTCTCCACCGATTTCTGCAACTCCATAATGTCTTTCTTTAACAACAAAATACACAAGATTCATGATCAAATAACCCTCAATGCAAGTAGTTCAACACTCATTACAGTCCCCTGCACCCCTCCTCCCTCCACTTTTTCACAGTTTACTCTTCCCTCAGTTAGTGAAATATCAGCCCTGGTCCATAAATCCAAACCCTCAACCTGTAGATTAGACCCCCTCCCCACTTCTCTGGTTAAAGCCTGTCTTCCTTCTCTCATCTCCTTAATAACTTCTATCCTACATTCCTCTCTGACCACTGGCATTGTACCTTCCTCATTTAAAATTTCAGAAATCACTCCTATCATCAAAAAACCCGGTACAGACCCAACCGATTTATCCATATCCATATCCAATCTCCCATTTCTCTCAAAAATGCTTTAAAAAATTGTTGCCTCTCAACTTGACTCTCACCTCACTGAAAATAATCTGTACGAACAATTTCAATCCGGCTTCAGACCCCTCCATAGTACCGAAACAGCCTTAATTAAAATCACAAATGATCTCCTACTTGCAGCTGACAGTGGACTCCTAACAATACTAATTTTACTGGATTTAAGTGCAGCCTTTGACACAATCACTCACACCATCCTCATTGTCAGACTGATCTTTATTGGCATCTCACACACACCTCTCCACTGGTTCATTTCTTATCTTTCCTCCCGCTCTCAGTACATCCAACTCGGTTCTTACTCCTCCCAGCACTACCCTCTTTCCTCAGGTGTCCCCCAAGGCTCAGTCCTTGGCCCCCTCCTATTCATTATCTACCTCCTTCCCCTTGGTTACATTTTCAGAAAACATAACATACACTTCCACTGTTATGCAGATGACACCCAGCTCTATATCTCCTCCAAACCATCCAACATCCTCCCACCCTCCTCCCTCACCCACTGTCTTCAGGAAATCAAATCCTGGTTCTCCTCCAACTTTCTAAAAAAGCAATGAAACTGAAGTACTACTAATCGGCACCAAATTTACACTAAACAAAATAGACAGCCTTTCACTCACTGTTGATAACTCCTCCATCTCTCCCTCCCTTCAGGTAAAGAGCCTGGGTGTCATCCTGGACAGCACTCTCTCATTCCAGTCACACATTAACAATATCACACGCACAGCCTACTTCCACCTCAGAAATATCAACCGTCGCCGTCCTTCACTCACCCCCCACACAGCCGCCATTTTTGTCAATAGCCTGGTTACCTCACGCCTTGATTACTGCAATTCCCTCTTGTATGGTCTCCCCCATAAGCTACAACTTCTCCAAAACTCTGCTGCCCGGATCATCACCAGAACTCCCTCTATTCACCACATCACCCCGGTCCTGCAGCAGCTTCACTGGCTCCCCATTCACCATCGCATTCAGTACAAAATCCTACTCCTCACATTCAAGTCCATCCATAACCTGGCTCCCACTTAACTCACAGAACTCCTTCATGTCACCACACACACCCGCTCACTCAGGTCCTCCTCCTCCATCCACCTCACAGTCCCTCCCGCTCGTCTCAGCACCATGGGGAGCAGGGCCTTCAGCCGCTCTGCTTCCCATCTATGGAACTCACTCCTCCCAGACCTCCGGAACGTTCAATCACTACCAATTTTTAAATCCAGACTCAAGACCCATCTTTTCAAAATAGCTTACCCCACTTAATCATTTTCCCCTGCTGACTGTTTCATTTGACTTGTATTGCTTTGCCCATTCTCTTAGTTTTATTTTGTATATACTGCCTGTTTTTAACTGTTTTTAATTGTTTTTAATTGATTGTCTTTGTCCGGTGTCCTTGAGTGTCTAGAACAGCGCCTTGAAATAAAATGTATTATTATTATTTATTATTAAACCAAGGACTAAACCAAGGACTAAAAGAGGAGTAAACCAGGACCAAAACAGGACCAAATCAGGACTAAACCAGGACTAAACCAAAGACTAAACCAGGACCTAAACAGGACTAAAACAGGACTAAACCAAGGACTAAAACAGGACTAAACCAGGACCAAAACAGGACCAAAACAGGACTAAACCAAGGACTAAAACAGGACTAAACCAGGACTAAGCCAGGATTAAAACAGGACGAAACAGGACGAAACAGGACTAAAACAGGACTAAACCAAGACTAAACCAGGACTAAAACAGGACTAAAACAGGACTAAAACAGGACTAAACCAAGACTAAAGCAGGACTAAAACAGGACTAAACCAGGACTAAACCAGGAATAAGACAGGACTAAACCAGAACTAAACCAGTACCAGTACTTTCTAATTCTGACCTGCCCTGAATGTCAACACCACACCACAGTGATGATGATCTGCAGGGGGAGGGCTGAGCTTAATGTCATGCAAATGAGCCCAGAAGGCCTGGAGTTAAAGAACTTCATGAGCTGTTTTCAGAACTTTCTAAAATCCGGTGTGCTGCTTTCAAATGGCCACAAATTCTTCAAATGTTCTCAGATTTTCATGTGTAAGGCATCGTTGGAAAGCTTAGAATCTACACTTTAAGAATCTGTAAATAACTCAAACGCCTCTGGGACGACTTGTGTCTGGTTTTTCACTAAATCACCAAAACATACAAGGCAGTTGTTTTGCTATAGTGACAGCAGAAAAGAAATGTGAATAGAGAAACACATTTATTATTACTCATCTATTAATACTACACCTATAGTATTGTGCCTATTCAAGCTTTAATAGCAAGACATGCATGCTACAAACTTTCTCAATAAGACAAATATGCAACAAACTAATCATAGGTTAGTTTCTTTTCTCAATAATTGATGTAATTGCATTTACTGTACATAAGACCCAGGCTACTCCTGCAGTTTCTCTGTCCTTACTCAGTTCCCACATTCTTAGCAGTATTTGTTGTTCAGAATGTGCATGTGAGACCTAAACATTAGCCTGCAGACAGTGTGAGTGAGTGAGCTGGGAGTCAGTCTGTCTGTCCCAATTTGGTTAATTGTGTTTGGAGCAGCACGTTTTGAGCCGTTTATTCCCACTCTGCTCCTGTGTTGACAGCCGGGGTGCTCTTCATAAACAGTATAAATCACTGCGGATCTGAGTGACTCATCTTCATCAGTTGTCAGAGATTTCACACAAAGGAGCCAAATGCAAAACCTGGGCAGGTCCCTGGGAACAAGTCAGACATCATAATTGTCATAATACTCAGCTCATTATCTCTGTTCTGCAAAGGTTAATGTGGGAAAACAGCTTTGCATTGTACTGCACCTTTCTAATATTACAGTGTTATTGTCAAATCGGTAAACGCAATATTTTTCTATTGTTTCTGTGTTTATTAGTTTATACCTAGTTGATGGGGCAACAGGTGGTAGAAGTCATCTAATAAAAATGAGGCTGATGGTTCTATTTCACCAATCAGAGCATTACTCAAAGTTTTATTTTGATTCATGCTTTTATTCCTACTTTGTCTTTCAGTTAAGATTTGAGCGCACTCATAAAATTCCTGTTTTCACCGACCTCATGCAAGAAGAGTTTTTAAAAAATGACACAAATTTTCAACATTAAAAACAAAACAGAAAAATCTGCTCCTTGGTACAGTGAAGAGTCATTATGATAAGTTTCAGTTCTGCAGTTTTGAACAAGAAGTAAAAGGGCCTGTTTCTACTATTAAAGGAAAAGTAACGTTATTTTACAATCTGAGCCTTCTTTCGGTAATAAAACAAGTAGTTTGACTCACCCATATCACGTTCATGTCATTTGGAGCTGTTTGAAGAAAGTTATGTTGTAGCGTATCCGTTAGCATTTGTATTCGGGGCATTACTTTGCGGTCTCCAAATAACACAAACTTTAGCACTTTTCAAATCATAGAAGCCCGATGTCTTAATGTAAGATTTCGTTTGAAGCAAAAGTGGCCTGTAATCCGAGATTTATCCATAGTTTTCAGCTTTGCGTTTCATGTTTGGGTCCCGGGAGCAGTCCGCGCATGCGCACTGGCGTCCTCATCTACTCGAAACTATGGCTAAATCTCGGATTACAGGCCACTTTTGCTTCAAATGAAATCTTACATTAAGACATCGGGCTTCTATGATTTGAAAAGTGCTAAAGTTTGTGTTATTTGGACACCGCAAAGTAATGCCCCGAGCATATGATACAGCACCATGTTAACGGATACGGGATCATTACTAGAACAGAACGGCTCAACATAAGTTCTGGATACTGCTCCAATTGACAGAAAAATGCTATGGGTGAGTAAAACTACTTGTTTTATTGCCGAAAGAAGGCTCAGATTGTAAAAAAACGTTAATTTGCCTTTAAGTGCTTCTAGATCAGGGGTGGGCAATTATTTTTCCCCAGGGGCCAAATGAGAAGCAGAAAATATTGTGGAGGGCCGGGCCAAAAGTTTGAAGTCCACCCTGGTTATTAATTTTATTTCTACGTTGAAATCAATAAATTAAATTTTTTACAGAAGCTGGTAATTTATGTGTTATTATTAAGTAATGAGACAGTGAGGTTTTACAAAAACTAAATTTATTCAGTAAAATAATTCAAAACAATGGTAAACATGAAACATTTGTAACCCTTTTTTCAGTCACATTAACCCCACAATGCTTTTTGAGTTGAACTTTCTTAACTTTCTATTAAGACACCACAATGTCTTTGTTTGCCAAATAATATAATACAAGATATGTCACAACATTGTTTTGCCAAACTGTGTAGAAAAAAAGTCAAAGTTAGCATGTTTAGTGTTTTTTTTCTTGATCAGTGAGAGAAATCTATCGTCTGTTGAGCTTTAACAAGTGCATCAAAGTCAGGTTGCATGTTTGAGGTGGAGATGTGAAGCACATCCGACAGATGATCATCAGTACAAATGCATTAAATGTACAATTTTGAAAGTAGGTTTTATTTTCTTAATTCCAAGCAACCTTTCACGGGCTGCATTTGGCCCCTGGGCCTTGAAATGCCCGGGTCTGTTCTAGATCAATATTGCACTTTACAATGAACAAAATGTAAAATTATAATCTGCCTAGCCTCGGATTATTATTAAACTTGTTTCTCAGAATGATTGTATCTCATATCTATTACTCATCCATATTTGTCTATTTATTTTCACTCCCCTTCACTCTGCGTGAGTCCACTCTGCTCCTCTCATGGGAACCGCTCTCTTTTCAGAGCTCCAAAGCCAAAGAATTTCAGCAGGACCCCGTTGGTTTATTTGTGCAGCCCTCCGTAGTACTTCTGACTGCGGCGGTCCGATTGAGCCTGATCCCGAACACGAACAGCTCATGGAGAGTTGGAGCTGTATCCAGATGGTGCAGAGATGTATGCCAGTAGAGAGAGAGAAAGAGGGGGTCTGAGGGCTTGGACTTTAGCCTAGAACCACAACCTCCTGACAGGCTACAGGCGCAGGACAGACCCAGTCACACAAAGCCCCCTTTCACCCCCCTGCTCCCTACCCTCACCCACAACTCTCCTCAGTCAGGGGCAGACACCTCGGGGAATAAATTGAATACAGACCTGGGCTAAACCTTGACATTTAAATTCAAATATTCCAAAATATGACACACACGGAGAGGCAAATAAACTTATGACAAAATGTATTCATTCTATGGATCATTTATACACTGCTGTTGATCTCACTGTTTTTACAGAGCAGGGTTTCTAACTCATCCAAAAAGTTGTAAGAAGGTTGAGTGCAGGTTGAGTGTGAATTTTATTATGTAGAAGCCAAATGACTAACCAAGAGTATCTGTATTTTTTTTATTTAATTAGACAAAAATGTTTTATATCATTGAAAGCCCACCAAAATCAAAAATTTTCTCCTCAACAGTATTATTGTCTTGTTTTCCATATAAAACATTACCTTCATTTAACATATCACATTTTTTTCATTAGTTTTTTTTTTTTTCATGCTAAAAAGATGTATAACCACGCATTCTTACTGTGAACCGAGCCTCCTCTTCACAGATCCAACCTGTGGCTTTGCCTGGTGGTGTAACCATGGAGATATGTGACCAGCCAAGGAAAAAAACGGTCACAGGTCGTCCCGGAGGCGTTTTGAGTTATTCACAGATTCTGAAAGTGTAGATTCTAAGCTTTCCAGCGATGCCCTACACATGGAAATCTGAGAACATTTGAAGAATTTGTGGCCATTTGAAAGCATGCACATCTGAAAGCAACGACCTGAGAAAAGCCGCGTTAAAGATCCCATGACATGGTACTTCTTGATGCTTTTATATGGCGCCTTAGTGGTTCCCTAATACTGTATATGAATCCTTCTCCAAAATCAAGCCTAAGGCAGTCCTGTTCAGAAATGTGGTTCTGAACACTTTATTCTGGGCGTTGTTGCTTGAATGCAAATGAGAAGGACAGAAACAGGCCAGTGCAGGGGGTGTGGCCAAATATGCCATTGTTTCCTGGTTTAGCGGTGCGATGTGCGCTGTCCCTACTTCCGTGTTTTAAGCGCGGAAGAAGATAGGAGAAGCGTCCCATGAAAATAAAAACTCTTAGACAAATTTCCACAGAAAATAAAATTAAACCACTGTTGTTTCAGAGGTTCGGAGGCTTGGATAAAGGACATCAAAAAAAAAAAAAAACGCAGCTCGTATCTCGTAGCTCATTTGCGGTCCAAATTCTCTGGGCATGATTTCTAGAGACAGGGGGTGGACATCTAGACGGGGGGTGGAAACCTTTCCCCGAGTGTGACGTCAGAAAATTCCCTTGTCCAAAATCGCCCGTTTGGGCTGTCTTTTTTTCAAATGCGGAAAAGGATCGCAATTGCTCAGTTTACACATTTCGCAACTTTTAGCCATGGGGGGGGGGACTAAACAGGGTAGGGGAGCTCACATTAATGTTCAAAAACCTCAGAAAGTGAAAATTTCATGCCATGGGACCTTTAAAGATTCTCTAACTCCAGGCCTTCTGGGCTCATTTGCATGACATTAAGCTAAGCCCTCCCCCATCACTGACATCACTGTGGTGTGGTGTTTCAGGGCAGGACAGAATTAGAAAATACTTTCATTCATTCATTCATTCATTCATTTTCTTTCGCTTTTCCATTTTCTGGGTTGCGGGGGCAGCAGTCCAAGCAGTGTTCTGCTGCCCAGAACACAATGCACCAGCCCCCATGAATCCTTCCGCGGGTGGTGGGTCCACAGGAGGACGGCTCACGTCACAACGGGCCTTGATGTATCTTCTGTCATGGGGGCTACCAGTGTCCACAGACACTGGGGGCGAGGTGGGGTTAAGTGTCTTGCCCAAGGACACAAGGACACACCTGGGGTGGCAGAAAATACTTTGTTAAAATTGAAATGCTTTTATAACAAAAAGTCCATATAATCATTCAATAATTCAGTAATACACAGGATAATATGTCAAGTCAAAGTCACCTGTATTGTCAATTTAATACAATATGAAATGTATTATACAATGTAAAATAAAAAAGAGAAAAAGAATAAAGACAGTAGGCCTAATAAAGAAGTAAAGATAGAATAAAGAAGTAAAAAAAAATACATTTAATAAATTAGCAGTATATAAGTAAATATAGTATAGGACACTACACCTACACACACACACACACACACACACACACACACACACACACACACACACACATGCACACACACATTATGTTTAATGCTACACTATGTAAGGTTCCCCCACTAGAGAAAGTTACACAGGGCATCTTTAAACAGCCTGATTGATTTGCAATATAGGGTGTTTAACCTTTACCCTCCATTTTACATATGTTATATATAAACCAATGGAATGAGAGTTTTATCACAAGTAATGAATCCTTTATCTTGCACCATGGACCTATTGCAAATGTAGAATATATGTCTGAGCTGCAGAGGGACTATTGACCACTCACCTGTTGATCTGCTCACACACGGCCAGACTCTGTGCAGCCATTTGAACTCACTAACGTACAACACTATTCTGGAAAATGTGAAAAATGGACAGAAGTGTCACGCCGTGGTGGAGATGGATTCTAACCCGCAGATGAACCCAAAACTCTCCCCATCTCTATCCCTTTTGCTCACTTTTTCTCCCTCTGTCTTCTCTCCCTCCTCTCTTCCCTCTCTCTGCCTCTCTTCTTTTTCTCTCTCCCTTTTTTTCTCTCGCTGTGTCTGTCCATCTGATGTCTCCCTGAATGTCTGCAGCACACCTTGAACTGCCTGGCCCTTTCTGAGCTCCCAGACACAAAATGCCCTCAGAGCAATCACACCCACTATTGTCTTTTAATGAACCGGATCATAATTCAAGATGTTGCAACACTTTTTTTCTTTTTGCGTGTGACAACAAATTCAGTGTTCCAATTGCAAATAATTTGGCACCTGTTTCAAATTCACACTGTCTATATTTAGAGTTTATAGGCTTAAAATTGTGTTGTCGAAGTATAAACAACTTGTGGGCTTACTCCTGGTATGGTAATAGTTGTGGTGTATATGGCTCTTTGTAATGGCACTGGATTGTTAGAAATTCACACTTTTGTCTTCAATAAAGTTATTGCTATTAAATAAGTAAAATAAAAAGCTGTATTATTTACATGATTTATGATATAAGTTATTGTTTAATCTTGATGTAGCAACAGCTAGCTTTATTGTGTGGTTCTCTGTAATAGTGTAGTCGTGCTTAAGATCTAATTAAGTTAAAGGCATTCTGCTTCTTCTTCTTATAATGCCGTAATGTTCTCATGATGCAGCACCCACTTCTTGAGCTAAGTTTGAGCAGAACTACCAACCTGGAATTAACATATCTTGACTTAACCCTGATTTGCTCATAGCTTAGTCACTTATCTTTCACTGTCTTTTAAATTACAATCTTAAAAATATTGCAACACTTCACTTTTGGCAGATGGCAGCAAACCAGAGGAATTTAAAGGTGAGAAAAGCATGTAGGACTGAAAGGCTTTGAGCCAAGTCATTAACACAGAGCTATAATTACCTGATGTTGTCTCAGTGAGCGAGCTTTGCCTGGGCAGGACTGGGCTGGCTCCTGTTGTGTGCAGCAGACAGACAGGGACACAGAAACACGTCACTCGCAGCACTTTTATTTAATAACCTCCTGCAGAAAGAATCACAAAGAGGAACAGTTTCAACCTCTGCTCTCCCCCACAACTTTCAGCACTCAACCACCCTGACCACTGCAGGTGAAAGAGCCCAGAGAGCGGCCGAAAGGGCATCAGGGTAGATTCAGAAACATTTTATTTAAAGGGGTGCTATGTAACTTTTCTGGTTGGGGGTCTGTCACCTGTTGGTCTTCTTGAAGATGTTATTGGAATACAATATATGGCATTAAACTAATCTATCTTGTAGTAGTCATTTTCAACAATTAAATACCCTGAAAAACATGCATGACTGTGAGCAAACTTGCCTTTCCACAGAGCTCACCTGTAACTTGACCTTCACATGTTTGCAAGTTTGTTATACTGTGGAACACTCCAGGCAAAGCTGTAACCATTTAGACAAATGGTGCGCTTTCCACAAGAAAAGGTACACTGTGTACCTTTTAAGCATTTTTAATGAAGTAACATGTAACTTTTAGTAGGAAGCACATAAACATGATTCCTCTATTTTTTGATCCCCTGGTTTAGTAGTAACTATACTAATTATACAATTGGAACTATTGCTGATCATACTAGTATTACCTGCAGAAGTAAGGTAATTGTGTTTTTGAGAGTAACAGCATAGCAGTTTTCACATATACCCCAGGGTATCATTCTGGAGTACTACTTTTAACTGACTAAAGCCTAAAGCCACTTGTTCCATATCCAGTAGAGCAGTGCGGGTGAGCTGAGGTGTTCATGTTATTTGTGCCCCCTGTGTGATTTACTCCCCTCATCCGTCACCATGGAGCTGTCATGAAATCGTTTGTCATCCAGTGAAAACATGTCACCATCAGTTTACAGTGTGCCAGCACCCACAGCTGAGTATGCACCCCTATGGACTCCAATCTTTTATTTGACGTAAAGTCAAATAAAATAAAAGATTTGTGTCCATAGTTGTTCAGGTCTTTTTGACATAATATTTATTTTAATAATTATTTTGTTGTGGTATTATAAAAAAAATGACTATGTGCTATTGTGTATTTGGATTCTAGTGTTTTGAATAGGTTTAGTCTATTGTAAAAGATTGGGTCCAGTTAGTTTTAGATATTGTGGTACTGTATATTGCTGTGACAATAACAATGGCATTAATCTTACCTATCATGGTCTGATGTGTGGAGTAGTAAGTTTAATGCCATACTAATAATGAGACAAGCAGGAGGTGTATTCTTTTCCAGAAAAGTTACATAGTGCACCTTTAAAACCATATCTGTCCATGAATTTGAAGAACTTTCATGACAGAAAAAAGATCATCAGTTATAGCTTGTGATAAAACAAATCCATTTTGTATCAAATTTATCCTCAGATATTTGGTCAAATGAATCTCCACATTTCACATTTTGAAACCACAACAATCCAGGCTTCTCTTTTTACTTTTTCCCTCTCCTCCACCTCTGGCTCTCCCTCCCTCCAATCTTCTCTCCCTCCTCCTTTCCCTCTCTCTCCTTCTCCTCTCATACCTCTCGTCTACACACCATTCAAATGTGGCCTCTGGGGAGCCATATCTCCGCTGCTCCGGCCTCCTGCACTGTTTCAATTAGACACCGTTTATGGGCACTCAAGTTTTTTTTAAGAGTCTTTTATTAGCCCAGCGCTATGTTGACTGTGCGCAGTAACAGTGTTGGAGTGGTTAGCGTCTCTTGTGTGTAAATAGCCATATCTCTCCATAGAATGTACAGAGGCCAGACTTTTCAGTGTCCGAGCTGCGATTACTGCCATCTTTCTGTCCTTCTGTCACAAAAATATTACTTTCTGGATCACTTTGAATTTGCGTGAGGGAAGAGCTGTGCTTATTGGAGAACTTGGCTTTGTCTATGTAGAATTTTGAGACGTAGGACAAGAAGACAACATCTGATTCATGGTTTTCCCAGCGCAGAGAGCCATAAACTATAGATTGGATGCGTGAGACTGGTTTCACATGCACAGTTCAAGGAATAAATATGAGGAGAGCTGCAAAATGTCTGGAAGATGGCTGAAATAATGAAACACGTTAGATAATGCAAAACCAGAAGCAAAACATTCTCAAGCAGGATTGAGTACGCTACCTTACTTTACCTGACTCTTATGCGTGCAAAAAAATGAAAAGATATCAACAGGACGTCTTCTCAATTAGTGTCCAACGTTTTTCCATAAAAGCTGTTTGAAAATGTGTCAAGGCTTAGACTATATATAGAATTTGATGTCATTCAATTGTACTATAGAAGTTGCAGTGTATCTGTTATGTTTAAAAGTTGAAAATGGTAAAAGGTCATTTTTTAATAGAAACTCTTGTTTTCTGGGGAATAAAGTCTGATCAGCAAATGCCGGAGTAATGTGTCTTCCTTAAGGACACAACAGCACTATATTAAACAGTGTGACAAGGGTTTGAACCTTCACATTTTTAGTAGTAGATGAATGGCTATATATATCTCCTACTGTTACACCTGCCCCTCAAAAAGTCACTGACCCATTCCCAATTTGGAACCGCTATTTTAGGAAAATGTTAAATTATCCAGTGCAGTGGAAAAGACTTTGACACTTGGACTAACATCCCAAAACCACATGAGGCTTTATAGCTTTGGACGTCACTCATGACATCATCAGTGTGAGACAGGACGAGGACAGGTGGTAGCCAGTGGGCGTATGTGATTGGCATGTCTGGGCACAGGGGCACAGTGACTCAGTGTTTATGCAGCACACCCAGAGCTGAGGAGAAGCCAGGAGAATAAAGTGTAAAAACTCAAGAGCTAATAAGGCTACTTGTTATTCGTGTCATTACAGAGGGCAGTGTTTTTCACACCTCAAATTTGAAATATGGCATCGTCAGCCATTATGGACGTTCAAGCCCTTAAGTTTAGGAGTAGTAAGTAAGTAGTAAAAGACTGAAGACTGGAAGCTATCTTATTTTGACATAATAGGCTAACAAACATTATTGGTTATTTCAAAATGAGATCCATCCATCCATCTTCTTCCGCTTTTTCCATTTCTGGCAAATCTGCTGCCTAGAACACAATGCACCAGCCTTCAAAATGAGATCCTGATTTCAAAATGTATTTTTTTTTTACTACTTTTCAGATTAAAAATTGGTGATAGTAAGGCATATCTTTCAAAATGTATTAAAATTGATCTGAATTCACAATATTTTCATAATACATGGTTAGCTCAACTGGTAAGTTATGGACTTTCCCCCTGGGGGTTGTAGGTTCAAACCCCCCCCCGGGCAATGAGCTAACCAGTGTGGGTCCTTGGGCAAGACCCTTCACGGTACTGCCCCCCGGGCGCCGAAAAAAAAGATGGCTGCTCACTGCTCCTGAAAAGGATGGGTCAAATGCAGAAGTCAAATTTCTCCCGTGTGTCACTGTGTGTCATTGTGTGTGAGACCAATAAAGGCTTAAGCCCAAGATTAATCAGTGGAAGACAGTACACATTGTATTACATTACCTCCCTTTTGGTGATTTCAACAGAAGTGATCTACTGTTCTACACTTGAAACTTGTGCTTACTGAACAAACAAAAGCAGTCTAACTCTCAAACATGAGATTGTGTAAAATCTGGCAACCTCAGCCTATTATCTTTTTCTAAACTTTTTTTTTTTCCGCTTTTTCCACTGTCTAAGCTGTTACTTTAAACTCTTCAACACTGCAAACTTTGCACAAACAAAGGAGCCTTATAAAGTAACTGAGTGAAATGTACAAATTACAGCATGTATTGGACACAACTGCACGAGTTCAGATTGTTTATTAAATTCAGAGGAAGACCAACCTCACTCTCATGACTTCTATATCCTCACACGCACAAAGAGACCTCATCAAAGTTGAGCTCTCCTGCACCAGAGCTGTGACCTGCTGCTGAACCAGTCTTTACCACTATACTCAGCTGTAATGCTAGTGTTCAGGAACGTGACATAGTTCAACATAGTACTGAGCAAAGGTTTAGTCAGGTGTGTAAATATACATGTATGACATTTTTGAATATTTGAAATGACACCTGGACAAAAGCCCCAGACAAATACATTGCTGATCTTTCCTGAATGTAGACACATATTTCTGTAAGAATACAGATTGACAGTTTTTAATACTTAGTTAAATGTTTGATGTGAGCATTTTGTGATCAGCACTGTGGAGTTGCATTTGCTAGTTAAAGGCAAATTACTTTATAATCATTATTATATCACTCAATAAAGCTACACAATAAAGACTAGATCAGATAGAAGATTGAATTACAGCAACAGTGTTCTGGTAAACACAGAACAAATTCCAGGAATCTAAACAGGTTGGGTGCAGACCAAATGAGGGTGCAAACTATTATTGTTAGATCATAATTCGATTTTAAATTTCCCTGCATTATTGAGTTCAGGTTTGTGTCTTTTCTTCAGTGGGGTAGGACTATAGTGCTTATAATGCCTATAATAGCTATAATCTTGAGTTTACCTTTTTGTACAATTCTGTTTAAGGCATGTTTTGACCTGATTGGCCAGTAGAGGGGGCTTTACTGAAAAATCTACCTTACACTTAGAAATAATATTTGCAGAAGATGAAGTGACTCTGAGAGGAGAGAAAGTTCAGACTTAAGCCCTGCCTATGGAGGTCACTTAGCAGCTTTGTTAAGACTACCTCCAACTCCACCCCCCAGCGCTGGACCCTTCTCTCCCTCACCCTTTACCCCAACTCAGTGTGTGCTGCTGGGGGCTTATCTGCTCTGGATGTGGGCTCCTTCGGCTCTCACAAAGCCCCGTGTTGACATTCCAGAGGACCAAGCCTTGTGCAAACATACCAGGCCCCACCAGATGGCTAAGCGAGGGAGGACAGTGTTAAGACCAAGGAGCAAAAGGCCAGGAAGAAACAACAAGATCAGAAAATAAATTAGTTCAAATCAAATACAATGTCAGAATACCCCTGAATCGTGGTCACCAGATGGTCCAGTGTTGTGTCTTTGATCAAATCTGCTGCCTCTTGTTTGTCCCTTTATAGACCATACATAGGCCTTTTTTGTCCCACAGTCACTGACTTCTCCCACCAAAGTCAATCAAAGCTAATATTTGGGGGTCATCAGGTTAATCTCCAGAGCATTTGAAAACCATGGAGAAAAGTCCTCCAAATGAGAAACTGGTTGAGAGCTTTGTGAGACTGTGGTTCATGTTTATCTATAGGCTAGAAACTTATTAAACACATAACACCATTTTTATTATTACCCACTGCTTCTCCAAATTGCACTGCACTCATATGCAACGACTATTGCTACTGAGGTATAGGATATGTGTGTCATTCCAAATTGAGTTCTATCAGAAAACTTGGAACTTTGAATCTAATTGTTCGAAGTGTCACAACAGCAGAACTAGACAAAAAATCAAGCTTTTGTCACATCCAATTGAGAGAAAATCACATCTTTCCTGTCTACAGATGCACATTCATCACAAACAAAATAGTCCATACTGACGCTAAAATAGGCTGAAGTACATCTGTCAGCGTCGCCATGTTTGTTTTGTTTGTTTAGGTGTGGGTGCTTCACCTTTGGCTTCCGCATAAACCTCAGTGCTGCTCTGTGATTGGTCGCCCACCACCTTTCAGGCCCTTTCGTACCAGTGGGCACATGCAAAGCTGGATTCTTGTGAGTTTGTAAATTCACAAATGTCACGAGAATCCATCTTCCTCTGCGAGATTATGCTTTGACCACACATGTTATTTTACAAAGAGGTCTATTTCAACAGCCTGGTCTGCAGACCTTGCCCACTTCTAAATTAATTGCATTTAAACAAATTAGTAATAATTATTCACAATGCTATATTAGAAGTGCCCAAAAATGGTAACTGACAATTGCTATAATTACGGTACATAATATTAAGGTGATCAGCAAACCCAAAAGTCTCCTTAATTTACATCAGTATTAGTAAGTAAGTTGAAAGCTTCCATAGCTTCCAAGCTTCCATAAACAAATGTTAAAATAGTGGCAGCCCTTCATATAGGCACCCCCAGTGCAAGAAGGAGCACTACCACAGATCCTTCATCCCCACCGCCGTCAGACTGCATAATTCTACTATATAGGCCAAACGTGCAATACTTTTTCCATACTCTCCTAGCTACTGTTTTTCTATTATTATTACTTATCTTATTATTACTTATTTTATTTTACTCTTGCCTGCATGCACTTTCTTTCTTGTTCAAACTGTCTCTGCCTGGAGCTACTGTGGCAAGTAAATTTCTCCTGTGAGATCAATAAAGTCTTATCTTATAATATTTTACACTTACTTGTTAAACATTGCATTAATAGTAATAAGAATCCTGTGATTACACTGCTGGAAGCAAAATGGTTTCGGCTACTAATAAAGAAAAAGTAAGTCAGAAGTGCTGATTGGCTATAGTTTCCAAGATATAGTATTGGGTCAAAATAGGAAATTTATGCAAAATAAGGCAAAAACGGTAGTTTATCAGAAGGTACAGTGTGTCTACAAGCAAACAGTTCTATCTGAAAGCCTGTCTGCACATTCACATACATTTATTTTAATATGTCTAGAGTTTTAAAATAAAATATTTTTTGATTTCACATAAGAGAGATGTCTTGAAATTTCTTGTTTATAAAGTAGTGCAAGTTAAATATTTTCAAAATGTAAATATTATTTTTTAAGCAAAAACCTCTAAATCTATTGTATAAACAGATGCGATTTTGATGTAAAACAATATCATTAAATATATCTTGACTACATTAGCTAACCAGCACAGTTATCAATTGATTTTCAGTTCATCTTATCAATATAAATGAGATTTAGCCACTTTTATTTCCAATAAAAAAAATTGTAGACCAGTGTTATCTGGGAACAACACATGATTTTAACTCCGTCATTGCTTAAAACAAGATAACTTTGATAACTCTTGGTAGCTTCACGTGTAAATAATGTGTTCTTTAGCATTAGGCAGGATTTACCAGGCTTGGACTTGTTCAGTATAAACATTCACGTAAGACGTTTTGAGTTTTTCCCGCTGTAGACTTGTCCTCTCTTGTCTCCGGATCCCGCAAAGAGGCTTGAAGCGAAAAGTTCATCCCAAAAAGCATTCCTCTTTTTCCATACAATCGGATTTCACTGGAACAGAGAGGGGGGAGAGTGATATTATACTGCATACACCCTTATTAACTATGGGGGAAGCCGGATATGCACCTTATTTATCACTAGGCCTGTGTACTGTGCTCAGGGCTGAAGGGGGAGTAACAAGAGCAGGACAAATAAAATTCTAGCTTGTTCTATCTTCTCGACATGCCCGCTGATATGTGTGCATGCTTCTATGACACAAATACAGGCTCAGGTTACTTTCTTTATTTACAGTTACAATAAACAGCCTGCACTGTGAGATTGGAGCTTGAAAGAACTTTGTCTGTACACTTCTGGTTTGGAATCTGTGGCAGTGGAAACTTCAAGATAATGGTGCATTTTTAAGTCGGACTTTAAGATGTCAGGCAGGCCTTCTCCAACGCAGCAAAAATAGACAACTAGAAGTTACATTTTGCAGTCAGTTAGAATCTAATAGTATTTTATTTAGCAAGTATTCATTATTTAACATAGTTTTCATTATGACCTGAGCAGACATGGGGACTTGAGACTTAGTGACTTGGACTCGAGTCGACTCGAGTCGCTGTTTTTATGACTTGTGACTTGACTCGACAAAAAATGAAATACTTGAGACTTGACTCGGACTTGGAAGTCTAGGACTCGGGACTTGACTTGACTTGAGACACGATGACTTGAATGACTTGCGTGGTCACATAATGTTTTCGTGCTCATTCAGCGGCACTGCCATGTCCTGGGACGCAACACGTGCACCACGTGCACCACCACGGGCACGAGGCCGCGCGTACACCGGGGCTGCGAGCACGAAAACGATCCGCGGCGCCCGGACCACGTACTCTCAGCCCCAGCCACAAACCAGCCGCACGAAATCAGCAAAGAGTGGCCCGTGGTGGTTTAATCCCGGTTTAGTCCAGGTCTAGACCTGGTCCAGTCCTGGTTTCGTCCCCTCAGATGTGAGAGTTGCGCTGTGTTTGCGCTTGTGGTGGAGGGCTGTGGCGTTAATGTACTGTCTCTCGCTGCTCAGATCAGTTGTTGGCTTGGTTTTGTGGAATGCAGGAGATCACTTGACCGAGGGTCTACGTTCAAATAATAATAATAAACAAAACTCTCATCACTTTTTACTCAGTCAGTCTCTTACAAAGGTGTAGTCTAAATACACGAGCTCTCGAGGAGCGCGCCTGACCCATTACGCACGCGAGGAGTGGTGTGTGTGTGTGTGTGTGTGTGTGAGTGAGAGGAGAAATGTAACAAAGTTTAATATTAATAAGATATTTGTTTTAGCTATTATTTGTTTCCTCACAAAAAGGGAATGACTTATGGATGTACTGTGTGAGTGTGAGTGACAGAAAGTGTGTGAGAGAGAAATGTGCAAAGAAAAGAGCAAAGAAATGTGACAGTTTAATTTACTGTAAGTTAGTATTTGTTTTAGCTGTTATTGTTACTTTGTAAAAGGATAGCTACTTGTGGATATTCTGTGTGTGTGTGTGTGTGTGTGTGTGTGTGTGTGTGTGTGTGTGTGTGTGTGTTAGGGAGTGTAACAAAGTTTAATACAAGTTTGTTTTAGCTGTTACTGGTTTCAACTCAATGCTGAAACAATGTTGAAAACATGTGAAACAGTTTGGTTTTCGATGTACAGATCACTTTTGCCAATAAATAACCAATAATTACATTATCACTGTTTTGTTTGAGTCTACGATGTATTTTACTGAACATGAGTATTTACAATACAAATATTTGATAACAGGTTGGGCACATTAGCCAGTGATGATTACTTACACTATTGCCTTTCACTTTATTAAGATCAGATTCTGCAGCTAAAATTACAACAATACGCCAAAGGTGACTTGACTTGGACTTGACTTGACCTATTACAGGACTTGACTTGACTTGACTTGACATAGCCTGTGACTTGACTTGACTTGACTTGCCCAAGAAAAAAATACTTGAGACTTACTTGTGACTTGAAGGTGAAGACTTGAGACTTACTTGAGACTTGCACATGTGTGACTTGGTCCCATGTCTGGACCTGAGTATCTTATAGAGTGGCAGCAGGTCACAGAAGCTCCTGGATATTTCCTGAAACTTAGTCTTGGACTTAGACAAACTTTATTGATCCACAAGGGAAATTGTTTGGGTACAGTAGCTCACTCATCAAATATAATATATAGCAGAGTTTAACAGAAAATAGATGGAATAGCAAAAAAGTTAGCAACAGACCGGTGTCAAATGAGACATAATAATAAAAATTAATTAAAAATGTATATGTACAAATCGGAATAAAATTGAAAAATAAGTAATACAATATATAATATCAAATAAAATATCCAATCACAGCTATATACAGTTGTAGGGAGTATTATCTGTTACATAAGGGTGTGTTGTTGTACAGTTGTAGTAAGTGTGTGGTAAGAATGTAGTCCTGTATCTCTCACTGTTAGAGCGACAGAGGAGCTCATTCTCCAACAGGCTCGTAGGAGCCTGTTGGAGAATGAGCTCCTCTGTCCCTCTATCGTCTGGTGCAGTTGGTGAGTTGTTGTACAGTCGTAGGGAGTATTATCTCCTCTGTCCCTCTATGGTCTGGTGCAGTGAGTGAGCAGTTTGTCCAGTGTCCTCCTGTCCCTCACTGTGACAAATGTCTCCATCTCACAGCCGATCACGTGACCAGCTTTACGGATCAGTTTGTCAACCTTAACCCTTTTTTTATTTAACACCAGTCTGCACTTGTTGTTGCATGTTTAAAAATCGTTTAAGGCTGAAAAGTGTAGTGTGTGGCAGCCTTAAGTCTTTCAAAGTTAGCAAAATACTACTGCATTTTGTGATTGTGTCCTTGGGCAACACACTTCACCAACCTGATTGGTAGTTGCAGAAGCCAGTAGCAGCCACGGTTCCATCTGTCAGTCCCAGGGCAGCTGTGGCTATACTATTTTCTAACAATACTGGAAATATAGTATTAAACCAGACAAATTTATTGACAGAAATGCGATTTTATCTGCAATCTATCATCTATAATGATTATTTGATATTTTCATAGACTTGTTTGCTCATTTGTATCCTTTTTGATTTGTAAAAGCTCTACAAATAAACTTCCCTAAACAACAATTATATTAAAATTCACTGTTTGATGACTTTGAGCAGTGGAGCATGACATGATTGTAGTGGGTGAGGCCACATCTGTGACTATCACTCCAGTGCCTCTCTGCATTAGATCAGCTTCAATTTACTTACTAATAACTCACTCCACTACCATGTGCTTACTCCGCTGGATTAAATCTATACTGATAACAGACTGGGGAATCAATCAGGCCATTTTAATCTGGCAGCAGCGATCACAACCACGCTCAAATCATCTTGTATCCAATAAGAGCCAGGGTAATGAGCAAGACACCACACTGCAATCTCTGACTTCTCAAATCCAATGATTATGGGGCAGTTTTTTATCTGATTCTTTCATTGGTTTGTAATACATTTGCTTTTTTTTCTGCCTGGTGATACTTGTCAGATGTTGTCAGCAACTGTAGTGGAAGATTAATCTGTTTTTATTCATGTTTTAGATCATGGTAGCCTTTTTGACACGGCAATCTTTATTTACTAGGCCTTTAGTTGTTTAGTCGATTAATTGGTTGAATGGTGTCTTGGCTGACCAAAGTTTGTATTAGTCAATTTACTTTTTATTTAGATTATATGGATTTATATGGGACAACAGCAGGAGGAAATGTTAGCTGAAGAGTTGGTATTTTTTTTATATTTATATGTAAAAAGGCAGATTAATATATGAATACATCATCAATACATAATTTCTTAGTACTTCTGTATAAATAGTTGCTTTGTCATGAACTCCCGTGCAGGTGGAGACAGATACGTAGCGATGTGTAATACATTAAGTAATCAATTGGCAAAACATGTCTGTAGTCAACCAAGAATCATTATAGTCCTATTATTATTTACTATTATAGACATATTGGGTACAAGCCATTTACTTTCCATTGATCCCGAATTGGAATTTGGTACTTTCACAAAGATTTATGCTGCCTATGTCCAAAATATAAGTCAGTTGATCAGTGCCTTTCTTCCTAATACCCCCTAATCATGTTTACATATACTAAAGTTTGTGAAAGTGAGAGAAAAAGGCTAATATTAATACTGGTGAGTTTGGTATTCACACCCCTAAACTTTAATATTAAGAAATATATATTCTGCACTCCCTATGGACCTGCTCTCTATGTCGTATTAATTTGAGATATAGTGGAAAATCCCTCTCTCTGCAGTAAAGAATAGAGGTATAAAACATAGTACTGCATGTGTTTTCTAACCAGCACTGACAGCTTTGATATCTCCACCCAGAACACATGCATGAGAAAGGAATAGCGATGCTGAAAGCTGCTGTAGCTGTGGTGCCTATTGTCATTCAAAATCAAAGAGACATCGAAAACAATGCATTTTCCATTATTTATTTTGCATGTGGCATGAACACGTGCAAAAACCAAAACATTTTAACCTTGGTCCAGTAAAAAACAACATTTCATTGATTTAATACTTTGTTTTCAGCTTTCAATTCTGTCAAGTAAAATTTTGGAGTCTATTTTTAGTCTACAAGAGCTAGAAGAAGTAACCAAAATTGCTGTTTATTTCCAAACTGTATATAAATCCAGAAATCTGACTCTTTTCCTAAAGTTAGCAAAGACGTCTGGATAGAAATGGTATCAACAGCTACATACAAAAGGGATTAGCTGACTATAAAATGTACAGTTTGTAAAATTTTAACTTAAAATTCACATTCATATATAAAAATTACAAAACCTGGATCTTTCAAACCCACTAAAAATAGCTTTTCTGTTACTGCTGAAAGATCATTTTAAATTACCATAAAATTTCATGGATTATTTCTGTATTACAACCATTATTAATGCCATACTCTCTTCCATAATCTTTTTTTTTCTTTTTTTTTCATATTTATTTAAAAACAACATAAGTCAATAAATTAACGTGCTACCTCAGTCCCTGAAAAGCCAATACTCCACTGTGTTACTGAGAGAGAGTTAAACAGATATGTGTGGTCATAGACAGTAGAAATGATAATGGACCAAGAGACTATGAAGGTACAACTGGCTCCTATAGGCTCCCATTTAAAAATATAAACATTTTAACTCTATTTACATTCACCACTTCGCTTTTGGAGGTTTATGTGTTGCTAATTACTCATTTTTAATTTAGCAGCTAATTCCCCACTGCTAAATGGGAGACAAAATCTGTAACAACTTGCTGCTTGCTTCAATATTCACCTTAAAACTGATGCTCTCAACTGGTCATTTTTAGATTTAAAAAAAATGTATTTATTTATAAAACAAACTATGGTATGCGGCACATGCATTTTAATGTTAAATGAACATTCGATTCAACCTTTATGTGTGCTGCCCACTGCTCCTAATATATGTATATATATATATATAGGATGGGTTAAAATGCAGAGAAGAATTTCTCCAGTGTGAGATCAATAAAGTTCACTTCTTCTTCTTCTTCTTCTTTACGTAACCCCACCAGTCGAGAATCACAGTTTTAAAGCGTATTGAAGAGCATACATTCGATTTAGCTAAAAATAATTAACTAAATGTTATAAATGCTATATGTTCTTTAGGTAGTACCGTTAGTGCCACTAGCTACATAAGTACCTGTATTTGTGACACTTTCCGCGACAATTTTTAAATATGGCATGGATTTCCACGCCAACTCCCCCACTCCCATTACACGTACATTATAGGCCCCATAGTTTCTTAGTCTCCATTTGTACTGTCTATGTTTTGAGTGCATGTGTGCATGAAACAGAAATATAGGACACATCCATTAGCGTACCTTGGTTGGTGAGGGTTGTGGTTATTTTGGAGTCCATACAAAAAATAATTCATGTAAATATATAATATATATTTTTACATATTTGAATATATTTACAAATATACCCAGCACTATACATTATACTGATTTGTTTTTCTCCAGAATAATTGGAAGGGTTCATATAAAGAATGTAAAAAGAAATGCGTCAATATTACAAAATAAACATATCTCCTATTCCTCTGCTTTGTTAGTCGAAGTTTTCTTTTAGTCCATTTTCCTATCTGTAATCTAGTCCATTGTTTACAAGTTCACATTGGTCCGTACGTACATTCCTCCAAGGGCAAAAATAACTTGGAATGGCAGCCTGCAAGGTTGGTTCAATGTTCAAAATACCAAACACCCCCAAAACTTGAGAACTTGAAGCCTAGAACGTGATGAAAATATAGGGTTTTGCGAGAAGCTTTCGTCCATTCAGTCTTTCAGCAAAAATCCATAATTTAAGACCACTTTTGACCCCATCCCATCTAGGTCCATGAGTCTATTGGGACCACAGGGGTGTAATAGAAGAACAGGGGTGTTGGTGGAAGTGTCTCGAAGAAGCAGGTTTTGTTGGGGTAGTTTAAAGTCTTAATTTTTTTTCATGTTTTGACGTTCCCGTTGATGTGCTGGTATTTGGGGAGGCAGGGCTCGTCCGGTGATGGATCGTGAGAAAACACGGAGTCGTCACCGGAGGAACACGAGCTGCGAGTGTCCGGGAAACTGGGGGAATACTGCTCTGTCGGGGTGCACAGGTCCAGGTACTCCTGCAACAAGACACAAGAGGCATTTGTTTAGAGACAAAGCGTAGAGAGGTGCAAGGAATCAATCACACATAATTAAGCTGTGACTAAGCAGATTTTTGGGGAGGAGGTAGTTTGCGTTAAATATTCTGAGATAACATACAGCTTTTAAGATGGTCTAAACTAACAAAAACTGTAAACTGTAACTGTAACTACTGTAAACTGTATTTTTAAGATTTAGGCTACGTCCACACGACAATGCTCCTGGATTTAAAAAAAATAAAAATTTGCGTTTGAAAAAAAGTTGTGTCCAGACGAAACGTGTCAGATCAGTAAATATTCGCATCCAGACGAAAATGGAGCAAAAACGATGTAATAAATACGCCACACCGATATGTGGTGCTGTAAACAGGATACAGCCAGAGCATCGGAAACGCAATACTACAAAGAGCGCATGTGCATAAAGTCCTTTCTCTTCTGCAAACAAGCATTGCGACGTCATCATTTTCCAAAAGCTGCGTTTTGCTCGTCCACACGACAACGCCACCCCCGGTGTTCTCCACCCTGGATTTCTCCACTCTGGAACCTGGTTTCAAAAAACACAATTTTCGCTCACCCAAAACGCCGGCGCTGTGCGGACAAAAGGCCAAAACGAATACAAACCTCTCCGTTTCCACCAAAAAACATCCTTATATTGAAGTGGCCCGGAGTTGCTAACAGTTTAGATAAGATTAGATGACATTTATGTGTATGTTAATGGCACATTATGTAACATTTGTGATGGAAGTTCCACCACCTGCCCGTCTCCATAGAAATGTTACAACTTTGCCTGGGATGTTTCACAGTAGGGCATTAAGTTTACTGTATTTATCTCCATAGGTGACACCACCAAACCATGTTATAAGCCAAAACATAGATTTTAATCCTATATTGTGGAACGTCCAGGTAAAGCAATAACATCTCCATGGAGACAAGCAAGTAGCGGGCCAGAAATGTTACATAGTGCACCTTTAAGACTTCATTCTGTACATCGTAACTGAGAGTTTCGTAACACCGAAACTTGGCCTTTTCAACCACGACTACAGATTGTGCTAAGGGCAAAACAACAATATGAACTGGCTGCAACTGCTAAAATTTCAGTAGTGCCACTTAAGCTCTTCAGCACGTCACAGTCACGACAGACTCATGTTTTTATTTCTAGTTCTTGTAATTGGGTGTTTTTACCATGTAACAGTTCTTTACCTTTAGTACAAGCTTCCCACCTCTACAGAAATGACCCATGAAAGAATGTCAGTTATAGGAGAACCAACATAGTGCAGTGAACCCAAGTCAACACAGACAGGGGCTTTCCAGAAGAGGCTGAGACCAGCAGAGAAAAGATGTATCACCTTCATTATTATATTTTTCTAAACCACATCACCCTGGAAGGATTTATGAAAAGGAGAAGAACAAATAATCTCTAACTCGATACTGTATGAAAATATTTGCAAGAATAATAGGCAAGGAATTGATGGCTCGACAGCAGCATGGTCCAAGCTGGCTTAGTGAAAGATTTTGGAAAAAGTCTAGGGTGGATTTGAATGTGTGTCTACTCTTCATCTATCACGGTGAAGTTTAGATTAGATTATGTGAATCTGGTTTATTTTGCTTTCAAATGATTTTAAGTATAGCGTGTCCACACATTTGGGCTTTTGTGGTATCTTGTTTTTCCCACAATTCTTCAAGTCTTAAAGGTGCACTATGTAATTTTTCTGGTGGATGTTCTGCCCCCTTCTTGTCTCCATGGATATGCTAGAATGTTCCACAGTAAAACTTTTATATCTATTATTTATTCCATTACAGGTGTTTTAAGCCATTCTTAGTTTGTTTTCACACCAGGAAAGTCCGATAGTTCACTTGCTTTGGTTCGGACCAAATTTTTATTTTTATTTTTTATTTTGGTGCGGTTCGCTTTCACACTGCAGATTTCCCCCAAGTGGACCAACATCTATAAACAAAACCACATGTGCTGAGGTCGCTCAGCCATTGGACAGAAATGAGCCGTGTTAAAGCGTCCGGAAGGAGGAGAATAATGGTGTTACATGCTGTTTTCAATCTAGCCTTAGCGATATGGTTTGCTCAGTTTTTACAGTTCGTACAAATGTTTGAGCAGCATCGTGAGGTTTACACTATTTTACAATCAATTTCCAAACGACGAAGACACAGGGCAAGACGGCTACAGAGGACAGCGCTCGTGCGCGCATCAAGTTGTGACTCTTGCTCTTCACGCAAACCGTAGGTAAGACTCGTAAGTTTCATTTCGTCGGTTTCCCATAATGCTCGACATACAACGGGAGCTCGTTAAGTACAAAAAGCCAACTTGTGTCGGATCGAGTCCGGTCTGCACTCTCACCTCAAACGAACTGCACCAGAGTTCGAATGGAACCGTGCCGAGACCCAGCTTTTTAGGTGGTCTCGGTTCGCTTGTTTGCTCTGGATCGAGACTTTTGGTTTTTATTCACACCAGCCCAAAAGGTCCGAATCAAAGGAGCAAACAAACTCTGGTTCGTTTTAAATGAACCAAACAAGGCAGGTGTGAAAACAACCTTACTGTGAGTGGGGTTGCCTCATCACAGATCTGATCTCCATGGAGATACATACGATAAAGTTAACGTCATACTTATAATATCTACTTGGTGTAAGTGTTGGATCCTCCATAGAACAGTTACACAGTGCATCTTTAATCTAAATTCTTGGGCTATAAACGTAAAAAAACAAAACAAAAAAACTTCATGAAAATGCTTCCATGTGTATTAGAACAACAAAGAAATGGGATTTATTGACTCCAGTTGAGAGTAAGTAAAGTACCATTCAAACATGGCGTCATCCTTCTAAAGATCAATCCGAACGCTGTCTGACATGTAGCAAATATAGAATCTGGCAGCTCAAAACAGACCGTACCACAAAAATGAGGATGAAGAAAGACGAGCAATCCCGAAATCCTGGCACTAATCTACGAGGCTGGTGTGACAGCTTTCATGTAGACACCCTCCTTCCTTCTGTTCTTTCATGAGTGTTGTTAATGCACGTATTGAAGAACTTTTTGGGGTTTTCTAGAAAATGAGCACTAGCTGGCTTCTATTTTTCCAGCTCAACAAGAACAGGCTCACATTACTGCGGACCTCCACATCTGCCAGCGGTTTGGGGTAGAGACACACAGGGGAGGAGGGAGGAAAAATGCTGCTTTATTACATTTCAAAAGTTCAAACTCCAAGTTGTGCTTTTTTGGCATAAATTCACAAAGTTCCCTTTTCCAAAACAGACCAGTCTTGACAGCTTTCCACATAGACAGCCTCTTTTCAGGGCTTTTTGCGGATATCACACTAGACAGGATTGAATGGAAAAGCTCTGCCATTATAGGGAGGAAATCATGGTGGTGATGATTGTGCAATTTTAATAGGCCACAGCCGCCACACTGAGCCCAAATCAAATTGTTAGGCCGAGTTTTGGTCAATACTGAGGCCTTTGATTGGCGACTCGCGCTCTTAAAACTTTCAACAATATTGTGCAGGAACCTTCACGCACTGGCACCCATTCCATTTTGATTGGATTGTGAGCATGTTCTGCATAGGAATGTAGCATATTCCATTTTATTGTTATGAAATGTCGGGACCCCATTTGCCAGGAAATTATAGCTCGGCCGACCACCCTGAATGGTTTCAAGATGGAAAATTGAGTGCTTTTGTTGCTCTTTTGCAATGAGCGTGCAAAGGAGCGAGAGCCGTGCCCACCTCATTGGTGTTTAGGGTTAAGATCCGATCCAGATCCTCCACGAGCTGCTTGAAGTTGGGTCTCTGGGAGGAGATGGCGTGCCAGCAGTCTTTCATCATCATGTACCTGTAGGAGACATTACGTGAGTTAGACAAACAGAAAATTCTGTAAATATATTCAATATTACACTTGTGTGTGACCTGAAATGGCTTTAGTTTGAAATCCCACTAAGTGATATGCTGCTCTACTTTGTCCCAACTGTTATACTCTTGGTCTCATTATAGTCGTCAATGTTAACCTGTGGTTTTCAGAATTTTCATGACAAGTACCACCGCACACAATATTTGACTTTACAGGACCAGACTGGATTTGACTTATTATTAATCATGACTATAGCAGGAATTATTTTGGCCTAAGCCAGGATTAAACATGACAAACTGGGTGTAAACCAGGTTTTAAACCAAGGCAGCACGCAAACGTATTGCAAAACATAAATAATAAGATAGACCAATATAAAACCCTCTGAACTAAGACCTCATTATAAATACTAGCATTCATTATAGCCAGTTACAGCAATAAAGTAGGCCCATGTATAAGAAACATTGTGCCAAAAGCATTTAGTGAAATGTTAAAGCGCTGACGTACAGCTCATTGGTGCAGTTGCCGGGCTTGTCCATGCGATGTCCCTCTTTTAGTAACTTGAAGAGCTCTTCGACGGGGATGCCCGGGTAAGGGGAACCTCCGAGGGTGAAGATTTCCCACATCAGCACCCCAAATGACCAGCTGGGAAAGTAAACAGAAATGGTGCATTAGTATGTGCTATCCTTCCATATGTAGCAAAGTAAAATTCAATTCGACTGATCAACACAGATCTTGTTTATATGATAAATATTTGTATCTCTGTGAGATGCTCCATTACTTCCTACGTTATTATAGTTACATATAAATTTTTCACTGTGGGTGCTGATTCCTTCAATCTAGATTGTGCATTTGTCAATGTAATTTGGAGCTGAGTAATATGACAAAAACAATATCTATCACAATTTTGTATTCAATTTGATTTTGTTACTGTAAAATATATACGGCTTTCACTATTAAATTCCTGATCAAGAAGACACACTTTTAATAATTATCTTATAAAATATTGTAAAATTTCTCCCTTGAATGTCTGATATCAGCTCCAAATTACTTGTTTTTATTGAGAAAGTATTGGCTGTGTAGACTTGTCAGTTTGTCCCCCTTGTAAAAGCACAATGCAATGAGGAACTTTTTGAAAAGAGATCATTTGAATAACAGAAGATGACTCTTCTCGACCAAAGTATTTGAATAAAAAGCATACTGTATCTTTGAACCACTATATCATTTACATTAGCGGCTCTGGCCTGTAGTGCTCCACAATGTCCCTGCAGTGGTGTCAATGGCTTCTTTCTGCAGTTGGGCGGCTTGTGGCACAGACCCACTCACTTTGGCCCAGGGGTCAATGCTGTCTTTTGTTGCCTCTCTGGACACTTACACAGACTGACATTGTCCTCTCTCACCACACCAAAACAAACAGCGGACCACCCAGCAGAAACAAAAGGCCGAAGATGACTTTAACTACTTCCTTGTGGTTTTATATCTCTCTCCATTTGCGCACAAAGCCCGTATTATAACCTACAAGGAAATATATACACTGTACGCCACACCCTGAAGTTGTCCGAATAGGCACGTAGCCATAGAGAACCAGTTTCTATCAGTTCTTCTATCTGTTGACACAAGCAGATTTGTTCCCTGTTGCCTATCTTGGAGTAGTATCTTTTGTTGACATGCTTGGATCGCCTTTCTGTCCCAAATTAGCTCTTGTCAACTTGTGGACATTTGCGTTTGACTGCATCCAAGCTTGACTCCGCAAACAAACGTGCATACCGGCACGTTCTGGGTCACATTGAATAGACCTTGCGAGGGTATATTTGTGCTTTAAACCTGGCTAAAGATACTGTAAGCTCTGGTAGATCAATACGAAGAGGTGGCCTAATTTTCTGGTTTACTTACACAACAGCTTGCTCGCATTGATTAAAAGCTACATGAATATAAACATCAGAACCAAATGTCAATACACATGCACGACTTTTATGGCATAATATAATTTTATTGTCTTACTGCACTGCCCACATTCAGTCACCACCATTACTAGGCTAACCACATCGCCATCCCTTGAGCCTATTCGTCAAACTGGCTGGAATTGGAATTCATGTATTCATTTAATCTGATGTCATGTATGGATTGCTTGCACTGCTGGGTTGCGTGGAGGATGCAGCCTGCTTCTCTAACACCCTTTTTCACGTGCATTCATATGTTATAGTATGAGGACCCAATTACAAAAAGTGAATGATGAAATTAGCTAACAGAAGTGGTTGCTGGATGATGCTATCGATTACCACTAAGGCAAAGGGCATTGTCAGTGTGTTCGTTATGTATGCCCAAACACGCACACGGAGACACTTGTTTGTGGTAAGAACCGTGCCTTTCGGTGTGGATGCTAGCTGGATGAATCTGTTTACTCTGCTACTCCTGTTCTATGACTCATTTACGCACCCGAGCCTCTTTCCCAGGGGTCACCGTGTGAAGCATTTATCTAATTGCCACATACACTTTCTGCTGCCAGTGTCTGCAGCACCAACTTCAAACAGAGCTGTCAAAACACATGAGACTCAAATGATAAAAAGAGGGACACACTGCCTTTGTACTGTTTTTAGAGGAAGAGGGGGAAAAAGGACAGACAGAGAAGGGTCAGCAATCCACGTAGTCGAAGAAAAAAGACGCCGCAACAAAGTGGGAGGGGGAATGTTTTGATCAGCGATTGGCCTGACAATACGCAGCGCCACATGTTCGAAGTATTACTGAATCTCGGTAAAGAGTGCAGAGAGGGGCTTGCAGGGGGTAAAAGAGAAAGTTTAAAGTTCTATCCGCGCTGGAGGGCCAAAGCTTTGTTGTACATTCAAACATCCATGGAGGCAAAGAGAAGGGGAGACTTCCGAGCCGGGATCCAGGATGGAGGGGTTATTCGTGGGGAGGAGGTGCTGCCGAACCCCTGCTCCTTCCAGAGCCCTTTGAAGCCGTTCAGATTAGTAACACGGCATTGGCTCCAAGTCTAGCGTGAAATCCTCACTTTTGCTGCTGACCGGCCAGTCCTGGTTCTTTGTAACTCACCACCCCCCAACTACCACTCACTAGTACAACACCAAAACACCTAACCAAGACTCAAAAACAAGTCCAGTTAACCAGTGATAACCAGTAAAATGTATCTTAAACTGCTTGGAGATAAAAATATAAGGCCCTTATGAGGTTACGTTTAGAATCTCTAAGAACCATTTAAATTATTCTTGGGTTTCAGTTTCCCATGGGCCCAGAATGATAAAAATTAGGACAGGACGGCTGCCGCAGTGATGAACGATAAACAAACTAAATATAATACACTTTGAAGGGAAAAAGTCCTCAAAATGTTGCAAGCTTTCTCATTTAAAGGATTTTTTTAAAAAAAGTTGTTACAAGCTATGGCAACAATCGTAATTTTTCATCATTATGAGGCGCATGGATACAGCATTCTTCTCATAACCACACAGACATGTTTTATTTGTATAGAGGAAAACTTATTATTTATAGTACTATTTGTAATCTATCCCCGTGATACTTTCCACTACACTACAGTTTAAATAGACTTGAATGTTAGTTCTGGCCAAATGTGCATGCTCTTATTAGCTGTTGGTCTCTTGCTTATCAAGCACAGATTCCAAAATACAGGATCAAATTGTTCATGTTGATATCCCAAGGCTTTCTGCTAAAAAAAATAAATAGAGGTTGAAAAAATACATTTTAGATACTTACACGTCACTCTGGTGTGTGTAGACGCGGTCAAAAAGTGCTTCAGGAGCCATCCATTTTACTGGTAGACGACCCTGCGGAGACAAGTAAAGGACAAAGGTTAAATGAGATCAAATAGAATCACCTACAAGTCCCTTCTAGTTCTGCTACAATCCAGTTAAGATCTCATTGCTTCTCCAAAGCCCAATAAGTGAGAGCTGCTTGGGGAATAGGCTCTGCTGCGTCTGTCAGCATGGAGGATTTCCCATAGGAACATTTACATTGTTAAAGCCACAGAGCCGATAAACAGGTCACAGATAACAGTAGGTTTATCTGTGTTTGCTGCAGTCGAGACGCTAAACACCACTGACAGGACGACCTTGGTCAGTATCAGAATAGTAGCTTAATGGACGGTCTAATCTTATCAGCTAGCATGTTGTAGAAAATAAAGTTGTAGCAGTCGAACAAATGTCGCTGTGAAGTTGGTCTATTTTTGTAATGCAATTTTCTTAAGGTGTTTTTGACAGTATATTTTTCATTTAATTTAACTTGTGTTTCCTTATTGAGCCTAAATATTATTTGATCAAGGTAACAATTTGACATTATATGTGTTTGTTTGTTTAATTAGATTTGTTGTGCAATACCTAATTACAGTGCAATATCCTGTGGTGCAATACTTAACACAGTGCTATCGCTTGTTGGCAACATTTAATACAGTACAATATGCTATACTGAGTTCTCTGAAACATCTCTATTTACAATGTAGAGACTCTCAAGTGTGTGTATATTTGGTTGTATGTGTCACCCCTACTGCAATATATGAGCAATATCTAAGACTTGCAATAACTTGAATAACTAATGTGTAGTACCAGCTTGCATAGGACTTTTTGGCACAATTTTTTTTTACACTATTTTACTTTAATTTGTTTTTTTTCTAAACTGTGTTGTAAATATCCTGCTGTGTTGTATATATCCTACTTAAATGTCTGCACTGAAGTGAGATGCGCGCAATCTCATTGTCAGTATGTATAATGTAAATTGTACACGTGAACGGTGACAATAAAAGACATTCTATTCTATGTCAAGTAAACTTTGGCATTTAAAGAGGAAATATGTGACTTTTCTGGTGGAGCTTCTGCCTCTTGATTGTCTCCGTGGAGATGTTATTGCTTTCCTTGGATTGTTTCACAGTAATACATGAAATTTGTTATCTGTTTCCATTGAGACAAGCAGGTGATGTTCCGAGTCAGATCTGTGGAGAGACCTCATATCTAGAAGGATGGGTTACTCACTCCTCAAATCTCATCTAGTGCCCCATACAAAATGAACCCATGCACCACTCTACTCATGAGGTTTTAAAATTATATCATCATTTATTTGTATGCTTCCAAACTGACATCTTCACTCTTCTAGCTTGATTAATTACACCACAACTGCATAATATAAAATCATCTGGAAATTTTGCACACTATTGCACGCCATTTATCCCATGCTCATAATTCTGGAGCAGTTCCTTGCCGTGATGGAACAAAGACGAATCAACAAAAGCTGCTCTGTGTAAATTAGTTTCGGTGTCAGATCACTGTTATTGTCATAATCATCAGCTCCATCAGCATCACATTCTATTGTTGCCCATGTTGTTGTTCTCGGTGAGATTGTGCATGCGATGGGAGGCAACCATGCATACCAAATGAGGATGCGCTACCAATGCAGATTTGCCTTGCTTTGCTGCGCTGTGGGAACGAAAAAGACGCCACTGCTGGGCCACTTTAGAAATGTCATTTATGTTTAGCTGCTCTCTCCCTCTCTTTACCCAAGCTCTTGGTCTTTTTAACTACTTGTATAAGTGGTGATGAAGCTAAAGGAACAAGGGAGCGAGGGATAAACAGTCCACATTCACAAAGCTTCATGGGAACTTGAGGTTTTTGCCAAAGGATCAGCCAAGATGGAGAGCAGAGGAAACAGAGGGCACTGGATAAAGAATGGTTCCAATTTGAACAATTATTTAAGAGCATTTTCAAATTTGGTGTGGGCATTTTAGGGCCTGTTTACACGCTTACGGGTAAAAACAACAAAATATTTTCTTGGAAGGGCCTTTCGTTTCGATGGTGACAGCGTTTTGGGGACTGAAAAATGCAAAAAAACCTGAAACTGCCCTCCAAAGTGGAAAACTTGAATAACGTTCGTCTACACTGCCCAAGACGCAAAACTCTGGTCAAATCTGCTGACGTCGCGTACGTGTTTATGTCACATCAGTCCGTATATCAGTGTACTTTGTTTGGCAGGACTCCCAGTCCACACCTTGTTGCGCCTTCGTTGCTTTGTCGTCTAACGTGGTCTGAAGTAATAGCTGAACTTCTTCGTCTGACCACATGAATTTTTTTTTGGTACCGGTAGCCATGTTTTGTTTTGCTTTTCGCGGCGCAGATGAGAAGAAAGAGGATTCTACGCATGTGCGCGGACATAGTGATAATGTACCACATCACCACCTAGTCGCCTGGCGTGCATACCCAATCGAATTCCACACACTTTTGCGTCACCTTATGCACGCAGATTTCTTCCCGAAAACACTCGTCTAAACGCGGAATAAAAAGTGAAGACGTGACCCCACTTTTGCGTCTTCTATTCAGACCATCATCATATAAACTTAGCCTCAAAGTCCAATGGTTTATGGTGCTGCTATGACTGCCATATTGTCGTGTTGCCCATCTATTCTAATTGTGTGTGTTATTGTTTATGTATTTTAACTGAACTTTATCAGAACTGAAGAAGCAGCTTGGATGAACTGCGAAACGTATTCGACCAAATAAACTTTTGTCCAGTTGACAAATTGAATTTCTCCTTTTGCCATGTATTTTAACCTTACTTTGCAAATAACAAGTATCTAGAGTCGCATAGGTTACGAATTACAGGACTTTTTTGTCCATATAAACCTATAAATTGTACCAATCATTCAAAATATTGTGTATTCATGAACAAGATGAATAACTCAAGATTGTGCATTTCTAATATATAATGTAATTTGTGTTGGAAATATGTTGAGTACTTACATTTGTTGTCTTTTTATAGTAGTCGATATTGTGCACATCCCGGGCCAAGCCAAAGTCTGCGATCTTCATGACATTACTTTCTGTTACTAGAACGTTCCTGGCTGCCAAGTCTCTGTGTATACACTAAAGGGAGGAAAAACAATAAGGTCAAAATGTTACCATGGAAATATCTGTGTGTTTTCCTTCATATAGATATAAATCACGTTTGAAAACAGCTGTATGCTCCAGGAAAAATGTTTATGATGCAACCAACTCGACATCACCTGTCCATTCTGCCTACTGAAGTTACAATGACTTCACTGACGAACATGTCGAGATAGGTAGGAATTCCTGGCATATTTTCAGCATACAGTAAGCAGAGCCAAACGCGCATGTGTGGCTATGTGTTGCGTGTTCATATTGTTGCATTCCTACACCAAAATACAATAGACAACATGGCTGCACCCCCCTATTGTGAAAACTGCCCAATGCAACTACCACACAGAAGGCTTTTGTAGTCCGATGGGGAACAATAGCAAAGATGGGCAGGGGGTTTGGGTGTTGTTTTGTTTTCTTATGCGAAATCAGAATGGGGAAAAGATTTTGGGTAGCAGTGGCAAAGAAAGAAAATAACAGACTAGATGAATAAATAAAAGAACAATACTGTGTACTGTAAGAAGTAGTCGACACTGATCTCTGAATATTTCCACTTCACTTAGTTGAAAATGCACAAAACATGTTGAATTATATTTTTCTTATATTTTTTTCTATAGGCTACAACAAATGCATTTATAAAGTAAATACATGCACCTGCTAGCTGTTACAGTATGTGAACTTCTGACTCATGGGTTCACATTCTGTCCTATGAGCTCCAGTTTAGTCCTTATCTAGACCTGTTTTTTTCTTGTCCTAGTACTACTTTAGTCCTTCGTCAAAGTTTGGTTCTGGTTTCAGTCCCAGCATGTGTCTAAATATGAACGCATCCTAAACTACCCATATTGAGAACTTGTTGAAGTGAATGGTGTTTTTTTACATCCTCCAATTTTAGACTTGGACAAACCTTATTGATCCAAACGGGAAATTATTTGGACACATTAGCTCACACATCACAATATATTTTAATAATGGTAATAATAAATCCAAAATAAGTAGCAAAGCCCATAGTTTCCAGAATTAACCACACAAATGCATTTCTTACTTTCTGTGATGCTAGGTACTCCATGCCACGGGCCACCTGATAAGTGCAGGACACAAGGTCTTTGAAGGTGAGCTGTTCGTCTGAGACTCGGGCGATGTCGTAGGAGTACTCCATCCCGGGAGGCCGGCGGGCTCTCAGGTACTCTCGGAGGTTTCCTTTAGAGGCATATTCCACGATCACGTACAGAGGGCCTAAATGGGACACAACACAATACCAAATTATTTCAATGGAGAACACGAACAATAAAATCTGTACGCTTCTTGGAACACATCACTTAGGCTAAACGAACCACAACAACATTGGGATTTCACTGTGAATAGCCTAGAAACTAAATTACCAAAACCGTAGCAGGACCAAAACAAGTCTACATCAGTACTACAATAGGCTAAAAAAGATATGTATACAATTTCACTGTTACTCAACTTGCCAACTGAAATAGAAGAAATCGGACAGATGTACAGAATTTTCCCAAATAGTTCATTTTAATTTACAGAACAGTAATATGGTGGACATTTTGTAACTAAAAGTGTTTATGGTAACTAATCATTTATAATATAAATGATGCGGGATGATGATTTTTAGCCTTCATTAAATGATTACAATTTACTAGTGCATGAATGGAATCCCTTACCGTCTTGTGTGCATGCCCCTAGAAGATTGATGATGTTCTTATGCTTTCCAATCATCTTCATCATCTCCATCTCTGAGACCAGGTCAGACAGGTCCTTTTCTGTGGCATCATCTACAAAACAAAGACATAGATATTTAAATGGATAATTAAACGTAACATTAACAAAGTAGCTTTAATATGATCACCCTTTAACCCATGGACAGAGCACTTTGTCAGACATCACCCTGTTTTGGAGGTGCCTGATTAAGTGTGGTTGACAGACAGTGCAGGCTAAAGTTTCGTGCTCACACAAACTACAGAGGACAGCTTTCAGCACTGAGGACGGAGCAGCAGGAATTAAAGATGCTCAATCTAGATTCATTATCTTCTGGCACAAAGTTCTTTTAAGGAACTCAAAATGGCATCCCATGAATTTCTCTGCTTAAGAAAAGTTAAAAGTGAGATTACCTAGTTTTAGTAAGTAAAGTGAAATAAAGTTTGTTCTTATTAAAAGTTGAATACATGTTTGGGTAGGTGTGCTGGGAATATTAGCTTAAGTTACTCCTTGTCTTGGTATGTTTTTTTTTTGTTTTTTTTTTAACTTTTTGCCATTTCTGTCAGTCGTGTTTTTGAACACATTGTCCCAGTTTTGTACTTATATAAATAAATATCTATAATACTGTATATCTCAAGAGTTCTGAGGCAAATAGTATTATGTGCCATAGTTGCTGTAGTAGCAGAGGTAGTTGTTGATTTTAATGGAATTTAAGTTGTAATAGAAAAAAATTGGTTGTAATTGTTGTATTAGGAAATAACCTATACAGGGTTTGTATAATATTCTAGTTACTATAATTAATGATAGAGCTTTACTGGCAAGATGTGCCCAACATCCATAGATGTTTTGCATTAGCAAAACAAAGTAAAAAGGTAAAGAAAAGAGTCATGACACAAATCCAAGATATTGGATCACTACTGGTTAATACATTTATTGTGACAATACTTTTCAATCAATCCTTAATAAATTCATTAAAACTCAAAACAAAATATCTTCAAAATTTCTAACCTTTGTAGAAATTTGTATTTTTATTGAGCTTATTTTACGTGTCTTGTATTTTTTATCAGGTTGTTATCAGATGTGCATTGGATGTTGTAAATGTTCTTTACAAATAAACTTAACTAACCAAAGTTACTCCCTGTGTCTCAGTCCCCTCAGACTGACTCGCCTCTTTGTGCTAAGCCTGAACCAGCTGCAGCTCTGGGTCAGGTATGTGACTGCCCCAAACTCTTACCTCTCACCCAATCTGCCTGCCTTCACTCAGCAAGCACCAATAACCAATCATAATGACAGCCCCGCCCCCTCCCTCGCCCTTCACTCACCCCACACACACTGTGCATAAATCACATGTAAAGTCCACTCCGGTTACCCACAATTCATAATGGAGTCATCTACGGTCTCCTTTAAGACACTATTCCAATCTGACACATGAATCCAGCTCCACCTTGTATTTTAATAGAATTCATTTTATCTTGGTTTCCTCATGTATTTTCTGAACTACTGTGCAAACTGTAATAATACACTACACTACTATTGGACTTAAGGCTTCTGATTTTTTAAACAAATAATATTGCTACGAGCTGTGAAGTTAGGATGTGTCAGTTTTTTATCTACATTATTTCTCCATGGAGATGATGTTGTTTTGCTTGGAATGTTTCACAAAATGGCATAAAATTTAACAATCTCAATAAAGCCAAGCAGGTGACTTTTGGCAGTAAAATGACTGTAATTGAACAAATGAAAGATATTATTTATACCTTACAGAACAACTTTATAGCCAAAGCAACAGGTGACAGACCCTCAACCAGAAAACTTACACATTGTGCTTATAAGTATAACTGCATATTACATTGTATTGTCCATTCAGATTAAAATATATGTTGCCAGTTTAGGAACAAAGAATAGCTAGTGTACTTTTAACTACTTAAAAACTTAAATAAATGTATTAATTATTTGGGATTGTGAATTCCTTGAAATGACAGAGTAGATGATTGGCTGTGGTGATTCTATTATTATTATTATTATTATTTAGGGAAATCCATATGGGAAAGAACCCTATGACACCTGGTCAATCAATATCACATGAAATGACTACTTGAGTGTACTTCAAATGCACCCTTATTTGCTTTTATTATATTTCTTTATGTTAAATTATAATGCGACCCATCCAAACTTGTGTTCTATCCACTTGAGATCTGATGACACTGCCCTCATTGCAGAACTGTATCTGAATGGGCCTGTATCTCTGTCCCAGCACATGCCAGGCGTTTATATTACAGTCTATGGTAACTCTGTCTGACTGGGGGAAATGCTCTTACCTTTCAGCATCTTGACTGCCACGGTTACAGCCTCCTTGGGTTTGTCCTTATCAATGCCAAGAGCCTCTGCCATTACAACTTGGCCAAAGCAACCTTCACCTAGGGGCTTACCCAGTGTCAACCTGTATCCAAAGCACAAGACAAAAAGACAAAGTGAGACGTAAGATTAAGCCATTGACCTCAACTGGCCGGGCATTGATTCATTACCGTGCAGAATAAACAGGTTAGATTAAGACAGGGAATGAAACTAGGCACCGTGCCATGTCTACAACGCCCTGGAGTTTTGTTGTTTTTTTTAACTGGATTGCCTGCTCTGTTTCACGACAATGGTATGTGTGGTAGTTGTAAAGGCTGCAGACTGTAGCAAGGTCGTATGCAATTACAAAAGCTCATATATGTTTATAAATTGTTTCTCCTATATTGGGATGCTCGGGAATGCATTATAGGTTATTGGAAAGACCTTGATACGTACGAGTGTGTGGTTTCATGATTGATTTGACTGCAAGGAAGTTGCTGTATTGTGGTCTGTGGAGTTTTTTATGTATTTTCTGGAAAGTTTAAAATATAAAATAAATGTAGTTCTCAATGGGTGGGTCAGGGTCTGGAAAAGGACTGTTTAGCTGATCTGTATTGGTTTAAAAGTCCACTTTGTGTTGGAGGGCCAGCTATTTATTTGCTTGTCTCTATGGAGATGCTGTTGCTTTGCCAGGTAAATTCCACAGTATGGCATTAATTGTATCTATCTTGCATTTATTACATTACAAGTGTTTTTATTGTTCAGAAATACCTTTACAAACATGCATTAATAGTGAGCAGGCTCACCTCTCTGCAGATTGACTTGTAAATCCTACTGCTTCATGAAGATAGACGAGTTTAATGCCATACTATGTAACATTCTGAGCAAAGCATAGCAATTCCATAACCTTACCAGAAAATTCCATACCCCTATCAGAAAAGATAGATAAAGTGCATCTTTAATTATTTTTTAATAAACATCTCTGAAAAAAATAAGAGACCGCTGCAAAATTATCAGTTTTTCTGATTTTACTACTTATAGGTATGTGTTTGGGCAAAAGGAACATTTTTGTTTGAGTCTATAAACTAATGACAACATTTCCCCCAAATTCCAAATAAAAATATTATCGTTTAGAGCATTTATTTGCAGAAAATGACAAATGGTCAAAATAACAAAAAAGATACATGTTTTCAGACCTCAAACAATGCAAAGAAACAAGATCAAATTCATTTTCAAACAACATAACACTAATGTTTACACTTAAAGGTACAGTGTGTAGGATTCGTGGCGCATAGGTGGTGTAGGTACCATGCACTTCCTCTTTTGGCAACGGCAGACCTCGAGGGTCACCCGGGCGCGCCGTAACGCGGACAGCTCGTGTACCCGCACGCACCCGGCGCTGTGCAAGCCATCGCCGACAACTACGGTATAAATAAAACACGGTCCCGTTCACTGTTTTTTTTTCTTTTCCCATGAAAGCACACATTCCCGATCGTGTACCATGACAATCTACACATCAAATGAAACCTTACAGTCTCCTCTTTTTGACTATGCAATTAATTTCCTGGCACAACAATCACTCCCCGAGCACATGGGGCTTTTATACGGAAAAGCACAAAACGAGGTTTGTTACTTAGCTTACCTTTGAAGGCTCTGGACAGGTCAAACTCTGTATTTCACCATAAGCTTGGTCTCAATCTGTCCGTAAGGATCCAGCAAATAAAATCCAGTAAAACAATTTAGTCCAAAACACGTGTTAGATCCATTACGACATGTGATCCGGGACATGCTTGTCGTTGTTTACCCAAAACCACGAGCCTTGCCGAAGGCGGAGCCCAAATGTCCTTCTGCGGCTCTCGTAATCAAAATTGCTGCCTCTATATGGGGAAGATCCCCCTTTTATGCAGGTATATCTAAGTCCAACAGAATACTTTGATTTCATGATGGAAGTGAAAAGGCTTGGAAAACAATGTATTTTTGAATGGGTATCTTCAATTTCGGTAATTAACGGGTAAAAATCTTACACACTGTCCCTTTAAGAGTTCAGAAATCAATATTTGGTGCAATAACCCTTATTTTTAATCACAGCTTTCATGCGTCTTGGCATGCTCTCCACAAGTCTTTCACATTGTTCTTGGGTGACTTTTCCACTCCTGGTGCAAGAACTGAAGTAGCTCAGCTTTGTGTTTGTGTTGGAATTCAACAGACACTGGAATGGAATGGCTGTAATTAGGGCTGTCAGTTTAACGTGTTAATTAGTTTAATTAATTACATTGCAAATTAACACGTTATAAAAATTAATTATGAGTGGCAATTCAATGCGCACGCATTTTAAATTTGGTGTGAGGCGAGCAAATCGCTGCCTTTGAACGGCAAGTTTATTTATAAAAAGAACAAAGACGGGATGATCAACAAGAATGTGGTGATTTGTAACTTTTGTCAAAAATAATTTTCCGATCACCAAAGCTGCTCCAGCCTGACGGATCATTTGAACGATAAACACGTCAGGACAAGTTCCATTGTTACCGGCGATAGTGCGCACTTCACAAAACCACCAAACCACACATGCAGAATTTGGGAAACAATTGAGCAAAGCGACCGTAGAAAAACTGACAAACTCAATCGCAAAGTGGGTTCGCTCGCTCGCTCATAATCTCTCTCTCTATCTCTCTCTCACACTCTTAAAATGCGATTAATTAGATTAATTAATTACAATTTTACAAATCCTGTAATTAATTCATTTTTTTATTAGTAATTAATTACAAATCCTGTAATTAATTACATACATTTTTTAATTGCCTGACAGCACTAGCTGTAATACATGATGATAGAGATGCTGATTTCAGACAAAAATGCAGTGGTCTCTTATTTTTTTCCAGAGCTGTATATATACACCTGGCCTTCACATTTGGGATAGCAGAACTAAATATGAATGTGGCCTTTAACAGTGATTTTTTTATTCCACTTCCTGTTGCCACATCTCTTGTCTTCCTTCACATGCTCAATCATAGTCCTGTCACCTTTGACCTTCAGCCCCACAGTGCACCCTGGTCTGTGTATTTTTTCTCCTTGTGACTGACATGTGTTGGTTCTGACTTTAAATGCACATGGGGCTGCCTGTGTCAACAGTGGAGCTGCTGCTGTGATGCCTAGAGCCTTACGCCCGGCGCCCGGCTATGGCAACACAATCCCCCGTCTGTCCTCACCGCTCGGCACACTCAATGCTCACTATTCTATCTGTCCAGCCACACATAATCAATGTTATTTTTCCCTTTTGCGCAAACCACTAACGTTAGCATTCCTCTGTGTTCTGCTATCCCAACATGATCCCTCTGGCGTAGGGATGACAGGACAGGAATAAAGACCCAAAGAGACAAGATTTATTTAGTTCAAGCAAAACATCCCTCCAGTGGCTGCTGTTTCATCTCTGTGGAACAAAACTGAACCCAAATGGTATTCACAGCGAAACTACCACATCAGAAATGAATTTAATCAGAACTGATGGGGTGGTAAGGATATTATTTTACGTCAGTCTCTTAACAGAAGACAGGCTTTTGTTTTACATTTTATTTCTACGCTGAATGTTACACACAATTGGTCTCTATTCTTTGTTATTCTTACTCCAAAATATGAACTTTCTATACATATAATACATGCAAATAACTCAATTAAATTATTTTAAAAAAGCAAAGCAACTACTACCATCTTTATAACTTTAAAGGTGTACTATACGTAGATTGTCTACCACCTTCTTCTCTCTGTGCAGATGTTATTGCTTTGTACGTTTCTCAGAATGTTATTAAACATTACACTGGTCTACACATTTTTGGACTCGATCTGCTTCCGAGATACAAGTGGCTAAATCTCATTTATATTGATAAGATGAATTGAAAATCAATTGATAACTGTGCTGGTTAGCTAATGTATGCCCCCAAGGGGCAAGGAACAAGGGGCAAGCTACTGGAACAAGGCGGAAACGAGCCGGAAGGAAGGAGGCCGAGGACTAGTGAGTGTGGGAACCACTGCCCAGGATGAAACATCCAAAATCCATAAGTACATCAAGGAAAAACATCAGACATCTCAGTCCAGAAAAGTGCAGTACTAGGAACAGCAAAGATACTGCGCAGAACTCTCAAGCTCCCAGGCCTTTGGTAGAGGACCCGAGCTGGATGAGAGTCATAGAGACCAACCACCGTGGAAGGTGAGGAGCACATTTTTTAAAATTATATATATATATTATATATATATATATATATATATATATATATATATATATATATATATATATATATATATATATATAGATAGATAGATAGATAGATAGATGGATAGATATATGTTAAAACTCTAGACATATTAAAATGAATGTATTGGAATGTGCAGACAGACTTTCAGATAGAACTGTTGCTTGTAGACACACTGTACCTTCTGATAAACTACTGTTTTTGCCTTATTTTCTATAAATTCCCTATTTTGACCCAATACGATATCTTAGAAACTATAGCCAATCAGCACTTCTGACTTACTTTTTTTTTAAATTAGTGACCTAAACCAAGAAAAATTTCACTACTTTTGTTCCGAAAGCATTTTGCTTATAGACCAGTGTTATTAAACATTTCTATCTCCATAAATTAAGTAGGTTACACAACCATGCCAAGTTACAGGTAAGATCTGTGAAGAGGCAAGGTTTGCCACAATTATAATGTGTGTTTTCCAAAGCATTTCTGAGCAACAAAAAATTACTACAGTTGAATAAATGCATGACAGATCAGTTTAATGCTATAGTGTAGAACTTTCCAGGCAACACAATTACATCTCCATGGAGACAAAGTGGCAGGCCCTCCTCTAGAAAAGTTACATAGCACATCTTTAAGCCCCTTTCTGCAACCACTAGCCTACTTCAGTACTACTGCTGCTGCTATTACAACTAGTTAAAAATAGTCATCTCTACAGTACTCAAGTTAAAATATAAAAGTAGGTATTTAGTAGTATCATTTGTAACCGTAGAAGTAAAGTCACTTTCTACCTCTGATTTTAATCTCCTGTAACCTTTGCTGTTTTATTAAATCCAGCCTTGGAACTCATGGTTGGCTGCTGCTGTAGCTGTGACTAAGTGAAACCTCAGCACTTTGAATTCTTCTGGTATGAACAACACAATGAGCCTAAACACGCCACGGACAAAAGCGAGCAGCGGCGCTAACCGTTAATTACCACAGCAGCATCATCCCTTCCCATCAGCAGTGCAAGTGTAAGGAGTTTGTTTATGAGAGAGCAGAGGTTGTACGGGTGCCAAGTTAAGACACACTTAAGTATAAACAGGGGCATGCATTACTGTGGTAGTAAGTGATCATTTGGCCTTTGCGTATTAGCGGAGCACACGAGTTTCAAACGTAACAGGGATCAGACCAGACACATTCTTGTTGTACTAATATGGGTGCGCCTGCAACTGTATTATTACGTCATATACATAAACAGTGTTGGCTTTGTGGACCAGGGTGTATAGAGAAAGTCAACAACACTTTTTGCATGATGCGACACATTTGTAAAGCTTTTATTCATTGTACATCGTTCTATATGTGATCCTATTCATTTTACTACTAAGGCCTAGTGCAGGGGTGCCCAACCAGTCGATCGCATATGGATACTTTCAGACTGCAGGGCTTAATACTAAATTCCGATTTTTTTGTGAAATCCAATTTTTTTTGTGAGGTCGTTCACATTTCCAATTAAATGTGACGTGTATGTGATCTCCAGTGTGAATTTTAAACTCCCAAAAAGTGTCCCGCATGCACCTTGGAGCACACGACGTCATGCGCAGCGAGTGTGCTCAATGTTTACGGAAGTAGCCTAAAGTTGCTGTCGTACCGGAGCCAAAACATGTACAGCTTATTTGTTTTAAGGAGGAGATGGAGAAGGACAAGGTTTTTGGCCACGGCGTTTTGTGGGGCAGTGGCAGCAACGTCTGCAGAAAGGAACGTGTTGGTGCGGAGTCGCAGACAAGAGTGGTGGGATTGCTACGTGCTTCGCCGCTTCACTGATACGGAGTTTATATACTATTTTCGCATGACGAGAAGAACGTTTGTGCACATTTGTGAGCGCCTACTTGTACCACTCTCGCTGGAGGAAACACGCCCAGGTTGGAAGAATGCGACCTGGCTGTTCAGACTGAAGTCGCATGCCAAAAGATCAGATATGTATCGGTTTTTAAGACCACATAACTTGGGCAACGTTCACACTGCAGCCTGAAGTGACCCAAATCCGATTTTTTTCACCCCTATGCGACTAATAAAATAATCTCACTCCAAAAGCCCATATTTCCCATGTCTAACAGGTCATTCTAAAATGGACCCCCCCTCTTGGTAGATCTCGGCACACCATCAACCTCAAAAGAAGATCTCGGTTAAAAAAAGGTTGAGCACCCTTGGTCTAGTGTATGCTGAGTAGGGGTGTACAAATATATTTAAATATGGATATTTCATATTGTATATTGCCAGCATTTTTAGAGTATATTTTACTAAATTATTTTGTGTAAGAGCTATAATTGTGTTGACATTTTCACTGTTTTGATGAGTAAAATTGGTGTTTTGCTGTACGTAAGTTCAGTATGTTCTTCTTCTCATGACCCAGATATGCGATTTGCAACAGTGATCATACGAGCACAAACTTAGACTAGACTTTTGTATCACAGTCATGATTTAGCCTTTGTTTTTGAATCATATCAGATCGCTTTGAAATATATCGAATCGTATTGAGTCGAAAGTGCACTGTATCACAGCAAATTTCTCTGATCTGCCCAAGATTTTGAAACTTATATCAGGTTATTCATCTTGTTTTCAGATTTATTATCTATTTAGTAGTTCTGAGACTGCTTAATACTGGTCTAGAGGTAGTTTATTTTAAGATAACATGTTAAGTAAAATTATCTGCTAGGACAGATAATTTCACTACTTTTAAGTCATTTTCTGACAGATTTAAGTGTTTATATCTAAAATTTTGGCCAAACTTTTTTGCAGTGATCAAAAAACATATATCGTGGCCTGTGTGTTGAGGTATGTATCATATCGGCAACTTCTTAATGATACCCAGGCCTAATGCAGAGCTATATAAAGATTAGAGGACTCACTTTTAGTCATACGATGTGACTTTATGAGAGATAGAAAAGTTATGCCAAATTATCTTGCTTAACCTACCAAAAGACACCAATCAGTGGTTATAGCAATGCAAAAGTGCACATATTTACCAAACTGGATGCTAACAAATCAGTTGACTAGAGGTGGACTGTGTAAAATGTTCCACAGTATGCCATTAAACTAAAATCTAGTCAAGGAAACAAGCTCACGGGTCAGGTCTGTGGAGAGGTGACCCCACTCACAGTATAAATGCATGTTTTTAAAGGTCCCATGGCATGACATTTTCACTTTCTGAGGTTTTTGAACGTTAATGTGAGCTCCCCTACCCTGGTTAGGGCCCCCCATGGCTAAAAGTTGCGAAATGTGTAAACTGAGCATTTGCGATCCTTTTCCGCGTTTGAAAAAAAGACAGCCCAAACGGGTGATTCTGAACAAGGGAACTTTCTGACGTCACACTGGCGGAAAGGTTTCCACCCCCCATCTGGATGTCTACCCACCGTCTCTGGAAATCACGCCCAGAGAGTTTGGACCGCAAACGAGCTACGCAATGCGAGATGCAGTTTTTTATTTGCCTGGAGACACGTGAGAGTGTTTCCAGGCCCGGATGTCCTTTATCCAAGCCTCCGAACCTCTGAAACAGCAGTGGTTTAATTTTATTTTCTGTTGAACGGTGTAATATAACGCATCTCATATCTTCCTCCGCTCTTAAAACACAGAAGTGGGTGACAGCACAAATCGCACCGCTAATGCAGGAAACAGAGATGTATTTGGCCACAACCCCACCCTGGCCTGTCTCTGTCCTGCTCATTTGCATTCAAGCAACAATGCCCAGAATAAAGCGTTTCAGAGACATATTTATGACTCTGACTGTCTTCATGTGGCTATCTCATGCACTGAGTCTTGATTTTGAAGAAGGATTCATTTACAGTATTAGGGAACCATTAAGGCGCCATATAAAAGCATCAAGAAGTACCATGTCATGGGATCTTTAAGAAATAATAGATACCACTTCACGGAGACAGCAGGTAGCAAACACCAGGAAAGCTACACAATGTACTTTTAAGTATTTACTATTATGCCCTTACATACATAATTAGTCACATTTAGAAAACACTTTTACCTGTCTCGGGCAAACTCCCAGCGTGGATCTTCAGGCAGGTCGTACTCCGGTATAGGGTCGTCATGCGCAGAACTTCTTCTCGTTGTTATCCGGACTAAAGGTGTATTTGAGTTCATAGATGCACTCGAATCCGCCGAAACCTATAGAAGAAGTAATGGCTGATCACCAAAGTCTGGGTTCACTCACAGTTCAAACGCAGGGCATTTCTAGAGGAGCTGATTTAGATCGGATTTAGTTTATAGGTCTTAACACTGTTCATTAAACTTCTAAAGAATGTACCTCTAGGGCAGTAAACACCAAAGTGAAGTTAAAAACAATTATTTAGACTGATGGGTGCGACTTCTTGGAGGACTGTCAGCAGGACTTATCTGGGCGCTCGTCCGTCTAACCTTACCTTGACACCAGGATTCTTTGCAGCGCCTCCATAGAAAGTAATCCAACACTTTTGTGCCTTTGGAGTGTAGATTTAATTTCCCTTGAGGGAGAAGCAGGGCTCAAACATAGACAACAATCTTCCAGGGCAGCAGTGCTAACTTGCTCAGAAATGCATGCCTCTTTAAATATACCTGGAGGTGTATTGTTGAAAATACCAAAGCTAAGTGCACAGAAGCGAGAAGTGTTTTGAGTTTCATAAATAATCTTATTTTAAATGTAAAAAAAAAAAAAAGGTTGGATTACCTAATTATTTATTATAATGTGTGTGTGTGTGTGTATGTTTTTGTATAGGATCATGATAAACACTTTTTATATGTGAGCTTTTTGGACTAAAATATGTTAATAAGGCATATTATGTGACACGATAAATTGCACAAAAATAGAGAAATAAGATGCTATAATATAGGTTTTAACAAATTGGCAACGTTTTGACTAATACTTTTCGCCATTTTCAACTTGTTATTCTAAACATAAAGCTAAATTTTAAATGTAATCTTATGTCATGTACTGGAAGCTTCAATTGAAATTTGAACTTGGCAAATTGAATCGTTCTAGCTTTGGGTTTTCAATTACTTGTTCATTTATAGTTAGATTTCTTCATGTTTTTATTTATTTTTGAATAATAATATTGAAAATGGCCTATTATTTAAATGTTATATTTACTTGTATGTTTGTATCTCCTCTAGAGGTGTTAGATGCCGTTGGAACTCTTTATCTACTTTCTGTTACCTGGCGGCGCAGGGGGATCTGTTTGCTCAGCTTGTGGACCGCCGGCTGCCCTCCGAAGTCTGGTTTCTTCGCCGTGTTCCTCATCCGACAAACCACCACGATGCCCACCATGCACGCGATCAGGAAGACCCCAGCGCAGTATATGGCGATCTCTACGTAGTCTGGAGGAATGGGCCCTATTGTGCTGTCCGTGGGCGCTAATGGATTCAAAGTTAGAAGAAAGAGTGAGAAATAACAGGTAAATGGTTCACAAACTCCACTTTCTAAACACATCTGGTTGGCAGGTTGGCGATGCATAGACAAATTGTGCTAGAGATGACTGAATGTAATCACTGGGCAGGCTAGCTAAACAGAGATTTTAGCGTTGTTTTTCTTTGATGGTACCAGCATGCTTACACTGACTCTATCATAGTCTGTGTGGGACAGACCAGTCTAAACAGATCCAGCTCAGACTCATCTAGTGCCTGTGTATATGTCTATGTCCAGGGCAAATCTAAGAGGCCCGTGTATTATGGAACAGGGCTAGACAAGGGAGTATAGTCCTTTCAAACTATGACATCTTTCACTATCAAGGAAGCAAACTAAAAACTTTGACAAATGGTGACTTCTTCAAGATTCAAAGATTCAAAGCTTTTATTGTCATATGCACAGTAAAGAAACACGTTTCCCTGTACAATGAAATTCTTACTTTGCTGCCCACACTGGATGCCAAGAGTATACCAAAAAAAATTAAAATAGATAAATAAGATAAAGAGAAGCATGTAAAAAATATAATCAAATAGAAACAATCTTTACCAAATTTACACTATGAAAATATAGGCTAGGTGCTATGTACATATTTGCAGATTTATGTTGTTATGTTTTATGTTAGTTTTCTTGTTGTAGATATGAATTTTCTTTTTACTAAGACAGTACTAGCATGTAACCTTGAGATTATATAGGCTTATATAGTTTTATTATTACACTGCCCATGTTAGATACTAAGGCAATGACAGCATCCCAGTATGGTAACACAGCATTGTGATATTTGTCTGGACTTTCCTAGAACAGACTCAAGAAGAATATAAGGGCACAAGGTAATATTAACAAATAAAAATATTCTGTTTGTGTTATTAATGTGGTATCATAATTTGTATTTATTGTCAAGACTTTTCTGTAGAATAAAAATCAAGTTTGAAATTTCAGTATTTCAGAAAACACTACTTCATCATCTTTTATTGGCTTGGATTTAAAGCATTGGTTTTGCATTACATACCAAATACCAGAAATTCAAGCGTATTTTATAAGATTTTCTAGATGAGTAATCTTATTTTGAACAGATTCCTTGAGTGCATATTGTTCACATTATAAATCTTGGCTCGGGCATCTCACTGCACTCTGAACCAACAGTGCACTCTGTAGAAGAACTCTATTACTATATCTCCTATTGAACTTCCTGCAGGAAGTTGAAGTGTGCTGGACAAAAATGACCTGTTCCATAATGTATAAGCCTCCAGACCACAGGCCCTAGTGCTGTGCAGAGCCAGCTGGAGGTGAAGCACCATGAAGCAACCTCTGCCTTCTTTCAATGTGTCCAAAAACCACACAACTAACACAGATACCCCAGCCTCGAAGGCGCCAGTGGGGCAGATAGTCCGCGCCAGGGGCAATAAATATTTCACATGATTCCCAAGAGAAAAGCTTGGCCTGTGATCTTCATATGCTATTGTTTAGAGTCAAAATAAAGATAACATGTTTTAATTATAGCCTTAATAATAGGGCTGACTATTTTGCAGAATTGAGACATCTAACTGTTAAACATCAGTCTTATTTAAAATCTCATCTCAAAGCCAGTTTTACTACTTTAGCCTATATTGAACAGTCATCTCTCATCTGTCTGGCCTAAAGTGAACTTAGATAGTACGCTTAAAGTATGTATAAGCCAACATTAGCAAAATAACTACCAGATGTGCGTAGAAGTAGGATTGAACAACACGCATTTTATGGTACAAGTTGCGATGTTTGGCTCTGATAATTGTGAAAGTCAAGCCATGTTCAAAAACGTATTAAGCTGTGACTTTCTACCTTTATTTCAAGTAGAAATAAAGATTGGAGAAGTAGCCAATTATCAGCGCCAGGAAACAGGGTGGGGGAATCTCTTACTTATGGGGCAACAGTGAAACACAGACAGACATGCACAGTTCAAATGTGAAGTGAAAAGATATTCCCAGAGGAGTAAGGAAGAGGAATATTACATAAGGCAAAAAGCAGGTCCCAGTCTGGAGTCTGGAGTCACTAGAGCTGCTCTGAGAGATATACTTCCGTCTCAATGCACCAGATCTTAGGAAACTACATTCTTATCTGCACTGGGTTTTCAACAGCTCCATGGATACGGATCATGGAATTATGGATCATATGCTTACTGCTAGGATCATTTGTCTGGACTGTAGCATTACTTAGCTAAAATGGGCCTAAAGGAGAACTAGACTAGGTTGGATTCCTTGGTTAAAGCTCTGCTGTGTAAACTTTTAGCCAAAAAAGACAAATATAAATGCATATTTTGTGTTTATTGCATTGAAAAGATGTGTATATTATTCCTTGGCTATATTCCACAGTATGACATAAACGTATCTCCCTCTATGGGGTATGGTTTTACCTTTTAGTTCCATGGAATGATGCAACCTCAAGAAAGTTACTCTGTGTTAACTCGGAATTAGGAATTTATTTACCTGGAAGATATACCATGACTTAAAATGTAGTAACCAGGTTTAGACTAGGAACATACCAATTTAAATGACAATAAAACTTAGATAATATTTGAATCAAAATAATAATAGACTCTTGCAAGATAGTGGGGCGTGCCTTTATGCCTTTTATGTATTTATAACAAATAAATGTCCACAAATGAAATAATGGAAAGGAAAGAGAGTCTATAGACCAGTATATGTACCTGGAAGCACCGTCAACCAAGCAGACTGATAGGAGATCCCGATAGAATTACCCGCCAAGCATGTATACTCCCCAGCATCTTCAAATGTAACATTGGGCAAGTAGAGAACCTCAATCTCCTTATCTGTAGTGTTAACACCAGCCGTCTGAGGAGAAGGAAGGAGGAGGAGGAGGAGAGAGGGAGGAGAAGGAGGTGAGGAAGGAAGAAAAGACAGAAACAAATGAGTCCCACGACACCAAGAAAGATCTACTGAGAGAAGTCTGGGGAGTGTCCATCGATGAGGTCTGATCGCTGCCTGCTGGGCTTTACAAGGGGTGAAGAAAGTACCAAAAAAGAACAGACCCAAAATAATAGACATGGACAGCTAGAATTAATGGACACTGGAACTCAAAATTTGAAATATTTGAGTATTTCACCACTAAGCCAATATTGTTGAACCAATAATGCATCAGTAAGTTTTGTGCAATGTTATGTTTTTATTGGATTTGTAACATGTTTATCCATTTTTATCCCGGAATAGCCCCAAACGATCTAACTAGACTAAATCATAACTTGTAATTTGACTAGAAACGTCTTGGGTGGCCAGGCTGTAATGTTGTAGCCAATTCTTACTTCAAATGGCTTAGTCCATTAATGTTTTCTGTCTATGCAGCTACTACAACGTTGACAAATATGCACAAGAGACCAAATGAAACCCAAAAGTTTTCCCATCACCTTTAACATATACTAGTAAAGTCTAACCCATGCAACATGGAAAGTACAATGCTTCAAAACAGTACTTCCATGGCTTTACTGGTGTCCGCAATAGAAAAAGCTGAAAAATAAACATTTTTGGAGAAGAGAAGGTCCAGGAACCCCCAAGAGACCACCAACCAATCACCATGAGGAGGACCACAGCACAGGGAGGCAAGGGTGAAGCCCAGGACACCAAGTATGGAGGGTTTGGGTGGACCAAGCCTTGAATGGTTTTACCTGGGATAACCGTGAGCCAACCCGACTGGTTTGCTTCGCCTATATAATTGGAGACTTTACAAATGTACTCCCCAGCGTCTTTCTCGGTCACGTTGGTGAGGGTCAGAATCTCCACATCTGTGCTGTTTATGCCAGATCGCTGGAAATTCATACATAGATATATCTTAAACTTGTGTAAAAATACATTGAATATCCAGTTAAGAGCTGGAGGAGAGCGAGAGACACAGAGTCACCACCTACAGAAAAGCTATGTCCATATTAATAAGGTTAGGAAACACAGAAGTAAAATATTTTATGCACCGTTTGGTCAAAAGGAAGGAACGATGAGGAAGGATGGATGAGGAACTAAGTCAAGGAAATGGCAAACCTTGCGAATAAGTTTTGACATTGTACACTGTCAAATACGCTGGAAATTTTTGGCTTACAGAATGAGACAATGAGGGCCTACATTATACATTATTATCAACAACCAAAAGCTTTTGAATAATTAAGTAGTAATAATAATTTAAAGGTTTTTTTAATGTAATTAAGTAAAATTTGCTCCAGCACAGTAGAGTATGTGAAACTGGGTAAAGTTTCAGATTTTTATTACACATTTTCTTATATTTTGCAACCCATTTCTTAAAAATTAAATATGTAACTTAACTTGAATAAAAGCTTGGTATCAGTTGAAAAAGCACGTGCACATTTCAAATACCTGAGCTGATAATGTGAGTAAAACAGAGAGATCTAATCCTTCTGAAGAGCTTTGAAGTTTCAAACACCTGCACATTCTGGAAAAAGTTGGAGGATTTTTTTGGAGGAGTATTCTTACCTTGAGCACGCGAACATACGGGTGACCGTCCGGCGTATAGCGACTGCCGTTCTGGGTGATGTGTTTTAACCATTGGATGTGTGGCTGAGCGTCGCTGTACACTTTACAGACGAAGCGTGCGTCCTCTCCTACGTGCACCGTGGTGTTAGCCGGGAGTCCAGCCTGCAGGATCGGTCGGTGTGGAGAACGCTCTGAGGAAAATGGAGGATCAGAATTAAAATGAATATTTCCAAAGCCAATATAAATCTAAAATCCCCAAAATAAACCAGCACTTCCACTCCACTGTGTACAGTTTTAAAACACAGTAGCTGCTTCGATATCCAGGTATTTTATCTCGAGTTCAAAGATAGGACTAAGATAAAGTTGCAGAAAATTCAGAAGCAACTCGACAAATGTCAGATTTGTATCAGAATAAGGAAATCTATAAATTAAATGATGTTACAAAACCTGTTAACATTTCCAAATAGTTTTTAGCATTACTACTGTACAATATAGGATGATTTTAACAACCCCCCGTTATTTATTTATTCTTTATTTCAGACACAAATATAATTCTGATCATAGTTAAAAAAAAAAAAGACAAAGCTGGATACCAAAAATATACAAGGCACCCAAATTAGTCCATAAAGTTCATTAAAAAGTGTGGACTTGTGCGACATGAGCTCATTTGAGGACTGGTCAGAATCATTATGATGGTGTTTTCAGACACATCCACGCACTTTATAAATGTGTACATTAAATGTCTGAACAGTGCCTCACAGGATGTAAGCGTCCACAGTTATGACCTTAACCTTCAAATAAACAAACAGCAGCATATGGAATGAGCACAACAAGAGAAATCCTGTGGTGTGGGGTGAGCAGTAGACTTCAGAGGTACAAATATAAAACGTTTCATTAATAAAAACATATCTGGTCAACATTACATATTATTCAGAGCTGATCTACTTGGCTTTGAGTCTATTTTCCCGTTAATTTCCTGTTATGTCTTCAAAAGCGTCAAAAGAAAGCTGACAATGTGCACGAGATGTACAAAGTAATAAAAAGGGAATCATTAAGAGTTTTCCTTTGAGCCTCGGCAACTTTATCAACGTAAAACAGGACTTCACTTTCTGGACTTGGAATGTGTTTCTACTCCCTCCGAGCTTCACACAAAACAAGAGACAGGGCCATTTATGTGTAAAAGTACTTCAAAACTATGCAGTGGGAGGGGCTTGGTCAAGTACGATGTATGTGCAAAGATGGGGAGTAGTGTAGGGCTGCAATATATGAGAAAAGATGCAATATTCGATATCTATGTTATAATGTAAGTTATGATTACATTATATTAAAGTAATTGGGAGTATGACAGATCTTATTGTTTTGTCTAGAATTTTCCCCAGTACAGAATTAAACATATATAGCTTGCATTTATTCAGTTACATGTGTTTATATTCAGGGGTCACCTCTCTACTCATCTGATCTGTAACTTGGCCTGGCATCACCTACTCGTCTCCATGGAGATAAGTTTAATGCCATACCGAGAAAAGGCCATACAGCAATAACACCTACAGTATATACCACTTTTTACCCTTTATATACTAATCGTAAATAGTAAAGTAAGAATGTATTCATTAATCTAACTATTCCTACATACTGACAACCTTTTTCTGTGCGCTGCAGGTGAACAGCAATTTAAAAGTAAAAAAAATACTGTGGTCCAAAGCAAAAATAATCTGACGAAGGCTTTTTGCTGAAACGCAATTTAAAAATAAAAAAAGCTTTTGGACATCGGCCATCTAAGTGTGCTATGCATTTTTTCCACTTGTGAAAAGTGAAACATACCAAGCTGCCCTACATGCTTTCACCACCTGCATTCTTTTACAGGCTAAACATTTGGCCGATGAATCCAAATACTCGACCTGTTGAACAATGGTCTTCTTTCAAATGGACCCCAACCCATAGTAGACCGACCGACCAACCCCCGCCCTTGGGCCCAGAATGACATCACTCAGCCCGGGGCAGCGCAATGGCTTTCCAAAACAAAGCCTGAGGTGGGTGCTTGGATTAAGTCGGTGGAGTATGAGGTCGGGGGTGGGTCAAGACAGGGGGATGGTGAAGAGAAGCGATGGAGAAAATAGAAAAGGAGGTGGGCTTAAGGAGAACCAGGCTAAAAATGGGTGAAGAATGAGCAGCCTTAGTATTTAAAGTATTGAGTCGGGCTGGACTATGTATTGCTAATTTGTAGTTGTGATAATGAAATACCAATATCACATATGGTGTACTTTATAATCAGTGGCATAGCTAAGCATGAGTTTTGTAGCTTTACATTTTTACTATGAGCACACTTGTATTTTATTATCTTAAGACTGATCAAAGTATTTCTATTTTTCCTACTTAAATTGTTTAGAAGTCTCTAAATAACTCTTTTATTTGTTATTTATCTTGATTTTTTATGGCACATATCTATTCTTCTGAACAAAACCTGAACTGTGTGTTCCAAGACTGGAATTTCTCAATTTTGGGATAAATGTTCTCATATCTTATTTATAAAAACTTCTAAAAAGGACACTAGGTAGTGAGTTTTCTTAATGCAGTCCTCCTTTAGCCTACTGTTGTAGTGTCGAGTTTTACATTTTGACAGATAAAAACAAGGACTTTTTAAGTGAACTATATGTTTACAATGTTTTAATCTAAAAATGTTATCAGGAATTTGTATGTAGTTATTAAATATAGCATATTTTTCTGTCCAGGATCTATTCAATATCTGAAATTGTCCTGATAACTATAGATAACTAACTATATTAGTTTGGGTTTATTCATTTAAATTCACACCTTCTTCTATTTAACTTATTTCTCCTTTATTTTGCCTTAGTCTCTTTCAGTCAAGTGATGTTCAGAGCAGTGTTGTTGGTCTAAAGTCTAAAAAAGGCAGAAGAATTAGCCGTGTGAAGGGAGATAGGAGAGGTATCAGCCCGTGTACAGTCCATATGTCTGTCTGGCTGTCTCTTCTTTATAAAACCTGTCAGATATTGGCTCCTCCCGCTCCTCCTGCATTCCTCGCGTTGGTCGTGTTTATTGCTTCACTGACTTCTCCTCCACCGCTCCGTCTTATCACAGTCAAAACCACTCGGGCTCATATCATTTTATGTGTCACTGCAAACTGTTCAACTCTGAGAAACTTTGTAGGCTGGCGGAGAAAAGGGTCAGACAGCTGGAAATCCCAGGCAGTGATCAAGGGGAAAAACTGGACTTGGCACATTTGATTAATCCCTGATAGTTTAATTTACTTATTTTAAAATGTAGTAGTAGTAGTAGCGTGGCCATAGGTAAATTACTGTAAAAAAAAAAAAAGGGTCTGTACCCAATTTGCATCTAATTACAAAGCATATTTATCACCCATGAACCGGGAAGTAAAAGTTAATGCATACTAGTCGTTTACAGCAAACTGTACTCCACTCTGGCCTCGGAAAGTAAAAAGTGAATAATTAAGATGCTCTTAAGTGACCGCTGCAAACCTTTTAGTTCTGGTTTTTCGTGTTTTTAAGATAACAATCATGTACAGTGTCTTTAAAATTGTTAAATTGTTCCAAAGAAACACAACTTTGCAAAAGATTTGTGCTCAGGTGACGCTATTTAAATGGTAAAACTTTGAAAAACAATGGATGAATTCACAGGTATGTAGTTGGTTAGCTGGTTGGTTTATTTATTAATTTGAAGTATTGTAGCTTGCAGTACTGGTGTCACTGTTTAAACTAATCAGTCATTATTTAGATAGTTGCTTTGTTGCTGACAGTGGAGTGATGGAGCATGAGTCCTCCTGGGGCTTTCAGTGTGTCCCATGTGAGACCAGTGAACTCTGGGTAACCTCCCTGCTCAGGATCAGAGTGGCATCTACAGGTTGGTACGGGTCAACAAACAAAGCCCCACTCAGCCAATCAGAGCCGGTGTTAAGACTTAATAGGGTTAATAGAAGAAGAGGGCAGATTCCCGTTTTATGCAACATTTTGAGGACTTTTTCTTCCCTTTCAGAAGTTCAGTTCATCGCTATATCAACGTTCCTAATCGTTCATCATTGAGACACTGGTTGAGATGGTTTTATACTGGATGTACAGCTCGGGGAAAAAATAAGAGGCCACTGGAAAATGATCAGTTTTTCTGATTTTACTACTTATAGGTATGTGTTTGGGCAAAAGGAACATTTTGTTTGAGTCTATAAACTACTGACAACATTTCCCCCAAATTCCAAATAAAAATATTATCGTTTAGAGCATTTATTTGCAGAAAATGACAAATGGTCAAAATAACAAAAAAGATACATGTTTTCAGACCTCAAACAATGCAAAGAAACAAGATCAAATTTATTTTAAACCAACATAATACTAATGTTTACACAGAAATCAATATTTGGTGCAATAACCCTTATTTTTAATCACAGCTTTCATGCGTCTTGGCATGCTCTCCACAAGTCTTTCACATTGTTCTTGAGTGACTTTATTCCACTCCTGGTGCAAGAACTCAAGTAGCTCAGCTTTGTGTTTGTGTTGGAATTCAACAGACGCTGGAATGGAATGGCTGTAATACATGTAGAGATGCTGATTTCAGAAAAAAAAAAATGCAGTGCTCTCTTATTTTTTTCCAGAGCTGTATAAAATACTTTTTCTTGAATCTTAGTAAAGTCTGGTTAGGTGTAGTTTAGATAGCTGAACTTGCAAGTCATTTGGGCAGGAGTACTGATAAGAACTGCTTGCTCTCTCTCTCTCCCCACTCTTTTTCTCCCTCACTCAACCCAGAATAATGGATTGGAATGAAACAGGAGGTTACAGGGTGCAGGGGGCAGCGGCACTGGAGCCAGACGTGAAGGGGTTTACTGCTCTGTCGCCAATAAAACTCAACGAAAAGCAGAAATCTGTGCTTCAGGCTGAGCGCTTTAAAGGCTATAAGGCTATACAGGAGTGAGCTTTAGGTACGGGTCTGTTCTATATTGTACCTTATGTTGCTCCATTTGTTAAAAAAAAAAAAAAAAAGTTCCCTATGGTTTAAACTTGTCACTATTATTAAGGCAATACAGTGAGGTCTGAAAAAAGTAGAGATTGTGGAATAATTGAGAGAATTTATAGAACTTTTGCCATATTTTTAAGTACATACTTAAAACCAATGGACTATTAATACCTTTATCAGTATCTTAATGACCAAATAAAAAATGATGCATAATAGATTAGTGCTTTGCTTGTTTGTTTGTTTTTTCTGCAGAAATCTGCTCTTTCTCAAACTTGTGTTGTGTTTTCTTCTCTTTTCTTTTTGGAAGTCGCCATGTTTGTTTTGAACCAAGCAGGCCATGCATTTCTCTGATTGGTTAATCCGCCTATCAATCACAGCCATCAGAAATCAGGGAGACGTGATAAGATTAGAAGCCCAAACATCTTTGTAAAGTATTGTCAAAGCATCTGGTTTTGCTGGCCAGGTAAGTTCAAATGAGGCCAGTGTTGTGAAAAGTCTAATCTGCAGTACGGGGTCAGAGAGGTTACTTGACCTCATAGTAGACATAGCACACATATTTACTATCACAATCGTTCTTCTTTAGTAACCTGACGTGTGTTGATTTTGCAAACAGGGCAGAAAAAGTCTCTTTGCATTCGGGCTCCAAAGGTCGCACTAGCAGGTTGAGTGAGTTGGGTCTGAACTCTGTGGAATAGTGCTGATGATAGCAGAATGATGTGTGTAGCACCATTTTTAAATAGTTTTGTATTTTTATGTCTTTATAGATAAAGCATTGCCAGGTAAATGCAGAATGGTATGTTTTTACCATTTACTTATTATAGTATAGTTATGTTGGTTTTATAGAGAAAGCATTTGTTTGAACAGATGACCGTGACCTACCAGTGACTCAACCTTTGGCCAATCACATACCTGCATAAAACTGGACTTCTGATTGGTTGGCTACTACTATTACTACTACTATTACTACTACTACTGCAGTTAAAGCTAGTAAAGACCTAAATACTTTAAAGATAGTATTAAAGATACTATTCGATTTTAGAAAGAACATAGTCTCCCTTTTGCTTACAGACACTACTACTACTACTACTACTACTACTACTACTACTACTACTACTACTACTACTACTACTACTACTACTACTACTAGTAAAGACCAAAATATTTTAAAGACAGTATTAAAGATACTATTTGATTTTACAAAGAAGGTAGTCTCTCTTATGCTTACAGACACTACTACTACTACTACTACTACTACTACTACTACTACTACTACTACTACTACTACTACTACTACTACTACTACTACTACTACTACTACTACTACTACTACTACTACTACTACTACAGTACTGCTAAGCTATGACAGACCAAAAGAAAGACATGATTTAATTTTAGAATGTCTGACTCACATGTAGACTTTTTTTTTTTTTAACTAAAACCACACAGCTGCTGCTAAAACTCCAAAATAATTACCGAGCAGTGAACACTTTGAACAGTAAGACATTTGTATTTACTCTGCAAAGGTCCATTTCCCACCATAACTGAGGTTTTAATATGAAACTGCATTCAAGCTGTTGACATGTGAGTTTTTACAGTGACTTGGCTCCAATTCTTGACCTGCACCTGCTTCTTTAGTGCACCTGGGCCTTCAAACAATGAGGCCATAAACACTGGAGTTTCACTATGGGGGCTCTCCACTCACACACGCTTCGGACAGCTGTTTAAAGTGTATTTACAGGTATATTTTAAAAGCAGTCAAAATAAGACCACTGTGCCCTCTCTGCATCTAATTATTAAGTTGGAGGATCAGGAAGTGCATCCTCTGGCCTCTGAAAGTTGCGAAAAGCGCTCATAAACTGATTGCGGCGAATAATTAGGACGCTCAGAATGCGCAAGGAAAGTGTGGAAAAACCTTGAACTGCTACACACAATTTAAAATACACTAGTTCTGCACTTTGCCTTTGTGTACTCACCTACTACGTCCAGCGTGTACGTGTGGTTGATGGATCCAAACTCATTTTCGACCAGACAGGTGTAGTTGCCTTTATCTGATGGGACCACGCTCTCCATGATCAGGGTCCAGTGCTGGCTTCGTACCTGGGAATAAAAATGAGAAATGTAACTGGATCTCAATATTAGATTGTATAAGTATTAATAAGCATGGTTGGACTAAATAGAGAAATCAAAAATACACAAAAAGTTTAGATTAGATCCATGTATCTTTATTTATTTTCAGTTTCTTAAAGGGACAGTGTGTAAGATTTTTACCCGTTAATTACCAAAATTGAAGATACCCATTCAAAAATACATTGTTTTCCAAGCCTTTTCACTTCCATCATGAAATCAAAGTATTCTTTTGAACTTAGATATAGTCACATAAAAGGGGGATCCTCCCCATATAGAGGCAGCCATTTTGAATACGAGAGCCGCAGAAGGACATTTGGGCTCCGCCTTCGGCAAGGCTCGTGGTTTTGGGTAAACAGCGACAAGCATGCTGCCGGATCACACGTCGTAATGGATCTAACACGTGTTTTGGACTAAATTGTTTTACTGGATTTTATTCGCTGGATCCTTACGGACAGATTGAGACCAAGTTTATGGTGAAATACAGAGTTTGACCTGTGCAGAGCCTTCAAAGGTAAGCTAAGTAACAAACCTCGTTTTGTGCTTTTCCATATAAAAGCCCCATGTGCTCGGGGAGTGATTGTTGTGCTGGGAAATGAATTGCAGAGTCAAAAAGAGGAGACTGTAAGGTTTCATTTGATGTGTAGATTGTCATGGTTCACGATCGGGAATGTGTGTTTTCATGCGAAAAGAAAAAAGAAACAGTGAACGGGACCGCGTTTTATTTATAGCGTAGTTGTCGGCGAGGGCTCGCAGCACCGGGTGCGCGCGGATACGCGAGCTGTGCGCGCCTGGGTGACCCTCGACGTCTGCCGTAGGCAAAAGAGGAAGGACAATAGCCACCATCCACCTATGCGCCACGAATCCTACACACTGTACCTTTAAGTAGTCACCATTAGTTTCTAGGGACACGTAATTATGTTTTTGTCATTTAATTTGTACAGCAGCCTCAAAGCATTTTTGTGATTCTCAACTGTGCTTATGGTGTGACCCAGTTTTCGAGATCAGGGTTCATTATTTGTAATTGGCAATGATAACCCTGGGACTTTTTAATCAACAAGTCTACAGCAAATACAACATGTGGTTTGGAACTGAGATCAGACTTTTGACTGAGTGTGTGTTAAATGGGGAAAAAATGTATTTAAATTGAAAAACTTGTGTTGCGTTGTGTCCTTGGGCAAGACACTTGACCCTCCTCGCCCCCAGTGTCTGCGTACACAGTGGTGTATGAATGTGTGTGTGTGTGAATGGGTTTCCTTAGTGTAAAGTGCGTTGTGGAAAAGCGCTATATAAAAATGAGATTTACCAAAGCTAAAAAAAAACCTACTGTGTAATCCCTCAGTCATCCAGGTAGGTTACATTTCAAAACTTTCCTCCAGTTGAAAGAGTTGAGTCAAACAATGTTGGACTATTAGCTATAGGCCTGTTTGCAATTGTACTTTGACTGAACTGTCTATTCTTTCCATGAAAATCGCTTTTGGATACTCGTCACGCTTTGCAAAACAGGCAGTGCTATTTTCGTTTGGCGTTGCGTCTCACAGCGGTGCTAAGTGACGTGTACAAAGTAATTTATGTTGATATTAACATTGCATCAGCCCATTCATTATTCATTTGTTGTACTTGTAGAGGTCTTTACGGCGAATTGAGCACGCACAATGTCAGCAAGTTGCCTGGAACATGATGCCCATTCCGCTTAAACTTTAACCATCTTAGTGACTGTGTTTGTAAACCCCATTTGAATAGACCCAAGTTAGCATTTCTACATAGGAGCCAGCAGGACCTGTTCTCCCTGATTAAGTTACGCGACACATTTTAGACTCACTTTCTCTATACTGTACTGTCTGGGAGCATTTAACCCTCACGTACTGGGCCTTGGGTTTCCAATTGACAGGAAGTGAAAGGGACTGTTTGAGGTAACGGGGGGAGGGAGAGCACAGAAGGGAGAGGATGGTGCATGGGTGGGCAATTTCAATTTCACACAAGAAACGCTGGGTTTTGCTGTGTCTGCTCTGTCAGCCCGACTGTCCACTGAAGGGAAGAAGAGAGGACAGAGAAGCTCGGGGCCTGTGGGTGCTTGTAAAAACAGAAAATACTCTGTAAATATACAGTAGTATAAGTATAAATGTACTGGAAAGTAATAGTGGTTCTGGTGACGTTTAATATTGCAGTAGTGCAGTCTTAACAGTACTAAAAGTAATGATAGTAGAATATTATTAGGACTAGTAGTTGTAGGGAAAAATCTAAAAAATATCAATAAACAGCCCACTTCTATTAATTACTGTATAACATAATATAACAACATATATAGTTATATTCCCTTCATTTTTTTCTTCTGGTGACAGTTAGTATTGCAGTAGTAAAAGTAGTAGTCTTAATAGTACTAATAGTACTAATAGTAGGGTATTATTAGGACTAGTATTTGTAGGGAAATGGTAGTAGGGGTAGAATTGGATGCAAAAATCTAAAAAATATTAATAAACAGCCCACTTCTACTGTATACTGTATAACATAGTATAACAACAGTTATTTTCCCTTCATTTTTTCTTCTGGTGACGGTTAGTATTGCAGTAGTAAAAGTACTAGTCTTAATAGTACTAATAGTACTAATAGTAGAATATTACTAGGACTAGAAATTATTTGGAAATTGTAGTAGGCTTAGAGTTAGATACAAAAATCTAAAAATACAGACAAGTAGCCCAATTCTATACAGTATAACATAGTATAACAACATGTATTTTTATTTTTCTCTTTCTATTTTTTCTCATAAGCAGTCATGTTTGTTTTGATATGGACAAACCATTTGTGTCTCTGATTTGCTAACGCACCTGTCAATCACACTCATCGGATCTCACCCTCTCAATCACGCATATCTTTGTAAAGTAATGGAGCAATGTGTAATCTTGGCTTGATATTTACAAGAATACTGCATACATAGTAGTGACTGAAGCGTTAGCATTGTATTCATTTTCTTTCTGTTTGTGTTTACCTTGTAGCCCCCCATGCGGTCCTCTTGGCGGAAAGGCCTGTTGTTCTTGAGCCAGCGCAGTTTGGGGGTGGGTTTGCCTCCTGCAGCACAGCGGAACTTGACTGTGTTTGCAGCTGGCACCGCATGCAGTTTCTTCTCCATCTTCGCCGAGGATGTCCAGTAGGGGGCGCCTGGAAAGAACCGCAATCAAGGTAAGTGCAAATGTTTTAAAATACTTAGTACGAAGTTTTCTGTGTTATAGGATGCATGAACTAATGGCCAAACATGCGCCATAGGTAAAATCCTCCAGCTTAGGGCCTGACCAAGACTAAAAGACTAAATAACAAAATTATGGGGATGGTCCCCGGGTCTAATATAGAAACAACTTCTCCTGTGGGAGATCAATAAAGGTCAATCTTCTAATCCTTAACCACTGTAAGGTGCTTTGTGCTACAATTTTGTATGAAAAGCACTTTATAAATATTGTTTGATTGATTGACTGATTGATTGATTGAAAGATTGGGAATGATTCAACGATAAAATGTTGGATTTTGTTATGAATCCTGATCACCACTGAAATCAACAGGTATTGGATTTTGTACCAATTTGAAGTATAAGAATAATAGACCAGTTTCACCCACAAATTGTACCAATATATTGATTATTTTCCATTCACTATAGTTTTCATTAATCAATTGAAAAACCTTCTTTTCAAAGGGCTCAAATTACACTATTTTCTGATCTACAGTATGATATAATGTTTTATATTCGTCAAAATTATATCTAGAGTTGTCTTGTTTCATTCACATGTTTAAAATACAAACTTCTGTTCCATCTTTTGATGTCAAGAAGATACAAGAAGTGCTCCACTGTGTTTTTAAATTCCATACACCTTCACTAGAAACATTTGGATAATTTCAGATATGGAATTACCAATCTCTACTGAACAAAAGTTAAAATGCAGCCGTTAACGTCACAAGGTGGAGAGCAAAACACAAATCCGAGTATATTTTGATGAGGTAACAACATTCTAACATGGCTTAAAGCTCACAAGAATCAGATTTGCGTAATATAGGACCTTTAAAGGGATAGTGCTTTTTTAAAAAAAAAATGTTAATCTGTATGGGTTTCCTTCTAAAAGTTACGTGTGTTGACACCGGCTTACCTCTGACACTCTCAGCTGATCCCGGTTCGGCTCACTTTCTGGAGCTCAGGTAATTAGGTCTGGTAACTTCTCTAGAACATTAAATAAAGGTTTTTTTTCTTCTCAAAACAAAATATTTGTCCGAAAGGTGATATAGTTGCGTCTGAAACAGTTGTCAAGGAAACATTCAGCAGCGAACTAAGCGATCGCGCATTGTGTCTGACGACTCATATTACTGCGCTAACGTTAGCGTATCAGCCTGTTCACTTGTAAACTTCCGCTTGCGGCGGACCGCATCTGCCGTACACTTCCGCTAAATGTGAACAGGCTGATACAGCTGATATGCACGCTGTGATACAAGTCGTCAGGCACAATACGCGATTGCTTAGTTCGCTGCTGGATGTTTTCTTGACAACTGTTTCGGACGCAACTATATCACCTTTCGGACAAATGGTTTGTTTTGAGAAGAAAAACAAGCTTTATTTAATGTTCTAGAGAAGTTACCGGGCCTAATTACCTGAGCTCCAGAAAGCGAGCCGAACCAGGATCAGCTGAGAGTGTCAGAGGTAAGCCGGTGTCAACACACGGAACTTTTATAAGGAAACTCATACAGATTAACATTTTAAAAAAAAACGCACTATCCCTTTAAATATGTCTTTTTAGGTGGCCATTTGCTTAGTTTTGTCCAATGTCTATCTGTTCTTTGTTAAAATCCTGGCTAAAGCTGCACAATACTGCTGAGTATAACAGCTCGCAGACTGGAGGCTATTGGACTGAGAGAGGCTGATACAGAGCAAGCAAGCGTGACTGCGAAGGAGCCAGGGCTGAACCAATCTTAACACTTTCCAAACCCCACTTAGATTTGACCCACAACCACAACACACACATATATACAGACGATGTACACAACTAAATGAAAACACACACTTTTCAGACACCACTGTTGTCTCTAGTGATACAAAACTCTGGGGGGAGAGGAGAGGGGCTGGGAGTTGCCAACAGGGTAACTGGACCATCACATTCAATTTCATCTGATTTCACTTAGCAGCTTTTTTTCTTTCCTCCATTTCCCCCAATTACCAGAGCTCTCCTGTTTATCGGCCTGACACTTGGCAAGGGATGCTTATCACACTTAGGAAGCCATTACCAACCATCAAGGCAAAACCATTAAGGCAAAAAATATGTAATGTTTGGTAAACTAGTAAGAATAAAACAAGATATGATAAGGGTTTTTTGAATGCTCCATTAGGTACAGCTAGTCACTATTTTCAACTACTTTGGATTGTTTGTGCCAGTCCCAAGTGAACATAAATGTACTGGGAAGGGCATCTGATCTAAAAAAAAAAGTGCAATGCTAGAAGGCAACGGTTGTCATTTGCCTTCTGGCTTGTAAAAACATAAAAGTTAAACTGTTAACAATCAATGTATAATCAAAATAAGGCAAAATATAAGCAAATATAATGTTTCCCCATGGTAATGCTAAATAATGACATTTCTAGCTTTTTGTGAACATTTACAAAAAGCTAAATAAATACACGGTATTCCACGTGGACCTCTTTGAATTATATACAACTAAGATTACGACTATGATACAACTAATGCATTTTGTCATATCGCAATAGCTCCGAACAGTCTCCAGACTTCATCGAGACTTCCTGAAATCTATCACTTCCAAAGCTCCCATTTGTCCCAGCTCCAGCCTGCTTTTCTCAGCTGGACGTTCCTCCGTAGCCCCCTTGTTGCCCCCCTCTCCCCTGTTTCTCTCCCTCTCACTCTCTCCACTCTGCACCTGGGAGCGTGATTGCCTAAACAGATGGGGCTCCAAGCTCAAAGTCAAACAACAGCCCAAACGGTCCATACGCCGCCACCCTAGTACTTCCCTCTCACTTATGGCAGAAGTAACACAGGGAATACCCAGCAGATAACAGCTCTTGAATACTCCTCATAAACATATAAATAAGACCCAGGAGATTGCTTGATACAGCTCCCCCCTCCTCCCAAACGCTGACAATCCAGGCCCCTCACTCGGCACACACTATCTGAAACTTGCCATGAATTTCTCTGGCACAAACCACCGGACAAGACATGCATACTTGGATAGACAAGTCCGTAAACAGCACTCTTCCTTCCTCTGCTGCAAATGGTGCAAATTATAAGTAAATTAAGATCCTCTTCCTGTATTGTCACATTGTTATCTATTAGTACGACACATGAACTGTAATATACAAATACATTTAGACATTTAGACGGGTCACGATAATTGCTATACTGACTTCAATATATGAATGCTGGAACTTTTGGGGGGTATATCACATGTATTTTCTTTGTTTTTGGCTGGACATCTGGCATGAAATATAGACCAAGACTATTTGTAGAAGAAGAAGATGAAGACTTGAATATAGGACTTGAATGATTTTTTTTGTCTATAGTAGATTAGTCCTTACTGCATTAGTCAAGACTGAGTAGCATGTTTTTTTCTAAATATTGTTGAGACAGTCCACCGCAACATAGACAGATGATGTGTAGACTAGCCCATTGCGAGGCTGTCTCTTCTGGACGACCTCTGACCCCATAACGGTGGTCAGGTCGGAGGATGAGGTGAGGACTTGAAAGGTGAGAGGGGCAGTTTCCCAGGCTCTTCCGTCCAGCGGGGCACTTCCTCAAACGGGACAGTGCCCCTCTGGCCCTCTCCTCCTCGCCCCCTCAATCTCTGCTCCAGATGGGGATGAACTCTCACTGCGGAGCCCCCCATCCGGACTCCCTCTCCATGGCTGTTTGTCCCACAGTCGACCAGGGGTGAGCTGAGGTTATCTGACTACAAGTGATGACGTTACACTACTATTGCCATTTCTACAGTTAAATGTTTCCAGGTTGAGTTGTTGCATCACACGGTGCATTGTGAGACTGTATTAGCTACGCAGGAAAAGTAAATACAGAATAAGCAATGCATTGGAATGACTAATAGCAAGTAATGAAACACAGTGGCATGAATATTGATACTAGGCCTGTCACTATAATTACTATATCAATTTATGGTAAGCTGGAACAATATATTTTCAGGCTTAATATTTATCATGTGCACATTTTTGTTGCAATAGTGGGAGGTTTCTGCTAGTTTTGTATGTAATATGGTAAGATTTGAGCTCTAGAGGGATAAAAAGGTTACTTCCAGGACTCATTTTTTGTTCATTCATTCATTCATTCTACTGATCCAGTATTGAATAGTTTACTGGGATTAGCCTGCTTTATTTTTTATTGGTGTGTGGCATAAAGTAGTTTCACTATTCCTCTGTAGCAATATATCAGGCTTCAGAATTTGTTATCATGACCTAATTAATACTGTATCTTCTAAAATGTGGCAAAAGAACGCATTTTCATTTGACTGCACCCCTAATAATCTGCCACAACAGCAGATAGTTTGGCTAAAGATTTTGCATCAGATGCCCTTCCAGACCAGTTCTTCTTAATTTATCCTGGCTTTGGACTAGCACAAACCTGATGACTACAGTTTTGTCCAAAAATGATTCATAAATTCTCATAATGGCATATTTTTTCCAATGGAAGTTAATGGAAGTACTTCATAGGGCTGAAAATCCAACAAGACCTAAAGTATACAAATATATACTATACTTAAATTGTAGTAGTAGTAGTAAATTACCAAACAACAGGTCTATGGGCCAAAGCTCCACGTGGCTTTTTAAACTAAATGACATCAGCCCCCTCCCAATGGTGTCCCCCCTAAAACCAGGCCCCTCATCCGATAAAACTACTCCTTTAATGATGAAGCACAAACCCGCCAGACGGCCTCCTCTCTCCAACCTTCCTTTTTTCAACTTCTCCTCAAAGTCAAATCAAAACGCTTTGTTTTGCTCTCTGGCCCTTTGCCCTCCGCCTATTTGAAGTTTAGCAAAAAAAAGTAAAAGTTGAATATATTTTGTACCACGCCCACATACACACACTTCCTCCACCCTCACTCCAAAAGTCCAAACTCTCAAAACCTCTGGTCACGATCCAACTTTACCCCTCCTCCTACTTTTAAACTTTTTTCACCAAGTTACATTTTAAGAATAATGTAACTTTTGACTATTGAAAAACACATGTGAGCTCACAAACTGCCAGAACAGCTTTCTCTTTGTTTTCCTTGCTGGATCTTTTTCCTTTCCACTATTTTTTTCTCCGTGAGTCTTTCTCTCCCCCATATTTAATGGATTTCAGGCAATTACAGTCAGCCCGTAGTGGGGGAGGAGACCTAGCGTGTGGAGAATTTTAACAAGATGTGGAAGCCCTCATTTTGACTTTCGAGTGTGTGTGTATGCGTGTGTATATTCGGGTGCAAAGCATGTGTGCACGTGGCTATATAAACTAAAGAGTAGCGTTGAAGTTAGCAGGCGAGGTTTTGGAGCTAGAGACTTTCTCTTTCTCACACACAGAGGACCATCAGGTGGGTAACAAGGTCCAGATGGGTGTCTTTTATAATGGATGAGCCCAGCTGACTGCATGGCTGGCTTGCTGGCTGGCTGGATAGATGGTTGCTTGGCTAGGCCCCATGAAGCCAAACTACACGAGAGACGTTAGCTAAAGGAATGTGAAGAATCCCTATATTCCCTGGAGGAACGCGCCTTGGAGACATACACAAAGCCACACAAACTTCACAGCAAAGGGCGAGACTGGAACTCGATAGAATAGATGTAAATAGCAAGCCATAGCTGACAGTTAACACTTATGAACCCCATACTGCCAGTAGAAAATTGCTAGTGATGATTGATTAAACACAATAGTACAGCATGTTATTACGATTTTTACTTCATGTTTTCATAATGACGGCGCAACCAAAACGGTACATTTATTTGAACATCCTGCTGTCACGTGAGTTTTCAGAATAAGCTACTTTAAGGGTGCCTTCACTTGGTTTGAGCCCCGTTTAGTCTGTTTTAGACTTGGTTTCTGGTTCTGCTCTAGTCCTGGCTTAGTCCAGGTTTAGTCTAGTTTAGTACTGGTTTTATCCTGGTATAGTCTTGGTTTAGTCCTGGTTTTGTACTGGTTTTGTCCTGGTATAGTCTTGGTTTAGTCCTGGTTTTGTACTGGTTTAGTCCTGGTTTAGTCCAGGTTTACTCCATTTTTGAATCAAGCAAGTGTGAAGTCTAAAAGGTTGGTTGATATTGTTGTCAGTATCATACCTTTTTACACCATATGAAAGCACCTAATTATCGGCTGTATAGTGATTGAAAATGTAAGCACAAAGTCAATAAAAACAGAGTAGGATTACTACTAAGCAGCATGCACAAAGTAGCCAAATGTATTAGCAGACAAGCGGGCTGCCAAAGCGAAACCAAGAGAAGCAGACGCCCTCTTGAGCACATTTAGAATGAGGGCAGGACACAGACTAATCTAACTTCACTCAGTGTTTGGTCCCTGGATACTCACTTAACTGCTCACCGTCGCCCCCTGTGTCCTCCGAGCGCTCAGTATCGTCCTCATCATCCCCCGACGAGATGGCATCTGCACAGAGCAACCAGGGTTACTGCTGCTGGCCCTCACACAAGCCCCTCTGCTACAGCTAAAGCTAAAGCATGCACTGTTCTCAAGTCACTCAGCACTGACCTAATGTCAAATATAAATAACAGGCCTCACAGTTGCCCTTTACGATTATTGTTTAATCTCTCTTAAATCAGGCTGAGGGTACATCCTGGGCAGTCAGAGGTTAACACACGGAGACATAGACAACATTCACTCACATTCACCGGGGACACATTTAACGGGCCAATTCTCCTGGACATGCACCTGTGCTATGTGTGTTTTTGGACAAACGCTGAGGACGAACAACAGCAGTAACACATAAGGGACATACAGACTTCACACCAGTTAGCATGGGCTACCCTGTCTCCTCTGTGCACTGTGATACAAACATTCACTCCAACACAAATATTTTTGTTGCACTATCCGAGAATACAAGTCTCCAAAACACTACGTGCATGGGGCTTCATTGGTTCCCTCCATGGCCCTACTCTATCTCCTCTAGCCCTGCTCTGCACCTGCCTGCTCCTGACTCACCTGTCACATTGACTATGAAGCAGACCGTGTCTGAGCCCACACTGGTGCAGGCGTACAGGCCTGAGTCCTTGGCCGTAGTGTCACGGATCTGCAGCACGTCCTGCTCTATCAGCGTGCGATTGTTGGCGCCCAGAGAGCGGCCATCTTTGGTCCAGGTGATGGTCTCCTTGAGTGGCAGCGGGCAGCTCAGCTTCAGCACCTCGCCCGGGTGCACTGAGCACAGGGTGGGCTTAGATATGTGGTATTTGTTGGAGGCCTCTGCAGCGGTGAGGGCAGGTAGAGAGGTGCACAGAGACAGACAGAGGAGGGGAGGAAGAGACAAGCCAGAGTGTAAGAAACAAAATCACCACATGACCCCATGGATGCAATTCAATCATTGTACGCAGAGGAGCAATACAGAAAGAATAGGCCCACTTTAAATCACCACCTTATCATTCCCACTATCATCCCAATGTTAAACATCACTTTTCTGTCACAGTCTATAAATGGTCTGTATGGAATTAGAGCATGCAGTTTATTTCCCAACAGTGTTTACAGAAAAATCATTGCAGGTGAATATTGAACTGGCCCTTATACCAAAACACCTTTTCTGATTGAAGCCAAGCAGCTGATGTGTACATTTGCGAGTCAACAAGTCCAAACTGTTTGTCCACCAGGAAAGAGAGCAGCCAGAAGACCAAGCAGTTTTCAGCAGGGCAGAGGGGGAGGAGAGAGGGTCATATTTTGGACCGTACGTTTTTGACCTGACCATAGCCTGACCCCACTGGTTTCCAACGCTTTCATAACACGGCCATGGAGGACTTATAACCCCTGCACAGTATCCATCGGCCAAAGCAGAGTCAGCGGCTCAGTGTAACTCATAAAACTCATAAAAGTGCATAAAACCTTCACATCTGGGACTGAATCCAAGTGTGAGCTCGCATGTGTGTACAGTGTGTCGTCTGCATCGAAAGGCCTGCATTACGAATATATGACAACATAGCTCAAAGCAGAGTCCATCCAAAATTTTACCATTAAAATACATATTTCCTTGAAATATAATATGCACCAGATTACATAGTCCATTGTTTTGATTAAAGGTTGTATATTACACGAAATGGATCCTTGTGAGCTTTAAGCCTTTTTTGAATGTTGTCTCCTCAAAAACACACCTGGAGTTGTGTTTTGTTTCATTCACACATGTTTGAGTAATCCTTTATTATTAGTCTGTCTACAGTTCCGAAGCTCAAAAATGCTCTATTCTGTCTTGTGATGTCATGAAGCAGTAGTACAGCTACAGCTTTACCCATAGTTCAGTAGAGAATGGCAATTCCAAGGCCAAAATTATCCAAATGATTCTAGTGGTTTATGGAGTTTAAAAATACAGTGGAGCACTTCCTGTTTGACCACATGACGTCACACGGTGGAACAGAGTGAACGCAGCCTAAATATGTATTTGTGTTTTAAACATGTGTCGATGAAAAAGCACACCTTCAGTTATTACAAAATAGACCCAAAATAGCGTAATATGGACCTTTTAAGATGAATCATCAAGTATATTTGGGGTACATCCAGACAATGACTCAGGCTAGGATTACGCTAACACCAAAATCTGGTTAACCACTCTGCCATGTTACACAATAAAGAATACCACAACATTACAATACAACTATTAAATATGTATTATGTAGCACTGTTATTACCCAAGTACCTCTTCATATCCATCAATTTCTATCAAACAGCTTCTCTTTAAAAAACAATTCACTGGACGTAGGATTAAAGTAGCGTAAGTGCCAACAATAAATTAAATAGAAAGATGAAGATAAATCTTACTTGCTAGTATTCGTAGTATAATTTGTAGCAGCAGTAGTACTTGGGATGCGCGGTTATTTGAATATGAATCGAGGTCGCAATGTCACGTCAGTAAAAATTTGTAGCCAGACTTTGGGCAGACTTTGAAATGAAAAAGAAATTGGGCGTAAAGAATTTGTTAAATGGTAATGATTACAAGTGTGTATGCTCCTGGAGCATTAAACATAAAACATAAAATCCAGAGTGATCAATATGATGAAAGTAGTGACTAATTTTTCCCCCATATCGACCACTCCAACGTAGTACTATGGCACAATACGACTCCAAATACAGTACTCCTCTGTGTATAGTAGTAGTCCTACCTAAAGGCACGAGCCAGCGATTGAGGCTGTGTTTGTAAGAGTTTAAATGTCCCCCGTGGGCAAGTCAGCACACACAGGTACAGTCCCTGCATTGTCTCCTATCCGGAAATAATTAACCCTCTCCACCGAGCACTAAGACTGAGAGGCTGTGGGTGGCCTGGCGATAAGGTGGAGCAGGGCTGATTGATGGAAGCCTTCTCAAATACCTTCTAAGGTATGATTTTTCAGACCAGACGCTTTGACGTTACAGGCTCCAGACTTGTGTTCAGGTTTGGGGCATGTGCAGGGAGAAGTGTGGGTGTTTGGCATGGGAGTGTTGGGAGAACTGGGTGAAATATGGCCCTAAATGTTACGCTGTCAAAAAAGGGTTGAGAGATAAGAGATTTATGGGAGTTAGTGAAGAGTAGGTTGAATGCTGTGTCTTAAAAGATTAGGATTTGAAAAGGTTTTAAGATGGTAAATAAATATTGAGTTGAATGGGGGAAAAGAATATTGATGTGTTATTGTGTTTGCTTAGAATTTGCCCTATTGTACTATATTAGTCCAGTTTTCACCAAAAATTCCTTGCCAAATCCTTAGATAAGTGTGTATCAATAATGTTGACATATGTGTAACTTTTATGGTACCGCCTGTAATGTTCCTGTATGGCATTAAACATTTCTATCTAGCATTATCAACTTGTTATTGTAGAAAATACCTTATTAACATACTCTGTTACTGTGAGCAGGGTCGCCTCTTCGCAGATCTGCTATCCCTTCATGAGAAAAGTTGAGTAGTCCTCCTTTAAGTTATAGTTTTGTGTGTAGGGACAGGTATAAATTCACTTAATACTTTTTCACCTCTTCACAGATCTGACAGGTAACTTGGCCTGGTGGCGTAATCTGCTAATCTCCATGGAGTTACATAAATTGAATCCCATAAGGAACATTCCAGGAGAAGAAATAGCATCCCCATGTAGACAAACTATCCCTTCATGAGAAAAGTTGCGTAGTTCTCCTTTTAAGTTATAGTTTTGTGTGTAGGGACAGGTATAAATTCACTTACTTTTATCATACTTTTTTCTTTTTGAGGATTTGTCTTATCTAAACACTATAACTACAAACCTATAAATGTCCGTAAGTTGGAACATGCGATGTACAGTTTCCATCTTGTATGGATTTATTCCAAGACCGTATATTTCAGAGTGACTAAGCAATGCACCACCTGGATTTTTCCAAATACTCTACAAGCAGCTCTAGTCTTTTCTGCTGTCAGCACTTCCTACACAAAACAAGGAGCTTTACTGAAATGCGATCCAGCCAGAAAAATGTTGACAAGAAAATATTTTCACTGGACGGGACACTGCCTCCTGTTAGATTAAAGAACAACACGCACGTGTGAGGAGCATCTTTGTTCCATCACCATCTGTCCTGCTCCGTCAACTCCTCCTCTGTCTCCTCTCCTCCTTCCTCTCTCTCTCTTTCTCTCCTCCTTGCCCCTCCCCTCACTTCACACAGACAGGACCCCCCCGTGACCCGGCGACCCCCGTGACCTGACCCTGACCCGCCCCAAACCTGTTGACACCTCCGACATGCCCGATTCTTCATGGGAAACTTGTGAGGAGCAAGAACAGCCCCAAGACTACAGCCCGCAGGAGGCACATAGTCAGTGAGTCAGTGGCGGCTTCATTTGAATCTGGGTATTTGTTGTGTGCTTTTATATTATTTTGTTTTATTTGAAAGCACTTTGATGATTGTAAATGGCTCTATAAATAAACATTGATGTTGTGGAGGACAGGAAAAGCAAATATCACAGGTAAAACTTATGCTCAAATGCAACTGTGTGTTTATCCTACTAATATACTGTATTTACTACTATTTAAAAAGGAAAAATGTTAGATTTAACTACATTTCCAGTAGCCTAAAGTTGCCTCAATTACCAGTTAAAGCTCCTTCCTTGGCATATAGATGAAAATAAGTGCCATTTGTTTAGAATATAATGTAAGTAGTATACTTTACCATGTCCGGTATATGACAAATAATGAATCATTTTTAATTCTTTAATTGTGGTATGATCCATTTATGTCACTACGTGGCAAAAGACAAAACACAGAGCGATGCATTTCTCCAAAAATTGTTTCCAGTCCTCAATAAGTAAGTTTGTCTAAATTGTAAATGAATACTAGTACAAGAGTGAATGCCACACCTACAGCTCTGGAAAAAAAATAAGAGACCACTGCTTTTTTTTAAAAAAAATCAGCATCTCTACATGTATTACAGCCATTCCATTCCAGCATCTGTTGAATTCCAACACAAACACAAAGCTGAGCTACTTCAGTTCTTGCACCAGGAGTGGAATGAAGTCACCCAAGAACAATGTGAAAGACTTGTGGAGAGCATGCCAAGACGCATGAAAGCTGTGATTAAAAATAAGGGTTACTGCACCAAATATTGATTTCTTAAGTGTAAACATTAGTATTATGTTGTTTTAAAATTAATTTGATCTTGTTTATTTGCATTGTTTGAGCTCTGAAAACGTGTCTTTTTTGTTATTTTGACTATTTGTCATTTTCTGCAAATAAATGCTCTAAACGATAATATTTTTATTTGAAATTTGGGGGAAATGTTTATAGACTCAAACAAAAATGTTCCTTTTGCCCAAACACAGACCTATAAGTAGGTATGTGATAATGATAATTTTGTAGTGGTCTCTTATTTTTTCCAGAGCTGTATGTACTTATCTGTATATTTATGTAACTTGTTTAGTAAATTCTGTCTGTCTGTTCTCTCCTTCCTGTCCATCATCCTCTTTAAAATTCATTACAAAAAAACAGAGCTCACATAGCATCTTGCCCTCTCCTCTCAGAGCTGTTCTTCTGGGCTCCTCGCTGAACTAAAGACGCTCCACTTCAGCGTTTTCGTCTCAGAATTTCAGTTGCCGCGGGGTCCTCCTTCTCGTTCACAAGTACTTTTCCTCCATCTCTGTCAAAGCACCAATCTCACTCTTCTCCTCTTTTTTCACCATCATTCGGCCTCTATCTGTCGCAGCTATTACACATGTCCATCAGGTGTGATAAAGCTGCCCACTCCACTCACAATCTCATCTTTCACACCATCTTAGCAGAAAATAATTAGTCTAGCAGCCCATTCTCGCAAGCGTCTTCACATCTGCTCAACCTGTCCTGCCGTCAAATCACTCACAAGACGACAGGAGATGTTGAAAGTGAAACGTTGAAGCCCTTGATTGCGCTAAAGTGTTTTATTTATTTATTTGATAGGGACAATGCACATTAATTTGTCTAATTTCAACGTGCAAAACTTTGGACAACTCTTTTACGCTTTGATAACGACCGCATCTTTTTAGAATAGTACTACTTAAGATTGTGAAATATATGTTTTGCTATTGATGACGTTTCATTGAGGACTTTTTATTTCCTAACGAAAAATTATGTTGTGTTAAATTGTTGTTTGGTCATTCTGAAACATAGACTATACAAGGGGGATTCAAAAAGTTCTAAGACAAATGCCATAAATTCAAAATGAGTCGAACTAGCTCAACAAAATGACCTTGAATCGTACCGCTGATGACTTATAAACACATTTGACAAGTTTCGGAATTCTTGCTTTGTTATTCAAAGAGTTACGTTACATATTGCACAACCCACTTTTTTGACCCTCCAAATTGAGCCAATCTGAAGTCCGAGCAAACATTACATTTCTAACAAAACTTCAATGGAAACCTAAAGAAATTATTGAAGCTTTGCACAATGTTTATGAATGTTTTTTTTCCCTATTCCCAAAGATGAAGGAACATTTAAAAGGAACAAGATTTCAGTCCATACTTGAAGCGAAGAGGGAAGTAGACAAGCTCCAGAATTCTATCAAGAAGGAATTTTTCGGTGGAAACATCCCTTGCAGAAGTGTACTGACTTAGGTGGATGTTATGTAGTAAAATAATTGTGTTACTTTCAAAAATGAAGCTGTTTTTTTAATTTGTCTTAGAACTTTTTGAATGACCCTCGTATAACGAAGTGGGCTAATGGAGTGTGACATCATTCATAGTGTTTGTGAAGCTATAGCAGGATCATGTAGAGCGGGTTAATATGAACATTTTAAGACCAAAAAGATGAGGTTCACTGCAGCAGTTAAAAAGAGAGGGGTGACAGTTTTCCAGTGTAAAGTCAATAGGAGCCAGTGGAGCTGAATGTGCCTCCATGCTCACTTCCTGTCTGGAACGTGGCAGTTAGCGGGGTTAGCTGTGTCCATTTCTATATGCAGTCTATGCTCTGAAACCCCTGGGTAAGAATCTAAAATGAAATCAACAATTTCTCATTATTTGAAAGACTAATACCAGATACAAGGCCAGTTCTATTAACTTTTCACGAGTAAATCAATAACTTCTAATATATGAGTTGCATGCTGGGTAACTGTGGTACTGGGTTCAAGCTCCGGTCAAGCCATGGTTCGATGGACTTTTTTGTTTGGATTACTAAAAGTGACTTATTATTAGTTGAGTTATTAAGTTACAAACTGCCCACTACAACTTTTCATTCTTATTTAAGTTATCACACAACAGGCAGTATGCTTTAAAGGTGCACTATGTAACTTTTCTGTTAGACGATCCAATTGTCTCCATGGAGATGTTATTGATTTGCCTGGAATGTTCAAAAGTACAGCTTATTAAACTTACCTACGTTACATCAATTCAATTGGTAGTGTTTTAATTCTGATAAAATACCTAGATCCGACTTGTAACTTGGCCTGGTGGTGTTATCTGTCTTTCTTTCATCCACCAGAAAAGTTCCACAGTGCATCTTTAAACCTTTAGTTCATTGCAGATTTTGACTGCGTTTCCTTTCTTTTGTAGTAAATAGACATTTTTCCTCGTCAAATCTCTCCACAGAAGCCCACTTCATCTGTAAAGCCGCACTCTCGTCTCCTCCCCGTGGCTCTGCTTGATGGGAAAGGTGGACTAAATGTAATGAGTGCCATCTCTCAGACACACGGCTAAATCACATTAAACAGGGCCGCGGCCAGATCCTGCCTCTGCATCCCGCTCACGTCTCCTCATCCTGGGACTTAGCGCTCTTTTTGTGCTCCCTCTGCTCCTCACTGATGTCTGTGTCCTTTCTCATTCAAATCCCCCTTTAGTCTTTTTATGATGACAAAGGAGCTGTTGCATGGACTGGCTCCTGCTGGTTTCCATGGCAACGACCCCAACTCCCATGACCCCCCCCTCTTCCCCATCAGAATACCCCCATGTCCTGAACCCAACCCGACCTCTTTGGTTTTATCAGAGACACCCCTTTGTGTGAAAACTTGTAACTAGACTTCGAATTAGCATTAATCTGTTTTATATTGTGCTACATATGCATTAAAAAGGCATGTTAAAGAATAATGGTCTACACTCAAATGCTTTTATAGCTATTATAATCAATAGTATTCTGTTGTGTTGTGTGATCTCTTACTATTTTGTTTGTAATTTTGTCATTTCAACCATTTAAATCTCCATCAAAAACATACTTGCTTTGTGGTTTGTTCCATTCACACGTTTAACCAAAAACACAGACATGCACAAATTCTGTGTATTTAGGCTTTAAGTTCTCAAACAGAAAACACTGTTCCAACTTGTGATGTCATGTGGTAATACAGGAATTTCTCCACTGTTTTTAAACTCCATACACCTTCATCAGAATCAGTAATTAATTTTAGTCAGCCCTGCAATTGCTTGTTTCTACTGAACTAAAGGTAAAAAGTAGGTGTTAACTTTAAAAAAAATACTACTGGATGACATCACAAGGTGGAACAGAGCATTTTGAGCTTTGAAGATGTAGACTAAAGGGTTACTGAAACGTGTGAATGAAACAAAACACAACTTCAGGTATGTTTTGAGGAGGAAATCTCATTATAACATGGCTTAAAGCTCATAAGTCATTTTTGTGAAATATAGGACCTTTAAAGCACCACTACGTAACTTTTACGGTGTCCCTTTACCTGATTGTTCATTTAAATAGACTCAAACTGACATGCGTAGTCCCTTATCGGGCCAGTTGTGCCGTGAATTGAATTTTAATCAGGATTAAGATTTGGTAATTTAATTGTTAATGATCAGCCAGGCTCTTCAGTCAGTAATGTCAGTAACGGTGGTTTGGAGAAGAGTTCAGGCTTTTGGAGGAAGAATTTTGACACTTTTTTGTTAAATTGCACTGATTAAAAGTGTGCGTTCAGGAAAAGACGGCAAAAAGACAAAATCACATTATAAATCACACGTTAAATCTAAAAATGTCGCCCACTTTCAGACCACATCTCCCTAAGTAAACGGCCACGCTCATTTACACGCACACATTGACTCCCTGTGAACTTTTTAGATTAACACCAGTCTGCAACAGGCTAATAAAACTGTGTGTGAAGGTCATATATCAGGTCCAAGTGCCCCCAGGTCACAGCAGCAGTCCTCCTCTCTCAGCTTTGTGCATTTGTTTAGAGCTCAAGTCCACTCACACGTACATACTGCGGGCTATTAACTGGCCAGCTGACACTTTTATACTTTTACAGCCCTGCTCCTACTGTGTGGATAGACCATTACAGATGCAGAGATGCCTTGACTTTCCCACCTTGGCAAACGAAGGATATACGCACTCGGATTGTGTTGACTTTAGCTTTTCCTGGTAAGAGGGACAGTTTAATGTGTATAAATGCACTTTTACTCAGAATTCCCATAAGCAGAAGTTATATAATGTTTGTACTGTATGACGTTGTTTCAGCTGATGAGTTAGTCAGATAATGTTTTGTTGCTGCTATCGTTTGATGGAAAATACAACATGGTCCCATTATTACATAAGCTAAGCCATTTATTATAGTCAATGTGAAATCACAGTTTGAATTGCTCTTGATGGTTTAGTTCACTCTATTACTTTTCTAATTCTAATTCTGGACATCAAAATCTGTCACACAATTTAAGCTTTTATTTAAAGGTACAGCATGTAACTTTCACCTGCATGATTCCATGGAAATATAATGTTAAAACCTCCTCCAGGTGATATAAAAGTCAGCTCTGTAGAGATGCAAGCCCACTCAGTGTAAGGACATATTTTTCTGTTTTCCAGTGCCATAAACCAAATTGAAATTTATTTGAGTCTATTTTGTGGCTAAAAAGTAACATAATGTGGCTTTACATCATTCAGTCTGCCATAACTATTATTTAAATCAGCAATGTCACAATATGAAGTATCCATTTATTAGTGCTGTCAGGTGATTAAAAAAAATAATCAAATTTATTACAGGATTTGTAATTAATTAATCTAATTAATCACATTTTAATCTCATGAGAGAGCGAGAAAGAGAGAATCCACTTTGCAATTGAGTTTGGCAGTTTTTCTGTGGTCGCTTTTCTCATTCGTTTCCCAAATTCTGCAGCGTGGTTTGGTGGTTTGTTGGTTTGGTGGTTTGTTTGTTTGGTGGTTTGTTGAAGTGCGCTCTCGCTCGCTCTATCACCGGTAACAATGGAACTTGTCTGGACGTGTTTATCGTTTAAATGATCCGTCAGGCTGGAGCAGCTTCGGTGATCAGAAAATTCTTTCTGACAAAAGCTACAAATCACAGCGTTCTTGTTGATAGTCTTGTTGATAAACTTGTCGTTCAAAGGCCCTGGCAGCGATTTGCTCGCCTCACGCCAAATTTAAAATGCGCGCACTGAAGTGCCACTCATAATTGTGTTAATTTTTATAACGCGTTAATTTGCAGTGTAATGAATTCATCTAATTAGCATGTTAAACTGACAGCCCTAGTATTTATATTTGTTTAACACTGATTTATGCTTATAGTCTGAAAATCTATTTGCTCCATTTGGGTTTATGAGAATTCTGGCAAAGCAATTCCCCTCATCTGCTTTCTATTCCACTGTTGTCTCGCTATCCCTCACTTATTCCATGATCTGTACAAAAGGGTCAAGCACATTAAATATTAAGTCAATGTAACATACTGCAGACACACCTTTTAAGCTGGCACTATTGTTATGCAACCCGGGCTAGTTAAATCACTAGGCAAACTTTGAACAATATTGGCCCCAAGACAGAATAGGAAACAATAGCTCTGTTATGGACTAAATCCTTCGCACCACTACTGTTACAGCAACCACCTGTAAACAGACGTACACAAGGCCGCTAGCCAAGCAGCAGGCGTGGGCCCCATTGACACCGATACGCAATCTGATGGATAGACAACAATTAGAGCTCCCACACGCGGTGCAGGGTGGTCAGGGCTCCAGGGCAGGGGCAGGAGAGGGGGGCAAGCTAAACTAAAAGGGTGTTTAAACATTCACCAATCTGTCTTACTAAAATCACAGTGCCCCGAAGCAGCTGATCGGAAAGACTCGGAGGAGACCTGTGCACGTTGGTGGAATACAGTAGAAGGAAAGGTGAGAATTATGGTTTATATTTATGGACAGGTTTAGGGATAGTTTAGAAGTTGTTGTTTCTAGTTATCTGTGAATAAGGTTGCATCCCATTACTCTGTCTTACCCCTTCCCCTACCCCTTAATCTATGTGTTTGTCTTGCCCCTCGATACCGAGCTGAGAGGGCTCGGGCTACGAATGTTCCCCTAAGAAATGGGACACCACTCAATTACCATTTGCGTCACCATCCCTTGCCTCTACCTGGCTGCTACGTCTACAGAGGTGAACAACTGACGCAAACAAATGTAAACAAATGTCAAGGATTATTGTGTACCTCAGCTCGACAAAAAAACTAGCTTGTTTATACGTGAAAGTTCGATGAAAACGATAACGTCGGCTTAACAGACACAGCAACAACAGTTCATTAAAAGTAACGTAGAACATAAGCGTCATAATTGTAAACCATGCGAAACTGTTAATCGATAATTACAACTGCTGAAAATACATTTATGAGACTCCTTGGCTGGTCGATGTGACGCTGCCATCCTGATCCCAAAACCTGCCTGAGCTTGTAGGTGTACCCCTTCGTTTCAAGTCTGGTCGAGAGCTTGCTTCGTTTGAAGGGGTATGTAGCCCTCGGTCGTGGCTCTAGCCCTTGATCAAAATTAGAATCGGGACACCCCTTGCCCTCACATGAACGCGCAAAACCAAGGGTAGGGGTAAGACGAAGGGGTAAGACAGAGAAATGGGACGGAGCCTAAATCATACTAAATACAATGCAGTAATAATACTTATGATTTGTGCAGTATAAACACATATTACTAAAGGGCATTTCATTAAAGATTCATTATGAAACTTTCCTGGTAGAGGTTCGGCTAGCTACTTGTCGTAATCCAGATGTTTCGGCTTTGCCTGCAGTGTTCCACAATATGGCATAAACTTTAATTATCTCCATGGGGACCAGCAAGTGACTCCACCAGTCCAAGTTACAGGTCAGATCTGTGCAGAGGTGAGTCCGGTCAAAGTGCAAATGCATTTTTTAAATGTATTTTTAGCAGTAAAATAGTTGTAGTAAGTTAAGTTTGTTGCCATATTGTGAAACATTCCAGGCAAAACAATAAAAACACTAGAAAAGTTACCTAAGGTTTAATAATAACGAAATATAGAACATAATTTTAGAAAATCTACATCAAGTCATAACTAAAGTGTACTAAAATTTGAGATAGACTGATTTGAATTTTGGTTTTAATTGCAGTGTGAACATCTCCATCTAATTTAATCACCCACAGAAGGACAGGACCACAATCCCATCATCCTTTGCGGTGACCCCACATCAGTTAAAAGGGGTCGCTCCTCTGTGGCCATGTGACTTCTCCTCATTCAGCTCCTAATCTCCCCTCACCTGACCACACTGCTGGATAATCCTTCCATTTAAAGCACACGAGTCAAATATGCATAAAATCTTCTTTTCATGACAACTGGGTACCTTTTTGAACTTTCATGCCCCCATCCCATCATCTACTGCAAGACTAAACATATCAAACCAGATAAAACATTTAAAGTTTTCAAAATACTTTTACTATCTTCACTGGACTACAAAATATACTCTGAATCAAAACCAAATACTTGAATTGTTATGGTAAATCAGTGGTTCTCAAATGTTATTTCACCTAAGAAAATATTTGTACCATCAGATATAAATTATGTCTAAAATGAGAATACACCAGGTCTAAAAAAAAAAGACTAACCCAAAGGAGGACAACATTCAAAAATACAAAATTAGACGTTTCTGTTTTTTTTCTTTCTACTGTTTTGATATATAAGTTCAGTTGTCACCCTTTCTTACACCACCCTAACCACTTATCCAGACTTAGGCTACATCCACACGACAACGCTCCTGGATTATTTTTTTAATGCTGGTTGAAAAAAATTTGCGTCCACACACGTGTCAGATCAGTAAATATTCGCGTCCAGACGAAAAGCGCTGAGTGAAAACGATGTAATACATATACTGATATGTGGCGCTGTAACCAGGAAACAGCCAGAGCCACAGAAAATGTAACTCTACAAACAGCGCATGCGCATAAAGTCCTTTCTCTTCCGCAAACAAGCATCACGACGTTATCGCGACGTCAGCTGTGTTTTGCTTGTCCACACGACAATGCGACCCCCGGCGTTCTCAGATTTCTCCACTCTGGAACCTGGTTTCAAAAAACACAGTTTTCGCCCATCCAAAACACCTGCGCCGTGTGGACGAAAGGCCAAAATGAATAAAAACTTCTCAGTTTCCACCAAAAAAAACTTTGTCGTGTGGACGGGCCCTTAGTCTTTTCTAATTATCTGACTAGGATCATTGGACTCTTGGGGCGAGAAAAACTTAACACCAGTAAAACCTGTAACAACATTTGAAAACTACTGACCTGTACTAATGCATAGGATCGCCCAGCATGGAGCCAAACAGTCTAAGACATCAACAACAACAAGTATACCTCAGCCTTTCATTAGAAGCACAGGTAAATCCAACACCTGACCCCGTGGGCAAAGGTCGAAACACAAAGGAGAAGACAGAAGAGGAGGGGTTTAGCAGCTTAAAAAGTGATTCTAGCTTACAATTAGCACACTGATTAAAGCCTGGGAACAAAAGCCTTTCAGGAATGTGCATGACCATCCATCACAACAGAGCAACGACAAACGGCACCAGTGGAGAGAGGGGAAAGAAGCGGTCAGATTGCCTGCGTTTTTGCTGAACATGTAGAAATGGCGTATTTAAATAATTGACTCAGAAAGGGTTGAAAGACGACTGTTTTTCTCTCTCCTACAGCTTGTCTGCAGTCGGGAAGGGCACCAGCGCAGTGCCAGTACAAACAGTGACCCACCCATTTCACAGCCCATGTCCACCCACACTCCAACATACCACTGCGTACTACTACTACTACTACTACTACTACTATGGCCATAAGTAACTGCAGGTACAGACTATGGTGAGAAAATCATGCTACTTTTGAATATATGCGAGCCTTCCCGTCAATCCAGATGTTATCTTAAGTTTATATGATTTTGAGAATTGATTTATATGATGTTGTGAAAACAGGAAGTTAAGTGCGGCATCGTAAGAGTTATTTGTGTGGTTTGATAGCGTGAAGAAATGCAATCAGTCACTGTCACTCATTTGGTTCCCACGTAACAGGCTAACTAACTGCAGACTCAGACAAAACAAGACGCAATTCTCATTTTTATGCTGTAGTCGTAAAGTCAAATGCAGCTTCATTTTTACTGCGTGTGCCTATACATACAACACATTTATTCCATCATAAGTACTTCCTCATGTCACAATTCCTTAAAGGTGCACTGTGTAACTTTTCTGGTGGAGAGTCTGGAGATACTATCACTTTGTCTAATATACGGTATAGTATTAAACGTTTATCTCTTCATGGAGACCAAGTTACACGTCAGATCTGTGGAGTGGCAACCCCCGCTCACAGTCAGAATGTTTGTTTTTCTAGGTATTTTTGAGCTGTAAAACCATCTGTAATTGAATAAATATAAGGTAGAGCTGTTTACTGTCATATTGTGGAACATTCCAGGCAGAGCAATGATGTATCCACAGAAACAAGCAGGTGATAGACCCCACAACCAGAAAAGTTACACAGTGAATCTTTAATAAAAGCTTGTATAAATCTTATAACCTAGAATTTAAACTTTACAATAATTTCAGAAATTTATTAAGAACTGTGAAACATACTTACACAACAAAACAATATATTTCAGTAGATTCAAATGGAGTTTCAATAACAATTTAATTCAAAACAAAATGTAGAAACCTCAACTTCATCGCAACACAAACAACCGGTACATCAATGTAACTGTATTGCAAAAGAGACTCCGCTCTCGCTACTTAAACCTCCCCACAGCAGTTGCTCCAGCCTGCTCCTTTTACTCCTGTCCTACCTTAACCCGTACGAGTTTGAGTCTTACCTTCTGGCTCCTCTGTGGTCTCCTCGTCTTTAGCGGCGGCGAGGGGGGGCCGCGCTATGCTGAGCGACAGCAGAGACACCAGGACCAGCGCAGCCAGCAGCCGGGCCATTCCGTTAGAGAAGAGCCATACCCCCCCTCTCCACCTCCCCCTGGACACTGATCCCATCTGAGGGCGTCCGGCAAACCATCAACTGCTGGAGGCGCGGACTGTCACTCACTGGAATTCTGCCAATCACCTTCGAAAAGAGAAAGAAGTTGTTAAGTGGGAGTGAAACAAGGATTAACAACTCTATTTAAATGTATATTCACGAGTAAACAATTTGTCAGGTTTGATAACATAATTCATACACAAGTTTTCAAAATCTAAACTTGAACCAAAACCCTAACATTTTCTGTATATAAATATATGTAGGGCACCTTGATTATGGCAAAAAATGTAATCTCAATGATTTGTGTCAAGATTATTTCACAAAATCACTTATAAAGTTTGTAATTTTTAGTTTTGTTTTATTTTTGCCACATAATTCAGCTCGATATGTATATTTTCTTACTTACTTTCGAGATTATCCTGAGGTTTTTTTTTCATTTTCTTTTCTAGCCTATCCAAACATTTTTCTTAACACTTTCTTGTGAATGCTGAAATCAAATCCTCCACACTTCAGGTCCTCAGCCCGCTGCTTGAGAACCACAGAATTAGCCTAAATCAACAGCGCCATGATAGGGACGGTGTTACAAAATGCTGTCAAACCCGCTGTGCCACAGACATACCGAGGCACTGAGCCACCAGCGACGCATCACTCCAGCCTTTTTCAAACTATAAATTGTAGGCAGTGCACTGGTTAGTCTTTATGCAAACTAATTAGCCCGGCAAAGCTGCGTTAAGGCGGTCAATCACACTGCGTAAACCGGTCTCATGTCTGTGTGAGTCATCGCTTATTCAGTGATGAGGGCTTTTTATATGGAAATGTGGGATCAGCCAACCCTCACGCGGTGTGGAACCTGAATACCACTTTATTAGCTTTTCTAAATTGAACATACATGAAATATAGGATGGGATAAATCCATTTTGAGTGGGTATTTGCAACAGGTTAACCGCAATAGAGAATAGAGAATGGATATTATTTTGTTCCCGTGCGTAAACCTGTTGCTACATCCCTCCGTTTTTCCTCTTTGCCACTTCAATCCAACGTCCCTACTTTTGATTTCTTGACTTGATTATAACAGCCTTAAGGATATCATTGAAATGCAACACTGTTTTATTTGGGCCAGTCGCGCTCGCAAGTGTGCAAGCAGACATCTGCGGTACAAGCGCACACCACAGTCTCCAGAGGTTTGGTGAAGTCACGCTTCCCTGCGCTCCTTCTCACTCCAGCTGGAGAGATCGATTTGTGCAACCCGCAAATGCGCATGGAACAGACTGGGACTATGAGAGGAACTAGGTAAACATAACCTCATTTAAACAGTTTGAATAATTTATCCACAGTACAATGCAATACGTGCGAATTGACATTTTGGCCACAGAGAGATGGCCAAGACGCAGAGAAGTATGACAAAACAATGAATACAACAGCAAAACCACTATGGTAAACATACAAACTTTTTTTTAACAATGCATAAATATAACAACAACTATATTTTTAACAATACATATATATATAAACCAGTTTTACAGAAGATGAGACAACTCTCCAAACGCATGAAGTAGGCTACGCAGAACTGACACTACTACGAATTATACATTGCACAGCTTATAATGAAAGTAACAAATACAACTATTGCGGATGATAAAAAATATAAAAATAAAGTTCAACCACTCAAACCTTTGCAGATGTGTCCGCAGTGCCGTCGTGCGTCGTGACAGCGGGAACGCACGAGGTTTCCACACAAACACCGGTGCACCGCAACTTTCATTTAACAAAAAACAGCCTTTGAATGAATTTTCTTTGGCACTGATTAAATTCCTATTGAAATTCAAATCACTTGGCTCCCGTTGACAATGGGAGCTCATTTGGAGGCGCTCAGTGATTTAGGTCTCCGGCACCGAGCAGTGGAAAAACAAGTGCGGTCACGGGATAATTGGCAACGTAAATGCGACGTGGAAAATTAAGCCAAGTAATAAATAACCGGTACACCGTTAATGGGGTCTAAACAGTGGTGATGCAAGATGCTGCGTGGCGTTCTCCTACTGTAAACATCGATTCTTTTTTACTAACTTGCCCCAAAGTAGGCGATGCAAGATAATTAATTACCGACGTTTTACGCGTCCAGCGGGCTAAATGCACATTAATTCAAATTATCTGTGTTTTAAAGAAATTAAACTTCGTAAAGTCAACATGGAAAACTCTAGACTTTGATTGTTGCGTGTGGCGCTTGCACAAAACAAAAACCAAACGTAATAGTAGTATGCGTAAAAGTTCTCCAACAGTGCGTAACCGAGCGTAAATGTGGGACTTGAGGGTTGGGGTACTTACTTGTGTGAGCTAAAGTCGTGGAGGTATCTGTTTTGGCATGCACAGATAAGGGAGGAGAGAGCATGGGCTGAATTCACACACAGGAATGCCCCGACTCCACAATGCACCAAAAATCTCTACGACGCGCTGTTCTTTTGGGCTTTTCCACTCATAGAGCCGCCGTAACAAAAGTGTACACAGGTATAATCCAACTTCTGCTGCGAGTGTAGTCCAATGCCACGCAAAGAAATCCCACTTTTTACGCGTTATCCTTTGGGAACTCTACGGAAAATCTCGCAGCGCAGTCCCCTCTGAAACTTTGCTCCTCCAAGTTTCTGCTACATGCCCCGTCTCCACTTGTCAAAGCCGCACAGGGTCTGCAGACTGAGAGGAGAAGAAGGGAAAGAGACCAAAAGCGCGTAGCTGTCCGACGTAAAATGGCATAAAATCCTCGCGATGCGAACTGTCTCCGCGAAACGAGCGTCTTCCGTGCGTCTCTGCGTCTGCCAGCCCTCGTACTGTTCCTCAGACGCTTTGTCAGGTTTACGAGGTTTTTTCTGCTCCTTACTTCTCCACACACAGCCCTCCTCCTTCGCTTCAGTGGGTGTCATTCCCCCACGAGCACCCCCAGTTGTAATTCGAGCCGCTTCCTGGCCGCTCAGCCTTCCTCCGCCCATCAAACTGCAGCGCTGCCTCTGCCTTGACAGTCCCGCGCTCCGAGGTGAGGGCCCCGGCGCTCTGCCCCGGCTCTCTGCCCCAGCGCTCTGCCCCGGCGTTCTGCCACGGAGTACCGCAGTAAGTGCGCCCCCCAGCGGCTGGTACATGCAGCGGGTTCAACAAGTGTCCCATATGAGATCGGGCTATAGATTCAAGATTGTTTATTTGTCATATGCAGGATCAACATAAGGACAACACTACAATGAAATGCTTAGGATCAGGAGAACCTGTTGACTCGCTAAGATAGTCAAGAAGTACTAATAGCATGCAATAATAGTACATGGTAGAAAAGTGTTGCAAAAAGTGCAGGGGAAACAGCAAACCAGGACTAAATCAGGTCTAAACCAGGTCTAAACCAGGACTAAATCAGGACTAAACCAGGTCTAAACCAAGACTAAACCAGGACTAAACCAGGTCTAAACCAAGAATAAACCAAGACTAAACCGGGACTAAATCAGGTCTAATCCTTGCCTGGCTTACATCTGACCATATCACAAGTGAGATATGGTCTGGAAGCCACCTTCGAAATATCTCGTACCAGAGGTGTGGTTTACGATCGCCAACGGCGGTTTATTGGGCGTTACGAATGTCTATCATTTGGCGTATAGTAGCCCATAGCCAATCATGTCAGTTGTCAGATCAAACTACAAGCTTCAGTTTGTCACATAGTATGCGTCACCGTCTTTCCACCCCTCCCCGCTCTCTGATTGGCTCCCAGAATCGGGAGAGCTCGCTTGCCATAGTCGCCAGGCTGTCTTTCAGATTGGAATGAACGAAAGCAGCCTGGGATTTCCCAGGTTAGTCTAAACCAGGTCTAAACCAAGACTAAACCAAGACTAAACCAGGACTAAACCAGGTCTAAACCGGGACTAAACCGGGACTAAATCAGGACTAAACCAGGTCTAAACCAGGTGTAAACCAGGTGTAAACCAGCTGTAAACCAGGACTAAACCAGGACTAAACCAGATCTGAACCAGGACTAAACCAGGTCTAAACCAGGTCTGAACCAGGACTAAGGTGTGTGTGTCCAGACTGTGTGTGTGTGTGATAACATATTATCCTGTGTATTATTGATTACTGAATGATTATATGGGTTTTTTGTTATAAAAGCATTTCCATTTTAACAAAGTACGTTCTAATTCTGACCTGCCCTGAAACACCACACCACAGTGATGTCAGTGATGGGGGAGGGCTTAGCTTAATGTCAGGCAAATGAGTTCCTTTCTGTTCCACAAGCAGATCTTTAACGGGGAATTTCTCAGATTGTTGCCTTCAGAATGTGCTGCTTTCACCAGGGGGGTTGTTTCTTTCCGATAAATAGTATTGTCTTGTGGTGGCCATGCAGCTGAGAATGCAAGCTATGAATCAGATGGGATTTAGGATTTGCCATGTCTAGCAAGTCACCCTAAAATGGACTAGAATGCAGGAAATTGCATCTAAGAAATACAAAATTTTGTGGAGGAGGACCCCCACACCCCTCCCTGGAAAATATGTCACATAAATGAAAAATTTCACCATCCTTCCTGGTTTCATTTTACAACTCGACTACTGAGTATAGGTATTGCACGTGGGTTATTGCACAGATTATTGCACAGGTAACAGTAGTTTACAGTGAGGTAGTGACAAACATGATATGTTCATATAGAGCAGAAGCAGTAAACATATTTTACGCATAACGAAAAGTAGTTTAGTGCAGTATTATTTAGAGTTCAGTGTTATTTAGAGTATTATCCAGAGTGCACGTGCAGAACACATGTGGACAAACATAGGCTAACAACGATACCCAAGACCTGTTTGTGCTAGACTAAAGCATGTAGCATAGGGTTTCTCAATAATAAAAAAAACTCCTTTTGTTTTTCTGATACCTTATGAGGCATCAGACTGTACTGATTGGATCTATCCAGCCCCACAGTGGCTAAAAGGCTCCACTATGCTCATACCCTATGTGCCTGAAATAGACAAAGTGGTTTCTTACAATTACCTCTCCTTACATTGTCAGTCAGTAATTGTCAATATGTATTAAAACAGCTTACACATAAAGATCAAGATCTGTCCCTGAAAACATGTCTGGACTGAATAATGTCAATTTTTTTATTTTTTTCTGTACATTGCACCTAATTATGTTCTTATTTACTAGTTGTATCATCAAAAAAATAGGACCAGATGGAGAAAGGTGGTAGAATGCTTTGTTGGGTCACAAAATATGTATAATCACAGCACAGATGGTCTTCAAGGGTTAAGTTTAAATCTTAGCAGAATGTGGCCCTTTCTTAGTTTTGTAAAATGAGTAAGGTACAAACGTGAGACACTCTGACACATTTGTTTAAAAGAGTTTATTGAATAAAGCGGGACACCAGCGCACTTCAACAAACAGGCTGGTCTTTGCCATTTTAAGTAAGAGTTTGTAAAAAACCTTTCCAAAAGTCTGTAAGGCCAATCATGATCCAAACTTTTTCAGTAGCATGTCAACATTACACATATAAATACATGTTAATTCCATACAGATTATTATTTTATATATATTTATGACTGCAAAATACCTAAACCTGCTCTCAGATAGACCCCCTCTTAGACGCTATGTGAGTGTGACTGCATTTCTCAACAGTGAGAGTGCACAGAGGCCCCCTGTCTCTGCCCCCCACCGCCTCAAGCTGTCGCCTGCATTGGTTCAAGTGCTCTCAGTGGCAGAAGAAACTTTTATTTTTGGTGACGAAGCCTCCTTTTCATAAACGGGGAAAGGGAAACGTTTCTATTCATCCTCAAAAGAATCACTAACCTCTTTTTTCTGCCAACTCTGAATGAGGCTGTTTTTCGCCTTTCCCTCTTTTTCTACCTCTAACAGTAAAACCAATCCCATCGCACCAGCCCTGACAGTTCGGTCACGTTTTGGGGGTGAGAAGACACATTTTTCAAGGGTGACAAAATACCCCCTACTGTTTCTCTATTTTGCTTTATTCATCGCGCAACATAAGTCTATTTACAGTCCTCTAATTTATTTTTACATCGCGACAGACCTCAGAGCCCTTCACCGAGGAATCCATCAAACTCATAGCCCCAGTTCATTTCAACCCCCTTTTCTTGCTTTATCCCTCCACTGCACCAAAAAGAGAAGAATAAGAAGAAGAAAAAGAGAAGAGGCAGCCAGAGGAAGTGACAAGTTAATAGCTAGCAATCAGTGTCCTGGATGAGTGTATTGATTAACTGTCTATAGAAATCTTTGGAATAGTCGGAGGGCGTCTCCAGTGTTCAGCGTTAATGGGAGATAAGTGTTAATAGGTGTGGGTCTAACTTAAGGTGATGGTGGGGTTAAGGGTGCTGTGTGGCTATTACGAGAACCCCTGCTGGTATGCAAATGGAGCAGGCATCAAAATGAGTTTATCAAGAGCAAGCCATTGGTTGCTTTTTGTCCAGTGAGACCACAGCAGGAAGGATAATTGTAGAGTTTCAAAGTGATCGTCGTTTATGAATGGGATTTCTGACTAGATTACTTGGATGAAACAACAAAAGTGTCTGGAATAGCTGCATCTCTTAGTAAAATCAGCATCTCTACATGTATTACAGCCATTCCATTCCAGCGTCTGTTGAATTCCAACACAAACACAAAGCTGAGCTACTTCAGTTCTTGCACCAGGAGTGGAATAAAGTCACCCAAGAACAATGTGAAAGACTTGTGGAGAGCATGCCAAGACGCATGAAAGCTGTGAGTAAAAATAAGGGTTATTGCACCAAATATTGATTTCTGAACTCTTCTTAAGTGTAAACATTAGTATTATGTTGTTTTAAAATGAATTTGATCTTGTTTCTTTGCATTGTTTGAGGTCTGAAAACATGTATCTGTTTTGTTATTTTGACCATTTGTCATTTTCTGCAAATAAATGCTCTAAACGATAATATTTTTATCTGGAATTTGGGGGAAATGTTGTCACACAAATATGTTCCTTTTGCCCAAACACATGCCTGTCCAATCTTAGATGAATAAAACAAAAATACAAAATCTACATTGCATTTTATCACAGTTTTTCACTATTGATACTTTGCACATGATGTCATCAGTGTTCCCTGAGGGTGTGATGCTAACTGTAGGCTCTGCTATGTCTGAGGCTGAGCTTTTTTTTAACACAATCTGACCAGAAAGAGCTGTTTTAGTTGGAAATGCAACATGTGAGCTGATTTCTACCATTAGCCAACAGTCTTGAGTTTTTTAACTTTTTTAGACAGTGGTTGCTAATGTGTGTATTGTATCACCATAGTAACTGCTGAACATCCCACCATATAGATACATGTACTACACCCCCAGCGCAATGTCACTGCAGAGTATCAGTACAACACAGGCGTCTCAACCATTTAAGTTCATTCATTAAAGTAAATCAGCCACTGCACAGATCTCACTCAGTGTATTAGAGTCTCACAGTCAAGAGGTAAAGGTAATTGGTTAGATAGGCCTAGTCTTCAAATTAAATGTGTTCTTGTTTATTCAATAACCACGTGGTTGCAGTGTTCTGACAAAGGTATCCTTTTTGCGTTAGATTGGAGAATTAAATGAGTCTGACTAACACTACATAATCACATTCATTTATTATGAACAAGTGTAAGTAGAAATACTTACAAATTGAATAGAATATAATAATAGCTATTGCTGTAACTTTATTCTGATTATTTTCCCAAATAATGTGCCTACATTTCTACATTACATTGAGAATTGTATTGGAGGCAGATTGTTTAAAGGTCCCATATTAGACAAAAATGATTTCTGTGAGCTTTTTGTCATGTTAGAATGTTGTTACCTCATCAAAAACAAACTTGGAGTTGTGTTTTGTTTTGTTCTATTCACACATGTTTGAGTAATTCTTTATTATTATTCTGTCTACATCTCCAAAGCTCAAAATGCTCCGTTCCACCTTGTGATATAATTTAGTGGCGGTTTTAAATGTAACAGCTCCCTTTTACCTTTTGTTCAATAGAGAATGAAAACCTCAGGGTTGAAGTGATCCAAATGATTCTAGTGAAGATATATGGAGTTTTAAAACACAGTAGAGCACTTCATGGATTACCATATGACATCACAAGGTGGAACGATGTTTTCTGTTTGAGAAAATGTACTGTATATGCAGGATTTGTGTATTAAGTTGTTTGAATGGAACAAAAAACACAACTCCACATATGTTTTTGATGAGGAATTATATATACAGCTCTGGTAAAAAAAAATAAGAGACCACTGCAAAATTATCAGTTTTTCTGATTTTACTACAAATAGGTATGTGTTTGGGCAAAAGGAACATTTTTGTTTGAGTCTATAAACTACTGACAACATTTCCCCCAAATTCCAAATAAAAATATTATAATTTAGAGCATTTATTTGCAGAAAATGACAAATGGTCAAAATAACAAAAAAGATACATGTTTTCAGACCTCAAACAATGCAAAGAAACAAGATCAAATTCATTTTAAAACAACATAATACTAATGTTTACACTTAAGAAGAGTTCAGAAATCAATATTTGGTGCAATAACCCTTATTTTTAATCACAGCTTTCATGCGTCTTGACATGCTCTCCACAAGTCTTTCACATTGTTCTTTGGTGACTTTATTCCACTTCTGGTGCAAGAACTGAAGTAGCTCAGCTTTGTGTTTGTGTTGGAATTCAACAGACGCTGGAATGGAATGGCTGTAATACATGTAGAGATGCTGATTTCAGAAAAAAATGCAGTGGTCTTTTTCCAGAGCTGTAGATTATAACATAGACCAGAAAATAGCATAATATGGAGTCTTTAATGTAGCAACCCTTATATTATGTGTTCATCCAAAAAACAGCATTACTGTATATTATTCATGTCTCAACCCCAGACTTGAAGATTCAATATGTCAGCCAGGAGTCAGCTCATTTGTCTACAGTGGAACGGAAATGCAAAACAAGAGGTTGAAAAACAGTTCTCGTACAAAGCAGTTTTTGAGTTATGAATCTGTTGTGGGATAGTCATGGTGTGGCTTACTGATTCTGTGCCCCTCTCCTCTCCGCTCTCTCTCCTACTCTCCAGGCCACTTCCTCCAGTTGAAGTTTTCCATAAAAACAGAACTCCCTCCTCCAGTCTGCGTCAATGGGCCCTAACAGAGATATTCAGGCAACACAAAACTGCCCTGTTCTCCGCTGGGCTATCTGTCTCCCGGCCTCCAGGAAGGTACTGCTCTCCATCACGGACATTGCTGATATGTTTTGATTCCTTTACTTTAACTAGCCAGACTGCAGCTTTTCTATTTTTCCTTTAACATCTATCAATAGGCTAAGACTTTGTATTTGGTTTTCATGTTTTTTGAATTAATACTTTGTTTAATGGCATAGAACCTGTGTCATTTTTTATTCTCCAAGGGGTAGTTTGTGAAGAAAAGTTGAGAAAAGACTTGAAAAATACAGGAAGTAGAGCTGAATACTAAAAAGGAATCCCTCTATGCCATCAAAACACAAAATCCCATCCAAAATGCAGAGACAATTTACATACTGGGAACATATTTTTTGACAGTTTAGGCATCGATTTAACTAATTAAAGGTGTTGGCATGTGTTTTAATTAGTCAAAAATCAACTGTTTTGTAAAATTAGATTTGAGTTTTGACCCTTGTTTGCAGTTGTTAGGTAACAGTTATTGAATTGCCTCTCTACATATCATTTCTGCCGCCCGTCTGCAATCAAGAAGTGAAATTATACAGTAATCTCCACCAAAATTGTCAAGTTAGGGAAAAATGCAGCATCCCGAAGTTGTTTTGTTTCATTCAAATATCTTCTTGCAATATCATGTTTAGTTAGTTTAGTTCAAAGTCAGCTTTATTGTCAATGCTGCCATATGTGTTCAACATACAGTGAATCGCACTGGCCAAGCAGTGCAAAAAGACAGTGTACAAAATACAATATAAAGACAAAACAAAAACTTCTCTGACAAAATCTAAAATCTAAAGCAGTGCAAAAGAATAAATAAATACCTATTTACAGATGTCCAAAATGTGCGGTGTGCATCAAAATGTGCAATGGAAGATGCAGCAGTGAGATGTGCAGTAATATGCAATAGAATCAATAGAATGTGCATTAAAAGTAAAGATAAAATAAATGAGCAGCAGTAATAATTCCAACAGTAGTAAATAACAGTACAGCAGTAGTAAATTCCAGTAGTAAATGTGCAACAGTGCAATAGTAGTTCTTAGCAGCAGTTTTTTAAAGTAGGTAGGGTTTTTTAGGTAGTTAGTTCATCTAAACAGCTACCATTTACCTTTTGTTCAGTAGAGATTGTCAATTCCAGGCCTGAAATCATTCAAATGATTCAAGTGAAGGTGTATGGATTTTAAAAACAGTGGAGGACTATAAAATTAGGCAAAGGCAAGTTTATTTGTATAGCACAAGTCATACACAAAGTAATTCAAAGTGCTTTACATAATAAGAAATACATTAAAATCACAATACAAACAAATCAAAACATAAATAATCATCATAAAATTAAAAAGAGAGAGACATTAAATGAAAGAGAAGAGTGCAGAATGAAAACCTTTCAGTCATATGCACAGCTAATGAGAACTGTTCTGATTATAACATTATAACATACAGCTCTGGAAAAAAAAAAAAAGAGACCACTGCAAAATTATCATTTTCTTCTGATTTTACTACTTATAGGTATGTGTTTGGGCAAAAGAAACATTTTTGTTTGAGTCTGTAAACTACGGACAACATTTCCCCCAAATTTCAAATAAAAATATTATCGTTTAGAGCATTTATTTGCAGAAAATGATAAATGGTCAAAATAACTAAATAGATACATGTTTTCAGACCTCAAACAATGCAAAGAAACAAGATAAAAAAATAAATAAAAAAACATAATACTAATGTTTACACTTAAGAAGAGTTCAGAAAGAAAGAATATTTGGTGCAATAACCCTTATTTTTAATCACAGCTTTCATGTGTCTTGGCATGCTCTCCACAAGTCTAGTCCACACTATATTATGTGCAATCTGTGAAATACTCTACTTACACCTTATTTAATCCTACCTGTACCTTAGTATTTTATTATATTTTATTACATATTTTTAATTATATTGTTTACCTTTTCCCCTGCACTTTTTTTTACCATGTACTATTATTGCTGCTATTAGTACTTCTTGACTATCTTAGCAAGTCTACGGTTCTTCTGATCCTAAGCATTTCATTGCATTGTTGACCTTGTGTTGATCCTGCATATGACAAATAAACAATCTTGAATCTTGAATCTTGAAGTCTTTCACATTGTTCTTGGGTGACTTTATTCCACTCCTGGTGCAAGAACTGAAGTAGCTCAGCTTTGTGTTTGTGTTGGAATTCAACAGACGCTGGAATGGAATGGCTGTAATACATGTAGAGATGCTGATTTCAGAAAAAAATGCAGTGGTCTCTTATTTTTTCCAGAACTGTAGATCAAAAAATAGGGTAAGATGGGCCCTTTAAGATCTTTAGCAAAATCTTAAATGTAATCATATTAACTACATTTTAGATAAATCAGTTGTCCAACCTGTCCAGATTGACTTTAAAACATCAAACACTGGTGAGTCATGTCTTGTAGTGAATGTGAAACAAATGCATGGATCTTAGGAGGAGGAGGAGGAGGAGAGGAGGAGTCCGGAGAACAGGGGGACGCCTTGGGGTCTAATTTGAACCATACAGTGGCCCCTCTGTGCGAAGTCATGTGGCAGAAGCGTAACAGGACCCTCGGCTCAAATGGGACAGGCAGAGTTACCACACGCACCAAAGTGTTAGACAGATATGAATGGACCAAAGGGCTGAGAGGGGAGAGCAGTGAGAGATGGCGCCAAAACAAAATGCGATGTCAATGTTGTGGTATGTGCTTTTATACCCGTACCAACCAAAAGTCTGGACACACCTTCTTTTTCTATGTATTTTTTTTCTTGATGTTTACCACTTTCTACTTTTTAGATGCATACAGAAGACGTCAAAGATACGAAGCAAGATGTGTGGAGTTATGTAGCAAAGCAAATATTATTATCCAAATCCTTAAAGTTCCCACACCCTTTGCTTTGTGTCTCAATGAGCTTCTTGATGAAGTCTCCTGAAATGGTTTTAACTTCACAGCTGTGCCTAGTCAGGGTTAAGAAGTGCCAAAAGTGCAAAAGGGTGATTTTTTTTTAGAACACATAGAACATATTTTTAGTTGCTCTAAGTTTATTTTTGTTTCCTACATTCCACATGTGTCATTCCTAGTTTTTAAGAATCTACAATCTAAATAATATTGGAAATAAAGAAGAAACACAAAAGAAAGTGAGTCCAGGCTTTTCACTGGTACCATATATAAAGTGTAAATAAATTAAAATGTATATAAACTGCTTGTTACAGTGGTGAATTTAGTTTAGTTTAGTCATAAACATATATAAAAGTTCAAATATTCTTAGACTTTCTGGGCCAGTTAGAACCAGTAAATAGTCTTATAACATCAACATCAATCGGCGACATGGTGGCTGAGTGGCTAGCCCTCACGCCTCACAGCAAGAAGGTTCCGGGTTGCTCTGTGTGGAGTTTGCATGTTCTTCCTGTGTCTGTGTGGATTTCCACCGGGCACTCCGGTTTCCCCCATACAACCCAAAAACATGCTCCAGGTAATAGCCTCCAGCTGAGGTCCTGACCAAACCTAAACAATAATATCATGGAGATGGTCCGCGGGCGCAGTCATGTGCTGCTCCTGAAAAAAGGATGGGTCAAATGCAGAGAACAAATTTCCCTTTGGGGATAATAAAGGATAATAAATAAAAATAAATCTATGACCAGTTAGCTGAATCAGTCTCTCAGAATTGGCGCTGATATTTGGTCCTAGTATCGAATTGGTGCATCCCTAATCTGGACTAAACCAATCTACAATTAAGAAGTGAAATTATACAGTAATCTCTGCCAAAATTGTCAAATTAGGGAAAAGATGCAGTAACCCGGAGTTGTTTTGTTTCATTCAAACATCATCTTGCGATCTCGTGAAGCAGTAGTTTAGGTAGTTAGTTTATCTTATCTTACCTTTTGTTCAGTAGAGATGGTCAATTCCAGGCCTGAAATCATTCAAATGATTCAAGTGAAGGTGTATGGATTTTAAAAACAGTGGAGGACTACAAAACTAGGCAAAGGCAAGTTTATTTGTACAGCACAATTCGTACACAAAGTAAGTCAAGAGTAAGATAATTTACAGAATAAGACATAACATAACATAAATAATTATTATAAAATTAAAAAGAGAGAGAAAGAGACATTAAATGAGAGAGAAGAGTGCAGAATGAAAACCTTTCAGTCTGTTTCTGAGCCTGGACTGAGCCTAAACCAATGTATTCAGACTTACACTCAAATGTTATACAAATCACACAATGTACAAAGTATTATAGAGAGTCCTTAATATGTTCATTTCTGACATCATACATTCTCTTTTTTAGTTTTTACTTTTTTGCCATTTTGATTCGGTATTCGGATTCGCTATCCCCAAATAATGACCCCTCACCTTCTCATGAGCAAGTATGCGTTCAGGTCGTGCATTCATCTCGTCTAAAGCCCCTCACAGACCTCCCACTCATCTTCTGCCACGAGACATCTCCAGCCCTTCTCTTTTGAGTTCTTTAGGCATCACTCCATAAGTCATCGGGCCCTCCCCTCCAGAGCCACTGATAGGGCTTAAGAACCACAACGGGACAGCACCCTCATCCCCCTGCCTCCCCCTCAGCAGGTAACAGCGGCAGAGCTCGTGCAGGGAGGGGGTGCGCAGATTCCTCACATGCTTGTACATCTCAGTACTCCAGAGCGGGGGAATAGCTGGGATGCCTGTACAATGAGCTAGAGTCCAAAAGAGAAGGGGTAAAAGCGGATATTTACAGTTTGACAAGTTGGTCAATGTTTGTGTTGATGTCAGTTATGGTGCAATAAAAATAGTGTTATAGTGTAAGTGAAAAATAAAACACTTGAGTACATTTCGTTAAAAAAATAGACCAAACCAAACCAAAACCTGCCCACCGGACTAAACAAAAGACCTGATTTGAGACTACACTGGAGCTAATATGGGACAAAATCAGTGATAAAATGTGTCTATTTTTACTTTTTTATTTTTACTACATTAACTGGTGCGTTGAGATCTGGGTGGCAGATCTGCTTGGACTGTTGCCCCCGCGACCCGAATAAAACCAGATCAAGCGGAAGAGGATGAATGAATGAATGAATGAATGAATGAAGAAAAACATAATTTTATCAGATTTTTGTTGTGTGTTTACATGCCTGTGTTTACAGAAATCTGATCATCAAAAACACCTTGACATGTATCAGTTATTAATCTGATTTGTAGAGCAACTGTTATTTAAAAGACAAAATAAATGTTAAAATAACTTTATAACAGTTCCTCTTTCATTTTGTTTTTACTTTGGGTGGTTGTTTATTCAGTGCTACTACTACTACTACTAGTACTGCTACTACTGCCACTACTATTACTAACATTACCACTACCATTACTACTACTGCCTCTTCATTAAATACTACGATTAGTATTACTTCTACTCCCACTGTATACTACACTACTAATGAATAGCACAACTCTTTCTATTTTATTTCACACATTTGCCACATTAGTTTGCCACAGTTAACATGATGACATAAAGCACATTTTTTACTGAAAATATTGTTAGGTCTGATTGTGTTAAAATCAAATCCGATTAAAGTCTAATTTGAGTAAGAGAGCTTCAGACAGAGCCTCACACCCAGAGAGAATGTTGATGACATCAGGTGCAAAGTATCAATAAACAAATCAAGCACTTTACCTTACCTTATCCATATGTATCATTAGACTGTACTTTTGGACAGTGTGGTACAGCATCTACATTTACTACTACCGTCTGCTGTAGAAACATTTTCATATACACACTGTCAGAGATTTGAACCAAAATTCATTGCTTCTGACTCATTAAGAGTTTGTTTGACGCACTAGACTCCTCAGATATGGATGACTTATACATTTTACTTTCACAGACATTTGTTTCTCAATCTTTCGGTCCATAAAAAGTTAAGTCCACCGCCCACTACTGCTCAGAAGATTCACTGACGTCACTCTCTCTGACCTCACTGTAGAATCAATCTTATGGGGAGGTTCATTGGCGGGTGTTTGTTGCATTTTCTTGCACTGACAATCTGTACAACAGTATCATGCAAAGTTTTGCTGTCACGCCACTGCTGACAACAACTAGCATGCTAACAGCACACCGGCATTACTTCCTGGTTCGCGGATAATAAAAATGCTTTATCATTAGATGCAGACAATGCTCATTTTGACAGAAGAACGGCTTTTATAAAATATCTGTAATGGGGCAAGACATTTTTTTTTGTTTATGATATGACAAAAAAGGTACAGCCTCCTTTAAACGTCATATGTTATCCAGACTTGACTCTTGTGAGGTTGAGAACAAGTGGTATTAACAAGTTGTTTCTTCATCAAAAACATGCATGGAGTGTTTTGTTTCATTCACACGTGATGTCATGACAGAGTAGTTTTCAAGTGAACTCCTTTCCACACACCAAAAAAGCTTGTCCAAAATTTAAGATATAAACACATAAATCTATCAGGAAATGACTTAAAAGTAGTGAAATGATCTGTCCATGCAGCAAGATAATATTACATAACAGGTTATTTTAAAATAAACTACCTCTACCATAAAATTAAGCAGTTTCTGAACTAGTAAGTAGATAATAAATCTGAAAACAAGATTAATAACCTGATAGGAGTGTGAAAATCTTGGCCAGATCAGAGAATTTGCAGTGCAGGGCTGAACTCATCCAAATGATTATTGTGAAGGTGTATGGAGTTTAAAAACACGGTGGAGCGCTTCCTGTATTGTAACACATGACATCACAAGGTGGAACAGAGTGTTCTCTGTTTGAGGGAAGATCTCAAACTAAATATCCAGTGTTTGTGTGTTAAACATGTGTGAATGAAAAAAACACAACTCCAGGTGTGTTTTTCATGAGCAAACAACATTGTAACTTCCGCTACGTTTATTTGATGACGGTCTGAACAGAAGACGCAAAAGTGGCGTCGCGTCTTCTCTTTTTATCCAGCATTTAGACGAGTGTTTTCGGGAGGGAATCTGCGTGCATACGGTGACGCAAAAGTGTGTGGAATTCGATTGGGTATGCATGCCAGGCAGCTAGGTGGCGCTGTGACACATTATCACTATGTCCGCGCACATGCGTACAATCTTCCGTAGTTGATTTACTTAATTAAATTTAATTTACTTTACTTTTTAATTTTAATTTAATTTTATTTTACTTTATAAATATAAATATCAGAAATGGTGACACAAACACATCCACGACATCAGCAGATTTGACCAGAGTCAAGTGTAGACGAAAACGCTACGGCGGAGCGTATTCAAGTTTTCCACTTTGGAGGGCGGTTTCAGTTTTTTGCATTTTTAAGCCCCCAAAACGCCATCACCGTCTAAATGAAAGGCACTTCCGATAAAATATTTTGTCGTTTTTACCTGTAAGCGTTCTCGGGTAAACAGGCCCATAGATCAAAACCAGTGTAATATTGGTCCTTTAAATATGAAACATGCCATTTCATTCTGGCAACTTCTACTCATCAATTTCTCCTAATACGTGCCTTTGGTTAAAGAGTACCAGATTTGTACACTTCCTGCTTCCTCCTCAGGACCTGTGGGTTAGACATTAGTGCTGACTGTAAGATCGAACACAGCCCCCTGCCCTGGTTAAACTGGGGGGTAAGTTAATCTTTAAACCGTGCTGAAAACCCATTCAGACTGTACCCATCCCTCTGACTGACAGCTACTGAGGCGTCTGCTCTGCTGTCCCATAATCCTCTGCTCTCCCTTGCTGCCCCTAACACGCTACACTGATACTATCTTTAAATATGTCGGGACCTCAAAGCTACTTTCACTACATTTCAGGAGCAGGTGGTTCCTATTGTGGGTCTTTGCACCTTTTAGAGATGATCTGTGCTTGTCGTCTGGGAGATCTTTACAAACTGTTTCTTGTCACTCAGTTTGATGGACTATGTACTAAAGAGGCTTACAAAGAGATAGTATAGGAGCGCCCACCTTTACCACAGAGCATTCCCTTCATACACTGCATTCATTGTTTATGTATCGAGGGGCCCGGGCGAATAAATCACGAGGTCAGTGAATGGGCTGTCTGACCTTTGAACCCCGAGCCAAGAAAAGCCTCTGCTCTGTGTCCTGATGTCATCGACAAGTCATTACCAGCAGGTTTTCAACACCTCCTAAGTCCCGCCCCCTCGAACTGACGCAGGGCCACGATTGGACGAGCCTAAGCCGCAGGATCTAAATCACAGTTTGCACAGGCAGTTATAGACTTGACCTTGGTGAGATGCTCGGTCCCTTCCCCCTGTTCCCACATTTAACTGTGTTTATGGTTACTCTGTGTGTTCCCTGGGCTATACAGAAGCTAGGAAAAGTTATAGATAGAGTTACTACTGCTACTGCTACTACGACGGAGAAAGTAAAGTTTGCAAGCACTGATGAAGCTACTTGGGATGCTGCTATGCTACTACATCCACTATTGACCTAACTACTACTACTAACATCACTACTACAGGGCTCTCAAGTCTCACGCATTGAGAGTGTGACACATGCAATTCACACGCTCACACGCCACACATGGCATTTCTCACGCTGATTTAATTTTTTTTTGGTACCCAGAAAATCGGTCTGTGTGGTGTGCTCAGTTTATGCAGGCACCGCGCGTTTTCAGCAAAAAAAACCTCCCCCCGCCCTGCTCCCTCCTCCCCGCCCCTCTCAGCGAGTGTCTAAGCGCGCACTGCACTCTGTCAGTGATAAGGACAGCGAGTGAACACGAGGAATGACAAAACAGTGATGATAAAACAAACTGAGAACCATCAGGTAAAAACTTCATTTATATAACTGTCATTAGTTGCTTTGTAGTTTAAGTTTGCTCTTTAGACAAACAGTCTCACGGAGTTGGGCTTTTCTCGCATTTCTCTCTCATTTGAACACTCGAACTTTCATAGATTTTCAACGGAATGTGTTGATAGTGAAGCGTGGGGGGACACGGCTCAATATAGCGCCGAACGCGCGAGGGGAGCGGAGACACAGGATTACTATCGCAAGAACACATCATCAGTAGGGTAAAACTCACCTGTCTCACGACGGTCTAAACCCAGCTCACATTCCCTATTAGTGAGTGAACAATCCAACGCTTGGTGAATTCTGCTTCACAATGATAGGAAGAGCCGACATCGAAGGATCAAAAAGCGACGTCAACACGGCACAAGGCCGCGCCTCCCCCTCGGGGCCGAGCACGGGGTGATTTAATCCATCTGCGTGAAGTTGGCCCCCCATCTGGTCTGGTCCCGGTTTGGTCCGGGTCTGGACCTGGTCCGGTCCTGGTTTAGACCTGGTCTGGACCTGGCTTAGTTCTGGTCTAGACCTGGTTTAGTTCTGGTCTAGACCTGGAAGTCACATAGAACCAGAGCCCGCCCTGAGCGAGACCCCGCGGTCTTGCACCTTTCTCGGTCTGTTAGCTCACAGTGTCAGCCCCCCGGCTCTGGAAGTCACATAGAAGCAGAGCCCGCCCCGAGCGAGACCCCGCGGTCTTGCCCACCGATAGAGCACCTTTCTCGGCCTGTTACCTCACAGTTTCAGCCCCCCGGCTCTGGAAGTCACATAGAACCAGAGCCCGCCCCGCTCTTATTCCCGCTGAAAGAGCGTCTTTCTCTGGCTCTTAGCTCTAGCGCGGAACGTGCAAGGAGCGCGGAGACACGAGCAACGCGCTCCTCCAACGGCACTGCCATGTCCCGGGATAATCCTGGTTTAGTCCAGGTCCAGTCCAGGTTTAGACCTGGTTTAGTTCTGATCTAGACCTGGTTTATTCCAATCAGGACGCAGAACACAAATGTTACACTATATAAAAAAAATGTTACACTATAAATAAATAAAAAACCTTGGAACGGATCAGGCCTTTTCCATTGAAATAGCTACTCAACTTACGAAAAATTCACGTTACGAAACAACTTCTGGAACGAATTAATTTCGTAAGGTGAGGTACCACTGTACTGCCATGATCCAATATATGACTAGTGGTGCTTCTACTCCCACTGTATACTGGAGCGACTAATGAATAGTACTTGTTCACGTAGTGTGTGTGTATGGTTGTTTATCCAGCAGGTCTTTAGACATGTGTCAGTGCTTCTCTGTTAAACACCACTGGGTCATTGAGCCAAAGCATATGTTTTCTTAAGGGAGGATGAGGTGAGCCGGGGTTAACTATTTTGACCGTGAACGCCAATCTTGAGTTTTAAATTGAGCTGAGCAGTCTCCAGGGGGCTCACCTCCGCACCAGGGCCCATGACCTTCGACCCTATAACGGCCTCTGCTATGCATCCAGACACATAGAGACACTCATGCACAGACTGACACATGTCCCCAAGAGCAGAGGATGGTTTATTTAGTGCATATTTGGGCACTCCTTAGTCTTTTGTGATATGGGATAGACTGTTGAAGGTTACTGCTTGTAGTGAATACACTCCCAAAGTACATTTGTAATTATCCAGGATTATCCAGTCTCCTAAAAGTGACTCTGAAGTCAAGTCTAGTCAATGTGAAGCTAAACTATGTCAACCCCTGATCAAAATATTGCCTTATCAGCTCATCGATTATTATTGCAGACATTCTAATGACCAAATATGAGTCTATTCAGAATGGGAAATGGCCCTGAAGTCATTACAGGTGAGGGAACTAGATGGTTAGCTCAACTGGTAAGTCACTGACTTTCCCCCCAGGAGTTGTGGGTTCAAATCCCCCCCCGGGCAATGAGCTAACCAGTGTGGGTCCTTGGGCAAGACCCTTCACGGTACTGCCCCCTGGGCGCCGAAAAAGATGGCTGCTCACTGCTCCTGAAAAGGATGGGTCAAATGCAGAAGTCAAATTTCTCCTGTGTGTCACTGTGTGTCATTGTGTGTGAGACCAATAAAGGCTTAATCTTAATCTAACTAGCTTTGACATAGGGGGAGATTGCATTACGACTTTTAATTCGGGATAATTTCAAGATCAGTCCGCGGCACCTCCGCAGAAGACTGGCCCGGCTTCTTCTTTACCGACGGAGATAATGTCTACAGTCGCCTTCGTTGTCTGACCTACAAGGGGGCGTGGCCTCGGTCGGCTCCAGAAGCCGACACATCTCAACTGTTATTTTGAAATCTCGAGATAACAGTTTTGTTTTCTCGTGCAATTTTGCTTCTGTTTCCTTATTTACTTATTATTATTACTTATCTTGTCTATATGCACTTTTTTGTTCTAACTTTCTTTTGCACTTTTTGCAGTGAATTTCTCCTGTATGAGATCGATAAAGTTTTATCTTATCTCTTATCTTATTTAATGGTCCTGTATTAACCAAAATTGACTCTTGTTAGCTTTAAGCCTTACTATAATGTCAGCTCATCAAAAACATGCCAGGAGTGGTGTTTTTCTTTTTTTTATTCAAACGTGTTTGAGTAACCCTTTATTATTAGTCTGTCTATATATCCTAAGCTCAAAATGCTCTTTTCTATTGTGTGATGTTATTAGTGGTAGTTTTCAGATGTTAACAGCTATCTTTTGCCTTTAGTTCAATGTAGATGGCCGATTCCAGGGCTGAAATGATTCTAGTGAAGGTGTATCAAGTTTAAAAACACAGTGGAGCACATATTACCAGATGACATCATACATTTGTGTGATTTTGAGTGAGTGTTTTCTGTTTGAGAGAAGAACTCCTAACTGCCTAAATATGCAGGGTTTGTGTGTTAAACATGTGTAAATGAAACAAAACACAAATCTGGGTATGTTTTTGACGAGGAAACAAGATTATAAGAAAAATCAGAACCACATTGCAGTACCTAGATAAATTTAGTCTGTATCTTGGTCAGGGATGCCTGTCTTGAGGAGGAACCTTTTCTGCATACATCCGGTAAAAAAAAAAAAAAGCTCACTCTCTCAACTCTCTCAACTGCACTGTTTTTCTCCCACTAACATTTATTTTTACACCCTTTCTCCCCAGTTTTCCATACTGTACCGCTATGAACTCTTCACTCCTCCGCTCAGCCTGTTGCGGCTTGCCCTTCTCCTTCTCTTCTTTCTGACTGACAGATTTACATTGTTTTGTCTTAGCGTTCTGCGCCTGCAAGCTCTAATCATACACTGTTGAGCAATGACTTTATATCTCTCATCAACACCAGCTATTCCTCATGCGTCTCCCGTCCTGTTGCCCGTAGCGATGGCAGAAAGACAATGCAAATCAGACTAGGCCCAATAAAGTTTGCAATGTGAAATTTATGTTCTTGGGCTAAACCACCTGGATTCCCAATAGACAAAAGAGCCATTGAAGGAATCATTTATATACTGTAAAGATTATTCCTATACCAGTCTTGGAGCGTGGCCCAGAAAAGTATCGCCTTTATATGTAAACAGTAGTCTCATGGTTTGGGAAAGCCTGGCGTTATTCTCCATGAAAAAAACACGGGAGTACAAATAAATTAATCAAGTGTAGCAGCACGTCTCTGCAGTTGGGGTGCCCCGCGAGCGTTGGATCCATCAATCATGATCAAATCAGGGGGAAAATGGGCCTGGGCCAAATGGCTGAATAGATCCAACAGTGCAGAAGTGCAAAAAGTTCATTTGGAATTTAAATGAAGTTTGTGGTGAGTCAAAGAAAACAGATCTATGAGAGATAAACAGCAGAGGAGTGTAACTAGACACTTGTGTTTAAGCGTTACACAGGGGTTTCTCTATTTGGAAAGGCAATGATTTTTTATTGAAGTCAAACAATTTCATACAAGTGTTCTCGACTCTAAATGCTGTGGTTGTGGGATAATTTGATGTAGAAATAGAAGTCTATATATGGTGGAAATTGTTGAAGTAGGCAAGTAAAAATTCAATTCTTAGTACTTCCATAAGTATTAATGCAAGAGTCTTAGGCTGCGTCCCATTATCAATCAATCAATCAAATATTTATAAGGCGCTTTTCATACAAAATTGTAGCACAAAGCGCCTTACAGTGGTCAAGGTTTAGAAGATTGACCTTTATTGATCTCGCACAGGAGAAGTTGTTTCTATATTTGACCCGGGGACCATCCCCATGATTTTGTTTTGTTATTTATGCTTTGGTCAGGCCCTAAGCTGGAGGATTTTACCTATGGCGCATGTTTAGGTTGGTGGGGGAAACCGGAGTACCCGGAGGAAACCCACCCAAACACGGGGAGAACATGCAGTCTCCACACAGAAAGGCCCGGGCAACCCGAACCTTCTTGCTGTGAAGCATGAGTGCTAGCCACTCAGCCACCGTGCCGCCAGGGGAGAAAAAAAAAAGAAAAAAAAAAGAAAAAAGGAACAGGAACAGCAGCAACAGCAACAACAACAGCAGCAACAGCAGCAACAACAACAACAGCAGCAGCAACAGGAACAGCAGCAACGACAGAAACAACAGCAGCAACAACAACATCAACAACAGCAGCAGCAACAACAACAGCAGCAACAACAACAGCAACAACAAGAACAGCAGCAGCAACAGCAACAGCAGCAGCAATAGCAATAGCAGCAACAGCAACAGGAACAACAGCAGCAACAACAACAACAGCAGCAGCAACAACGACAGAAACAACAGCAACAACAGCAGCAGCAGCAACATTATGTCCCATCTGTCTTATCCCTTCCCCTTTATCTACGTCTTTGTCTTGCCCCTCGATATCGAACTGAGAGGGCTCGGGGTACGAATGTTCCCCTAAGAAGTGGAACGCCACTCGATTACCATTTGTGTCATCATCCCTTGCCCTCTACCTGGCTGCTACGTCTACAGAGGCGACAACAGTTGATGCAAACAAACGTAAACAAATGTCAAGGATTATCGGGTACCTCAGCTCGACAAAAAAACTAGCTTGTTTATACATGAAAGTTTGATGAAAATGATAATGTCGGCTAAACAGACATCACTACAATTAAAACCACAACAACAGTTCCCTAAAAGTAACGTAGTCCATAAGCGTCATAATTGTAAACCTGCTAAACTGTTAATCGATAATTACAACTGCTGAAAATACATTTATGAGACTCCTTGGCTGGTCAATGTGACGCTGCCATCCTGATCCCAAAACCTGCCTGAGTTTGTAGGCGTTCCCCTTCGTTTCAAGTCTGGTCGAGAGCTTACTTCGTTTCAAGGGGTATGTAGCCCTCGGTCGTGGCTCTAGCCTTTGATCAAAATTAGAATCGGGACACCCCTTGCCCTCACATGAACGCACAAAACCAAGGGGTAGGGGTAAGACAAAGGGGTAAGACAGAGAAATGGGCCTTAGTCTAATATAGTAACTTATATAGTAAAAGTTGCTTTACAGTTTTGTCCATTATTCTGATAGAAACAAGGCCGACAATCTGACCCTGACGTCAGTCACTCACATGTCACATTCACAAACTAAGCAATGTGGATAAAGTGTCTTGTCTAAGGACACAACAACAGTTTGCACTAGAGCCACTGCTCCCCCACTGCGGCACCTGGTATCCCCATGGTCTCCCATCCCAGTTTCATTCTGTTGCACACTTGAGAAAACACTGGTGTAGTGGATTAAGAGTGCTTTGTCCTTGCTCACTGTGACTGTTTTTATTGTGCCTTTGGGCAAGACAATGTCTGCCAGGTCTTTCATTCAGAGCATGTCTTTTTAAACATGGAGCATTAATGTGGTGACCTAAAATCCTTAAAGTTTACAGTCATTTGTACCTGAAGAGAGTAGCTGTAATGCTCTGTTTGCCTTTATAATTTACTGCACATGACAGACTCCATTTACAGTTAGCTTAAGCTGCTAAATCAGTCTTCGAATAATGGAGCCCTAACAAACCTGCACTTATTATTTTATTCAAATCATTGGGATCAAAGTGCAGAGAAACATTATTGTCCACGTTTTGTCTGTGCTAATCTTTGAACAAGACCTCTAATTAAAATGGAGAGCTTGTGCAGGCATGTAGTGAGGATCAAAGCAGCTCCTCGCTGTGATAAGATTTGGTTTGTAAAAAGGCGTCAGTAATGAAGGAAAATGACTGTTAATGCATTTGTCACAGCTGTTTATCCGTGTAAAGTAATATGAAAGTGACATTTTAGGACCTCAAATACCTACGTCATATGAAACTAAATGAAACAGCAGTTTTTTATCATAGTGTTTTGGATTTTGAGATTCAAAACATGCCCATAGCGATTAAGCGCTGGTTTGTTACATTATACTGGAGGACAAAAGTATATCTAGTACCTTTAAGAGCATGTTTATATTATTAGCCTTTTACTTTGTATTGGTGGGATAGTGCCTATGGTAAATATTTATGATTTAGTGCCAATGGTAAATTTTTTTTTTTTTTTTAGAAAATTACAGCAATTAGCTTTGTGTTTTAAGTCCTGGTGACACCAGTACAGACAATTCCATCCAAAATGCAGGTGCAAGTTACATACAAGGAACTGTTTTAACATTAATTTATGACAATAAAGGTGTCACATGATAACTGTTGTGTAAATTAGACTGACTTTGTAATTGCTATGGAATTAACTTTATATGTATGTCACATTTGCTGTCCATGTCCAGAAGTAAAATCATAAAATTCACCAAAATGTTATTTTCAGGCTAGCAAATTCTTAAATATAATGATGTTAACTAAGTTTGAGTTATTAGTCATATGCAATCCAGTAATTAAGTGCATTTGTATAGTGTCACAGGTATTTATTTTAAAATGACATCGCATTTTTGTTTATATAATTTGGAAAGAACATTGAAGGAAACTATAAGCAGCCTGATATTATAATGTTGTGAGCTAATAAAACCGTGATATCTTTATTTGTATACTGATTGTCTCGTGCTCGTAGGCGTCAAAAACAGTAGTCTGACATTTACGACGTGCTACAGCTCCATATAAAGCACATGATCTGTCACCTAATCTGTGCGACACAGTGGGAACAGGCCATTCTCAGCTCTATTTGCTTGTACCAGTTAAAGTTCACTGTGTTTTGGTGTTGTGGTGGGAAAGGCTCGCAGTGACAGGAGCAGTGAAAGTGAAGCAGACACACCTGTAAACCGATGCCTGGGAATCCTCATATTCAGAGCAGGCGCCACGCCCACGTTACACACAGATTCCGCCCACCACACACACCCCCTTCACACTGTCATCATAAACACAGTCTTGCTCATAATCAACCAAAATGATGTACAACTGTTATGAAAACATGCTGGAGTACAGAAGTCAAAACCACAGTGATTATTTGCCTCTACAGCTTCAGTTAATGCATGCTGCTGTGGCCTTAGGCAAGACACTTCCTCGACCTTCCTTGCCATGAATGTGGTTTGTGAACAAATTATTGATGATGGTTTGAGTGGTTGTTGGTGCAGATCGGCCGCCACATCTTTACATCTTTGTCAGTCAGCCCCAGGGCAGATACAGTAGTCGGATTGCACCAGTGAGTGTGGAATGAATAATAATAGTAATGTAATTTCATGTGCTTTGTGTCTTGAAAGATTCCTAGTATTATTTGAGTACTTATGATACTTCAGTTTTATTAATTTAATTTATCTTTAGTTATAGACTTGTGTACGTTCTGTTTAAAACAAAACACAAACAAAACACAACAATAACTGCACATTTAACATTAAACATTAAAAACAGACGTGAGATATTGTATTAAAAGTTCCAGTATCAAAGTACAACCAGATATGTGTGTGTGGATGTATAAAAATGATTTTTTTGAATGTTTTTTTTTTTAGAAATGGCATAGTGAGGGTTGGAATTTTATCTGATATGTATGCGCATGTGATTATTTTTATGCACTGGTCCATTACCCATCTACAGTCTCTGTTACAATATATTTAATTAACATCAACCTGTCCCGGGACTACAGGTGGAAAGTAGCATTTTTGCTATAACCTGGCACCATGCATCTTTATTTTGTTTATTTCAAAGGTCAATGAAATGTCGTGCACTGTCCCTGTGCAAATAAATAAACCATACCATATCATACTGTACAACAATAATACTGACTAATGTTAGAACCACTTGTAAAAGTTTCCGTGTGACTGTACAGTATGTGGGGTCAAAATGTGGAATGCTTTGGATTTATAGCAAAAGCTCTGCCAAACTATTCACAAATTTAAGCTCTTGTATAAAGACATGGTTTGGTCTGAATACAGAGAGAGATGACTTTGAATCATCAAATAGCACTTTTCTGTATCAGTTTTGTGCTTTGGTATCTGCTGTTGTCTCACCATCGTCAGTGTTATGTATGTGTGTTATTGTAGTTGTGCTTACCATTGGTGGTATGTTTACTTGTGGACTTTAAATGTTCCTGATAGAAACACCTTATGTGTAATTTATTGTCCCTGATCAAAAGTTGTTTTTTTGTTTTGTTTTGTTTTTGTACAAGAATGGAATTTGCCTTTGTTTTGTTTTGTTTTTGTGTTTTTCAACTGAACTGACATGGAAGTTAAATCAATAATTTAAGTTATGTTTTGGAAGACAGGGGTGGGATTCAATAAGTTTTCTTCTTCCCACTCCTTTTCGAGCAAAAAACAAATGTATTTGACTGTATATTGGTTGCATGTATTTATTTCCTTGTGTTGACCTGCTCGAAATGAATAAATAAATGAAAAGAAAATGAAATGAATACATCTATTATTACTACAAGCAAGACAACCACTGCTCCGACTAGAACTTCTGTATCAATAAAACCGTACAATTTTCTGTCAATTGTGTGTTTTAACTAAACTACTTGAATAGAAGTAAGTCGTTGTAATGTGAGAGCATGCTACTGTCTACTCTCCACCATCTCTCTCAGTCCTGAAAAAATAAAAAGGCAGTGATGAACTTTTTGTCATGTAAACTCACACACTATCCATCATATTTATTCATAACCCATTTTCATATTTCCACCTCGCTCCTGACAGCCCGCCAAGGTGAAAAATCCACTATTAATTTTGTCCCAATAAGGCTTTTGTTCTGGTGCGTTTGACGATCAATACGGTGCTGTCAGGAGAGTTGATAGGTGGAGAAATGGTGGACTGCGACCTCTGACCCCGGAGCTTTGAGCCCAGACAAAGGTGGAGCAGGCTGGGGCTGTGTGCAGTGACGACGGGGAGGGGGGAATCACACCCCTGACTCAATAGATGAGGCAGAAGCAGCATTTTGTATTTGGAGTTGATTAATAGTTGTGGAGAGTGGAATTGTAGCCAAAGGCGCCAAAATTTCTATAGACCAACATACAATAGGCCTGTGCTCACATTTTGAACTTTTTTACATAAGACATTGACTCACTCATACACTTTTATCTACAAGGCCATGCTTGCGCTACTGCCCTCCTACATGTGTAACTTAATCACACAGAGAAGTGAGAATTCTTATGGTTTGCGTTCAAATGATCAGTTGTTGCTCTCTGTTCCGTTTGTTCACACAGAGTTGGGGAAAAAGGGCTTTTGTCTTCTCTGCCCCCTCGACATGGAACAAGCTGCAAAAGGACTGGAAATTAACAGAACTTATCTCATTGAATGGCTTTAAATCCAGACTGAGAGCACTTGAGACAGTCTCCCTAAATTGTATCTATTTTAACTAATTTGTATGTCATTTTAATTGTGTTGTAATTGTCTTTTTTACTGCCTCTTGTCCAGGGCTCCCTTGAAAAAGAGGTTTTTAATCTCAATGGGATTTCCCTGGTTAAATAAAGTTTTTAATAAAAAAAATAAATTAAAAGACCTGTTATTACTGGAACAGCTAAAGGAGCAACGCTACTTTTCGTCTGATAAAAACTGATTGGTTTATTGATTGGTTGGTCATTAATCTTGTATTTTTTCAGGCCAGGCGTGGGGTTATTTCAGTCAAAAGCAATAACTGGGTGAAGGTCAGTTTAAATTTAATCAAGCAAGCTCTAGAAAAAAAATAAGAGACCACTGCAAAATGATCAGTTTTTCTGATTTTACTTATAGGTATGTGTTTGGGCAAAAGGAAAATTTTTATTTGAGTTTATAAACTACTGACAACATTTCCCCCCAAATTCCAAATAAAAATATTATCATTTAGAGCATTTATTTGCAGAAAATGACAAATTGTCAAAATAACAAAAAAGATACATGCTTTCAGACCTCAAACAATGCAAAGAAACAGGATCAAATTCATTTTAAAACAACATAATACTAATGTTTACACTTAAGAAGAGTTCAGAAATCAATATTTGGTGCAATAACCCTTATTTTTAATCACAGCTTTCATGCGTCTTGGCATGCTCTCCACAAGTCTTTCACATTGTTCTTGGGTGACTTTATTCCACTCCTCAAAGTTCAAAGATCAAAGTCAGCTTTATTGTCAATTCTGCCATATGTGTTCAACATACAGTGAATCGAAATTTTGTTTCTCTCTGGCCAGGTAGTGCAAAAGACAGTGTACAAAATACAATATGAAGACAAAACACAACAAAAAACTATCTAAAGACAGAGATCTAAAGTTAAAACTAAAGTCTACGATCTAAAATCTTAAAACAGTGCAACATAATAAATAACCTATACTATATACAGATTCCAAAGTGTGCAGTGTGCATCAAAATGTGCAATGGAAGATACAGCAGTGACTTGGTCATGTGCAGTAGAATGTGCATTAAGATAAAATAAAAATAAATGTGCAACAGTAGTAATTCTAGTGCAGTAACAGGAGTAAACAACAGTACTAAAATTCCAGTAGTCAATCTGCAATAACAGTAGTAAACAACAGTGCAACGGGGGTAAAATTCAATAACAGGAGTAAACAACAGTACTAAAAATTCCAGTAGTAAATGTAAATGTGCAATAACAGTAGTAAACAACAGTGCTATTGCACATTTACATTTACTCCTGGTCCAAGAACTGAAGTAGCTCAGCTTTGTGTTTGTATTAGAATTCAACCGACGCTGGAATGGAATGGCTGTAATACATGTAGAGATGCTGATTTCAGAAAAAAATGCAGTGCTCTCTTATTTTTTTTCCCAGAGCTGTATATATATTTTTGTAGCTTTTGATTTTTTTAGGACCCACATATAAATGGATGGATATATATATATCCATCCATGGGGGTCGGTCTGTCTCTCTGTCTGGACCGTTGCCTCTGTGACCCGAAAATATGGAAAAAGCGGAAGAAAATGGATGGATGGATATACGAAAATTCAGGTCATTGTTAGTAGGGTGTATTCAGTTAATATTTTATATGTATCAACGCATTTGTACTAATGATGCTGATAATGAACAGTAATTAAGTGTGTCAGTGGGGGAAATAGTTAATGGCAAAATAATAAAATACAAACAAAAAAAATTGAAAAAAGAACCAATATTGCCATAAACATGTCGTAAACTATAGTGTTACAAAAGGCAAAAATACCACATTAATTGATTTTACATTAGAGACCAGACGCAAAGGAATTCTTGTGACTAAAATTAAAACATGAAAAATACAAAAGATATTTTAAAAAAGAGGACTCACTCCAACTGTGCATATTCAACACAGAGAGCTACAATTTCCCCATCGTCTTCAAATGTACCATTCGTGCTAATGTTACCAATCGGTGTTCTTTCATTGAGTTTTATTTAAAAAGAGGCACATCCATCACGAAGTAAACATTAACCAGGTTTAACAGAGCTGTGGAGGAGAGGAGGAAGAAGAGGAGGATGGGGAGGGGGGTCTCTTCTCGGAGAGAAATGGGCAGAATGACAAACAGAAACCCTCCATGAGGACACAAACTCAGGCTGAAAGGACTCAAGATTAATGTAACAGGAAGTTCCCACTGAGCCACAGCGCTAATATTGACCACTGCTCAAGCTGCAGTATTTGGAGAAGTATTCCAAATTAATGGTGCGCTGCCTGCAAGTCTCCATGGAAAATGCTATTGCTGTGCCCATATTTCACTGTATGCCTTTAAACTTGTCTGTCTCCATGATGACAAGCCGGTGATACCACAGGGCCAACTTACAGGTCAGATCTTTGGAGAGGCAACCCTGCTCATAGTAAAAAGTAATGTTTTAAAGGTACAGTATATTGTTGTATAAATAAAAAGACCTGAACCTGAATATATGTAAGATATACAGCTCTGGAAAAAAATAAGAGACCACTGCAAAATGATCAGTTTTTCTGATTTTACTACTTATAGGTGTGTGATTGGACAAAAGGAACATTTTTGTTTGAGTCTATAAACTACTGACAACATTTCCCCCAAATTCCAAATAAAAATATTATCATTTAGAGCATTTATTTGCAGAATATGACAAATGGTCAAAATAACAAAAAAGATACAGGTTTTCAGACCTCAAACAATGCAAAGAAACAAGATCAAATTCATTTTAAAACAACATAATACTAATGTTTACACTTAAGAAGAGTTCAGAAATCAATATTTGGTGCAATAACCCTTATTTTTAATCACTGCTTTCATGCGTCTTGGCATGCTCTCCACAAGTCTTTCACATTGTTCTTGGGTGACTTTATTCCACTCCTGGTGCAAGAACTGAAGTAGCTCAGCTTTGTGTTTGTGTTGGAATTCAACAGATGCTGGAATGGAATGGCTGTAATACATGTAGAGATGCTGAGTTCAGAAAAAAAATGCAGTGCTCTCTTATTTTTTTCCAGAGCTGTATTTAGGAGGCCAGGTGATTGAAAGAACGTACTATAGTTTTGAAATGCACAAAGGAGAGATGTGAATATTTGAGTTGAAAGTTGCTGAGGTTTTGACGTGGAGAGGTGAGTTAAGGATGTGGTGAAGGAGGATACACGTTTGGACAGACAGCAGGAGGCACATTATTTATTTACGTGTACTTGCTATCACCACTTTTGAGCAAAAACTATTTTTTGTTCTTAGTTGAGTTTTTGTTGTTGAATAAAAATATATATAGCTCTAGAAAAAAGTAAGAGACCACTGCATTTATTTCTGAAATCAGCATCTCTACATGTATTGCAGCCATTCCATTCCAGCTTTTGTTGAATTCCAACACAAACACAAAGCTGAGTTACTTCAGTTCTTGCACCAGGAGTGAAATAAAGTCACCCAAGAACAATGTGAAAGACTTGTGGAGAGCATGCCAAGACGCATGAAAGCTGTGATTAAAAATAAGGGTTATTGCACCAAATATTGATTTCTGAATTCTTCTTAAGTGTAAACATTAGTATTATGTCGTTTTAAAATGAATTTGATCTTGTTTCTTTGCATTGTTTGAGCTCTGAAAACATGTATCTTTTTGTTATTTTGACCATTTGTCATTTTCTGCAAATAAATGCTCTAAATGATAATATTTTTATTTGGAATGATAATACAGTGGTACCTCACCTTACGAATGACCCAACAAACGAAAATTTCAAGTTACGAAACGCCTTCACGGTAAATTTTGGTCTCTAGATACAAAAGAAAATTCAAGTTACGAAACGCGAAATCTCAAAAATTCAAATAATGCGCGCTCAGCCACACACATTATAGCTTTTCTCATACTGGATTTAAACCCCTCTCACACCTGTCCCCCGTTCAAACCCCCAAACCCCCACAGATTCCCAACAAAACGTATCAATAGTGAAGTGTGGGGGGAAGCGGGAGGGGGGAGAAGACTGCGCGCAGACATGTGTGATAGCACAGCATGACCCGGTGCGGAGCTGCCAGCAGGTCCAGACCAAGGTCTAAACCTGGATAGGACCAGGACTAAACCTGGACCAAACCAGGACCAAACCCGGACCAAACCAGGACTAGACCAGATGGATTATTCCTGTCTATTTCCTGGTTTCGTTTCGAGTCACAGCTGAGGGGAGCAGCGAGTAGGACAGCACGCAGTCTGAGCGCATGAACGCATGAACGAGACCCATGCAAGAGCCGCGGTGGTCTAGACTAAACCAGGACTAAACCTGGACTAAACCAGGAGGAGCCGCAGTGGTCTGGACTAAACCAGGACTAGATCAGGACTAGACCAGGTGGACCAAACCGCCGTGCGCGCGTCCACCCCCTGGCCTCGCCTCGAGCCACAGCCGAGGCGAGCCGCCGCTCACACGCAAGAGCCGCGGCGGTCCAGACCCGCTCCAGACCTTCCCGCGTAAGGTGCTCACAGAGCAGCATGGATAGAACTGTGAGGTCGGCCTCTTCAAGACCTCCAGGCCGGTGACCGGGACAATCCCCGGACCCATGCCCGCTTAGGGAGCTCTTAAGGCGGGCTGGCAGTGTCCCCCTGGGTCCCTGGATGTCTGGGGCTCCGTGCCTGGCAGGTCTAGAGCAGGTCCAGACCACACTATAAAAAAAAGTTACACTATTAAAAAAAAAAAAACTTGGATCGGGGCCTTGGAACGAATCAGGCTTTTTCCATTGAAATAGCTACTCAACTTACGAATTTTTCACGTTACGAAACCACTTCTGGAACGAATTAATTTCGTAAGGTGAGGTACCGTACTGTATTTTTATTTGGAATTTGGAGGAAATGTTGTCAGTAGTTTATATACTCAAACAAAAATTGCCCAAACACATACCTATAAGTAGTAAAATCAGAAAAACTGATAATTTTGCAGTAATCAGTGCAGTTATTTTTCTTCCAGAGCTGTATACTCTATATTTACTGTATATTGTGGCCCTTGCCTTCAGACTAGTTCATTTTTGGTAAACATGAGGGCTTAAATAATCAAAAGTGCATAGCTTTAGCTTAATGATAATGATTTAATTTTTTATAGCATCTCATTAAACACTGTGGTTACAAACATGTTTTAACGCACAATTCTATTTTCTTATAAATATGGGTATTGTTTGTGAACAATCAGCTATGTACAAATAATAGTGCAGAGACAGACCTCTTCTTTTTGTAGCCTGATCTGATTGAAGAAATGTTTGTGTTGCAATTTGCATATTTGAAACCATAATATTCATGACATTGCTGTAAACCTCATCACAACAACGAGTCATTTGTATCAAAATGACTTTGCAGCGCTGCCGAATCCTACGAGCGCCATCGCTAAAGAAAATAACACTGAAGAACGAAGGAAGTACAGACCAATGGCAGTGAAAACATTGCTCAAGCATGCACAAATCACTCCAGATACAACTTCAAAATCCTAAAAGAGAAGGGGAAACAGCTATAACATTGGTGAAAACAATGAAAAGTCCATGTTGCTTAATAGGTCTGCTTTAATGATAACTTTTGCTTGCCATTGTTCAGAACATGTGTGTTTGATTGACTTGCACAGCCCTATTGTGTACTCCCTGCACTTATTTACTCATTTTGACATCACACACTGAAACAAACAAGAAATAGTGCACTGAGTAGCATTTATTCTGTGGTCAGAGGCTGCCCACATCCACAGTAACAGAGGATGCGGTTAGTATCTTTTTCACTGGAAATACAAGTTATATATTTATATCAAATCCTGTTTTAATTCAAACCCCATGTGCTTGTATGGCTGGTCTATAGTTTAAAAAAGGTAACTGGTTAAAGGACCCATATACAATATTATAACATAGATCAGAAAATGGTGTATATTTTCTGAACCTTGTTATAATATTGTTTCCTCATCAAAAACATACCCGGAAGTTGTGTTTTGTTTCATTCATGCATGTTTAACACACAAACCCTGCATATTTAGGCTGAGTTTTTCTGTCAAACTGAAAACACTCACGTCTCCAGCTGTGGTCCTGACCAAGCCTAAGCAGTAAGCTCATGGAGATGGGTCCCCGGGCGCAGTCATGTGCTGCCCACTGCTCCTGAATAAAAGGATGGGTCTTGTTGTTGCTGTTGTTGTGGTTGCTGTTGTTCTTGCTGTTGTTGTTGTTGCTGTTGTTCTGTCGTTGTTGCTGTTGTTGCTGCTGCTGCTGTTGTTGCTGCTGCTGCTGTTGTTGCTGTTGTTGATGCTGTTGCTGCTGTTGTTGCTGCTGTTCCTGTTTTTTTTTTTTTTTTCCCTGGCGGCACGGTGGCTGAGTGGCTAGCACTCATGCTTCACAGCAAGAAGGTTCGGGTTGCCCGGGCCTTTCTGTGTGGAGACTGCATGTTCTCCCTGTGTTTGGGTGGGTTTCCTCCGGGTACTCCGGTTTCCCCCACCAACCTAAACATGCGCCATAGGTAAAATCCTCCAGCTTAGGGCCTGACCAAAGCATAAATAACAAAACAAAATCATGGGGATGGTCCCCGGGTCAAATATAGAAACAACCTCTCCTGTGTGAGATCAATAAAAGTCAATCTTCTAATCCTTGACCACTGTAAGGCGCTTTGTGCTACAATTTTGTATGAAAAGCGCCTTATAAATGTTTGATTGATTGATTGATTGAAATGCAGAGGACAAATTTCCCTTCGGGGCCAAATAAGTAGTATAAATAAAAATTAAAATAAAAATAGTCATGCCACGTGGTAATACAGGAAGTGCTCCATTGGGTTTTAAACTCCACCTTCACTAGAATCGTTTGGATGATTTCAGATCTGGAATTGCTAATCTCTACTGAACAAAATGTAAGAGGTAGCTGTTAACTTGAAAACTACCACTTCATGACATCACAAGATGGAAAAGAGCTTTTAAAGATTTGGAGATGTAGACACAATAAAGCAGGATTACTCAAACATGTGTGAATGAAACAAAACACAATTCCAGATATGTTTTTGATGAGGTGACAACATTCTAACGTGACTAAAAGCGCACAAGAGACCACACGTTGACAGATTTGTAAGCAGTACACTTTTAACCTGTTCTAAACTGGGTAAGTCCTACATTATTTCTGGATTTAGTTCCATTGTGCTGTGTCTGTGTGGAAGTGTGCACAAGCATCAGAAGTTGTCCAACCTTTGCCCAGTCTCTTTTCTTTTCATTGTCACATCAATCATTCATGGATTTATTTGGTCCCATTGAGTCTGTATTGTGTAATATGTGTTTGTGAATGTGATTCTTGTTGAAGGTGAAGGCACCCTTCACCTTCACCTCTGGGTCAGGGCTAAACTACAACCTCGTCCCATTATAGGAGACACAGGGTCCCCTCTCCACGAGACAATAGAGCACCCACCAGCCCAGTTTAGAGAGAGGGCCTGTCTGCACCCTAGCATGATTTCTGTTAGTGTGACAAAGACCACAAGTCAGTTTGGTACATGTGGTTTGCAATTTTTCCCTATATTACACAAAACTGACTCTTGTGAGCTTTACCCCATGTTAGAAAGGTGTTACCTCATTTAAGCCTTGACCTTGAGTTGCGTCATTCACACACGTTTGAGTAACTTTTTAATATTAGTCTGTCTACATGTCTAAAACTCACAGGGCTCTCAAGTTTTGAACGGGGTCGTGCGAGTGAACAATTTTTCCCGAGGAGCGGGGGGGTGGGGGGTGGGGGGGGGGAGGGGGTGGCTTGAAATGCGTGAGAAATGCCGTGTGAGCGTGTGAACACGTCGAATTGCGTGTTGAGAGCCCTGTTTGTCTAAAGAGCAAACTTAAACTACAAAGCAACTAATGAGAGTTATATAAATGAAGTTATTACCTGATGGTTCTCAGTTTGTTTTATCATCACCGCACTTTGTCAGTGCGCGCTGAGAGGGGCGGGGAGGAGGGAGCGGGGCGGGGGGGAGCGGGACATTTTTAACGGATTCATGTAAGAGTCTGGTTAATGCACCGGGCCCGTGTCTCACCACGTCTCACCATGGGCAGTTCGGCTCTGGGCCGCGCGTATTCCGCGCGTAAGTCGTCGGGGGGGACACGTTACGCACAGACGGAGACACCGGGACCGGAGTCGGTGCGTCTCAGAGGAGACGTGGCACCGGGACTGAGGCTCAGGACGTGCCCGGGGGACGGCGCGTCTGCTCCGGCCTCCGCTCGGACCGCACAGTCGGGAGCAGACGCGCGGTCCCCTGCTCGCCCGGAGCAGGGGGAGGGCGGGACGGGGGCGGCGCTGAAAATGCGCGGTGCCTGCATAAACTAAGCCACACAGACCGATTTTCTGGGCACAAAAAAAAAAAAAAAAAAAAAAAAGAAATCAGCCTGAGAAATACCATGTGTGGCGTGTGAATTGCGTGTGTCACACTCTCAATGCGTGAGACTTGAGAGCCCTGAAAACTCAAAATGCTCTGTCCCACTTTGTGATGCCATGAAGCGGTAGTGCTACATTTTACCTTTTGTTCAGTAGAGATTAGTAATTCCAGGGCTGAAATTATCAATCAATTATTCAAAACTGTATTTATAAAGCACTTGTCATACAAAAAAAATCTAACACAAAGCGCTTTACAGTGATGAAAAACAACCCACATTTCCGTCAACCCACCCAACCAGCCCCCCACAGCTGCCCGACACCACACAACCAAACAACCCAAACAGTAACACACACTAACATACTAACATGCTAAAAGAGATCAAACTACACATAGTAAAAAAGTAAATAAATAAATAAATAAAAACGATAAAAACACAATACTCGTATTACTGTATGGCATTTGTTTGAGAGATGTATGTATGGTTTGTGTGTTAAACATGTGTGGGGAAAAAAACACAACTCCACATAATGTTCTTGATGAGAAAACAACATTATAACTCAGATCAGAAAACAGAGTTATATGGGCTCTTTCATGTTATGGCATAGCTCATAAAGTATTGATCAGAATTTATTATATTTTGTGACTGGTTAGCAAAACTACAGTGCAGAATTACTCAAAAATGTCTTGTCTTTGAAACAAAAGTTGCCAGTTCAGTTCCAATTTATTGTGTCCTTGGGCAAAACACTTAAACTCCCTCATATACATGGGGTGTGAGAGTGATTGATTGGTGGTGGTTAGAGAGATCATTAAAACTGACACATCTATTTCAGTCAGCCCCAGGGCAGCTATGGCTGTATAGATTTTCGAGAGGGCATTTTTGCCTGATATTTGACTAAGGACCATGTTTTTGCAAATAATTCCACTTTATACTGTATGGGTCTAGACTAACCCAAAACCTGAAAGCCATTATTAAACTCTAAATCAGCTATGCACAAATCAAAATAATGATTTTTCAGAATTAGGGCTCTTTGTAACTGTATCTTTGTTACGAATCTGACTTGAAGACTTAACCTTGTCTCATCTGTGGCCGCTGCAGGATGTCTCTCTGGTCTTCATCATTTGACCTTCTTCACTTTAAAGCAGTCTTTGAGCTCCACTGCTTTCTTATGAGACGTGAAGGGGCCACAGCTACACCCTCCCTCCTTCTCTCGTTTGGGGCTAGGAGCTTGATACATTCTTAAGTAAAATCTTACATTTTCCCCTGATTTTTAGCTAAACTGCCATGCATGGGCTCAGCTCAGATTACACAAGATACAGCGTAAACACCACCTTTCTGTCCATGTGGTAAAAGCCTATGTTACATCATTGCTCCTGTGTATTCTATGTAGTGGGACATAGAGGCACTGGTGATGCTGGTGTCGTCTTAGTTAAGGCTGGAAAAGAGTTGGTCACATTCATTATATTACAATATCAATTACACTGTAGCACACAAAGTGTAGTGTAATTACATGATAGTTTCAAAGTTCAAAGTTCAGCTTTATTGTCAAAAATCATATGTACAGGTTGCACACACAGGATTTGAAATTGTAGCACCCCCTAGGCCCAGAGTGAACATAAAACATCTGACAAAGAAAACAATAAACACAATGACTAAAACGTCACATATACCCGTAATACAGTATATAGTAAATATAGCATATAGTAAAAGTACAGTAAACATGTATATAATACAAATTGGTAAAACAGAATGTGTAGAGTAATAAAACTCAAATGGTGTCATTTAAGCAGCAGTGTCAGTGTCATTTAAGTGTTTAAGCAGTGTGTTTAAGCAGTGTTATTGGGGGAGGGAGGGCAGGGAGAGAGTTCAGCATCCTGACAGCTTGGTGGATGAAGCTTTCTTTCAGTCTGCTGGTCTTGGCCCTGAGGCTCCTCAGTCTCCTTCCTGATGGCAGCAGACTGAAGAGGCAGTTGGGTAGGTGGGTGGGATCACCCAGAGGGCTTTGAGGGTGAGGCAGGTGCGGTCCTGCAGGGAGGGGAGAGAGACACCCATGATTCTCTCAGCTACTCTTACTACTTGTAGCTTTTTCCGGCAGGACAGGGTGCAGGTGCCACACCACACAGTGATGCAGCTGGTGAGGATGCTCTCTATGGTGCCTCTTTAGAAGGTGCTCACGATGGGAGCTGGGGTTCTGGCTCTCTTCAGCTTGCGGAGGAAGTAAAGTCGCTGTTGGGCTTTACTGGAGAGTGATGGAGTGTTCTAGTATGGTTCTAGTGTTATAGGGCTATAGTGTTCTAGTATGAGTAAAGGTTAGTGTTGGAGTGGTTGGATTACACTACACTGTTACATTGTAAAACAGGTACAGTAAAATCAATGGTTAATGAACATTTTTTGCATAAAACTTTGATTTTCTGAATTCCCAACTGAAATTCTACCGCAGTATTTCATGGATCATTTTGTACCACTGTTAGAACCATAATGACTATCTATTCATCAAAAAAGACATATATTTAAATGTTAGAATGTTGTTACCTCCTCAAAAACAAACTAGGTAGCAACAAGTGGACAAAAACACACTCTCTACTTTTATTTGTCAACTGCATTGCACAATAGGACAGAGCAGGTGCAGTTTGGACCAGGTTGCGTCACCACAGTCAATAATCTGACCTAATCTAGTACTTTTCTGTTAAGTCTCTTCTTTCACTGTGACAAAAAATGCCCTTGCAACTTCTGCGAGACCAGGACAGCTACTGAATAAAAATAAGTACAAAAAGAAATACTTCACAATGTTTAAAGGGCCCATATTATGTTAAAACATATCTGGATTTATAATTTGTTTCATTCACACATGTTCAACACATACATTCTGCATATTTAGACTAAGTATTTCTTGAGAGAACTAGATTAGGTCAGATTATTCACTGTGGTGACGCAACCCAGTCCAAGATGCACCTGCTCTGGTCTATTGTGCGCTGCAATTGACATAAAAGTAGAGAGTGTGTTTTTATCCACTCGTTGCTTCCTTGTTTTGTGGTTAAAGGCTGTGGAAAATTGGCTGCTTGGGGCTGCAGAGGTGGATGTTTTCCCTGGAGCAGCTCGCGGACGGGGCACATTCCTGGGAAAGCTGTGTAAATCCGTGCATTGATTTGGTGTGAAACCCTCCTGACCTCTGGAATACATTAGCAGATTAGCCATGGGGCCCTGTGCTCGCCCGGCCCATTGAAGAGGACCATGCCACAGGCGCTTTAGCCCTGAAATAACAGTAAGTCCGGATACCAGTGCGGCAGATGGGCCCGCACTGGCTACCACTGACAAACAGCAATTACACTACTCACTGTGCGGAGTACCGCGCTGGCTGCTTTCACAAAGGCCTTCAGGAAGACGAGGGAAGGACTGCAGAAGTCCATATTATAGACTGTTTATATAAATGGACATAGCTAACCCGCTAGCTGATGCGTTCCAATTAGGACGTGAGCATGGGGATACTTCTGGCTCCATAGACTCTGGCTCCAATTGACTTTACAATGAAAAATGGTCACCCCTCTCTCTGTAAGAGGGTCTTAAAATGTTGGTATTAACCTGCTGTACATCATTCTGGTGATTTTATTTCACTATTTTGTCCTTTAATAAATAATTTTTATTAAACTATTTTACTATTCCTAATACGGAACCTGGCTACAGATTTGCTCCTATAACTGCTAGCCTTGTGAACTTCATTTGACTGCTGGGTATCAAGATAAGATAAGATAAGATAAGATAAGACTTTATTGACCTCACACAGGAGAAATTCACTTGTAACATTAGCTCCAGACAGTTTAGTGCAAAAGAAAGTTAGAACAAAAAAGTGCATGCAAGATAAGCAATAATAATAAAATAAGTAAATAAGAGAATGTAGAAAAAAAAAGTTATTCTTTAATACCAACACTGAGTTTTAAATTTTATACTAAGGTATAAACTGTATATTCAAAATATAGACTTTTAAACTTTTCCATCCTTTAATTTTGTTCTGTTTATCCAGGCGCCGGGATGGAGCGGCAGTCTGAGCAGAGATGTCCAGACTTCCCTTTCCATGCACACTTCCTCAGCTCCTCTGGGGGACTTTTCCTTTTGCTGAAATATACTATCTGCAAGACAAGTTATGACCACAAAATACTCTGAAAAAAGGAAATATATGAGTCTTGTCAGATTTGTGCATTTTTCTTGTCTATACATTATTACCACAACAAATTGTTGATTTTAAAAAATCATGACAGCAACATTTCTGTATTTCAGCTCAAACTCAGCTCAAACTCAAGCTCAAAAACAAAATGATCATAAAATTTTCATTTTGATGTAACCAACAACCTTTTTGTGCCCCCCAGTGTTTGAGTCACCCTATGACCCTGCATCGGTGCACACTGCCATTGTGGGCAGTACACATCACCCATCCTGTCTATGCAGTGGCTGTAGAGGTCATACAGCTCTGGAAAAAAATAAGAGACCACTACATTTTTTCTGAAATCAGCATCTCTACATGTATTACAGCCATTCCATTCCAGCGTCTGTTGAATTCCAACACAAACACAAAGCTGAGCTACTTCAGTTCTTGCACCAGGAGTGGAATAAAGCCACCCAAGAACAATGTGAAAGACTTGTGGAGAGCATGCCAAGACGCATGAGAGATGTGATTAAAAATAAGGGTTATTGCACCAAATATTGATTTCTGAATTCTTCTTAAGTGTAAACATTAGTATTATGTTGTTTTAAAATGAATTTGATCTTGTTTCTTTGCATTGTTTGAGGTCTGAAGACATGTATCTTTTTTGTTATTTTGACCATTTGTCAACAATAATATTTTCATTTGGAATTTGGGGGAAATGTTGTCAGTAGTTTATAGACTCAAACAAAAATGTTCCTTTTGCCCAAACACATACCTATAAGTAGTAAAATCAGAAAAACTGATAATTTTGCAGTGGTCTCTTTTTTTTCCAAAGCTGTATATACAGAACAGCTAAACACAGAAGTAACTTCCAAGTTTGAATGATGATGGAATAAATTGAATAACAGCTTATTGTTAAGTAACTTTGACAGTCTAAAAGTGCTAAAAGACCAACACATTATTAAGTAAATTAGTAAAGTAAACAAAAGAGCTAATGGGAGAAATGACCATCTTTTAAACAGTCTCTGTTTTTGGTGCTAGGTTTTCAACTTGTGGAATGCAGAGAGTAAAGACCCAGTTTTCTTTGGACCAAGCCCTGTTCGGATCATAAATACGTCTGGATTTGGAGGAGGAGGCCCCTAAAACATGTTATAGAGGCCAGAGGTCACGGCAGTATAAATGTTTTGGGCTCCATATGTTTTCAGGGAGATTGATGCTCATCGCCATGGGGACGTCCAGTGTTATGCTTTACCAGATCTGTCAATGGGAAATAAGCCGTACATAAAAGGGCAAAGTCAGTGTAAAAAGTTGATTTATGGAGATCTGTGAGAGAAACAAGATGGAGGATTTGGGGGGAAGGCTGTTTGCATGATAGCACATGTTTTCAAATGATAAATTAAATCCTTCTTTCTGGCCAAATCCTAGTTTAAAGATAGCGTGGGGTACCAAAGTGGTTATCTGATTTGTAAGAGTGATTTAAGGTGAAACTTTGGCTCATGAACGGTGTTAAACTGACAGCATTTTTGGATGAGAATGAAAGGAATTCACCTCTTTCACCTCCAACATAGATACAGAATATGTAACTATGGCGTGTCCTAATTTATGACGATAAACTTGAGCTATTTTTCAAAATTTGGGGGTTGACATTTATTTTTCTGATTTTTTTTTTTTTTTTGGAGAAGTTTGCAAAATCCATAAGAAAAAGGTCACTAGGCACAAAGATCATAACAGTATAATTTGACAACATCATATTATCAGGACTACCAATAATAATGATGCATCAGATTTAGTTTTTGTTGTTGTTTTAACACTTAACAAAGACACTTTACATTATACAGTATTATTTATTTGCACCTGCACTGCTATATCCTTGTACTCTGCTACTCTATTTTATTTTATTCTATTTTATTTATTGCATGTTAAGTGTTGGTTTACATTCTGCTTCAAGCACCGCAGCAATTTCCTAATGTTGTGAACTTGTTCAAACATATGGCATTAAAACCTTTCTGATTCTGATTCTGATTATTTATTCACTAAACACTGGGTAATAGGAAGATACTAACAGAAGAGAGGCTGCCAATTTGCACAATCGACCCTTCCAACTACACACTCTGGAAAAAAAAAATAAGAGACCACTGCAAAATGATCAGTTTTTCTGATTTTACTACTTATAGGTATGTGTTTCGGCAAAAGGAACATTTTTGTTTGAGTCTATAAACTACTGATTACATTCCCCCCAAATTCCAAATAAAAATATTATCGTTTAGAGCATTTATTTGCAGACAAATGGTCAAAATAACAAAAAAGATACATGTTTTCAGACCTCAAACAATGCAAAGAAACAAGATCAAATTCATTTTAAAACAACATTATACTAATGTTTACACTTAAGAAGAGTTCAGAAATCAATATTTGGTGCAATAACCTTTATTTTTAATCACAGCTTTCATGTGTCTTGGCATGCTCTCCACAAGTCTTTCACATTGTTCTTTGGTGACTTTATTCCACTCCTGGTGCAAGAACTGAAGTAGCTCAGCTTTGCGTTTGTGTTGGAATTCAACAGATGCTAGAATGGAATGGCTGTAATACATGTAGAGATGCTGATTTCAGAAAAACAAAATGCAGTGGTCTCTTATTTTTTTTCCAGAGCTGTACATTCTGTTCAAATCCAGAGAGGTCTGGAATCGGACCACAGAGTGTAAAAAAATCTCTATCCAAACTTGAGACGATCCAATCGCAGAAGCTAATTTGTAGCACGTGTTTCTCAAATCTCCTCTTGAACTCTCGTAACATTCAGAACAAATATTTTTTACTTGAAATACGTTTGGTGCTTTGATTATTAATTCTATAAAAATCTGCAGTATTTCTTTATGTAGATTTTTCTCCTTTTTTATGTGTAACCAGACATGTTTGTTTTTGGAGCGGACGAAGCATGCGTCTCTGTGATTGGTTAATCCACCCGTCAATGACGCCCTATGAAATCACTGAGACAGGATACAGCTCCAGATCCGTTCGTCTTTGTAAAGTTTTGTCAGAGTGGTTCTGGCGGGTCAGGTGATATTCATACCAGGGAATATGTGTGAAGTGTCTTGCCTAAAGACACATCAACAGTTTCGACTTGAGTCACTGTTGCCCCAGTGCCATACGAGTACTAACCAGGCCCGGCTTTCAAATTTTCATGATAGTGGGAATTGAAAAGCAGGTATAGTTACAATGACAGGGAAGCTGTTTCAATATATTATTAAAGGATACAGTGGCTACAATACATTTTGCATAAAACACATACAAGATGTTTACATTTGCTCCATTCATACTCTATTTATAAAAAGAAACTTCACACAGAATTATAAAGAAAATTGGATTTGAGATGAGAAGACATGGTAGAAACATCTTCAAAAAAACAAAACACAAAACAAAACACAAAGAAGTTAACAGAACTTATCTCACTGAATGGCTTTAAATCCAGACTAAGAGCACTTAAGACAGCCTCCATAAACTGTATCTGTATTAACTAATTGTCATTTTAATTGTGTTGTAATTGTCTTTTTTGCAGCCTCTTGTCCAGGGCTCCCTTGAAAAAGAAGTTTCAATGGGAAGTTCAATGGGATTTCTTTCGTTATAATAATTAAGTTATAATAATAAAAAATCTAATACCACTAAGTAAGTCTAAACTTGTCAAAACTGTTCAAATCAAGATTCAAATCTCAACTAATCAGTTTACAGTATTTCTTTTTGCGGTAACCTTTTTCCACAAATAATTTCTGATTCCCTATTATGGACTCCCCTGCTCCAACTTGTAGCATCCGGCTGTATCTCTGCGCTGTCTGTGTGCATGCCCTGACACTGCTACTGCAACGCTACCTGATCTGTTTACCAATACTGCGCTCAAGTACCTCGCGGCTACAGCACGGCTCACCACAATGGGCTGTTTTATAAGAGCACACCTCACCTGAAGCTCTGAAACTTAAGGAGGAGTTAAACATTCAACGCATAATTAAACCTGTTGTAGCACTGCATTGGTGAACGCGATGTGTTTATATGAAGAATGTGGTACTGGTGGGCTCCACGTTAAACGGAAAAAGACGGATCTGTTCACCTTAGACTTCTGAAATAAGCCATCCCACATATTTGAGAGAGGAAGTTCAAAACCATAATTACCAAATGCTTCTGGCACATATGCATAATTATGTGTTTTCCAGCACAAATTAACCAAAAGATCATTTATTGCTGCTGGAACATGGTTAAAGGGTCCACATTTCTTTTACTGTGTTATTATGTTGTATTCTCACCAATAATCCTCAGAGTTTTGTAACTTTTCCGGTGGAATAAATTTCACTTCTTCACGCTTGTTTCCATGGAGATGATATTGCTTTGCTGCTTTGCTTACTGTGAGCGGGGTCGCCTCTACACAGATATGACCTGTAACTTGGCCTGGTGGTTTAACTTGCTTGTTTCTATGGAGATAGATATAGATTTTGTGCAATACTCCAAAAAAACACAAGATAAACGCAAGTTTATTTTGGCCCCATCTCTGCCCTTTCACCTTTCTCTCTCTTCTCTCTCTCAAGCCTCTCTCTCTATCTCTCTCTCCCCCCTTCCTCTCTCTTCTATTTTTCTCCCTTCTTTCTCTATCTCTCCGCCTCTGGCCCCTCTCTCTCTTTTCTCTGTCTCTCTTTCTCTCTCCTCTATCTTTCTCTATTTCTTCTGCTCTTCTTTCTCTCTCCTCTGTCTATTTCTCCCTTCTCTCTACCCCCCTCTCTCTCTCCTCCTATTCCCTCTCTCTCTCTCTCCTTTCTCTGTCTCTCTTTCTCTCTCCTTTATCTCTTTCTCCTCTTTCTCTTTTCTTCCCCTTTGCCCCTTCTTTCTCCTCTTTCTCTATTCCTTCAGCTCTCGTCTTTCTCTCCATCTATTTCATTCTTCTCTCTGTCGCTCTCTCCTCTACTCCCTCTCTCTGTCTCTCCCCCCTATTCCCCCGCTCTCCTTTCTCTGTCTCTCCTCTATCTCTTTCTCTCTCTATCTCTCTTCCTCTTTGCTCCCTTCTCTCTCCTCTATCTTTCTCGATTCCTTCTGCTCTTCTTTCCCTCTCCTCTGTCTCTTTCTCCTCTCTTTCTCCCTCTTTATCTCTCTTCCCCTTTGCCCCCTTCTCTCTCCTCTATCTTTCTCTATTCCTTCTGCTCTCTTCTTTCTCTCTCCTCTATCTATTTCTCCCTTCTCTCTACCCCCTCTATCTCTCCCCATCTTCCCTCTCTCTCTCCTTTCTCTCTCTCCTCTTCCCCCTCTCTCTACATTCTCTGTCTCTCTTTCTCTCTCCTTTGTCTCCCCCTCTCTATTTCGCTTCCCCTTTGCCTCCTTCTCTCTCCTCTGTCTTTCTCTATTCCTTCTGCTCTCTTCTTTCTCTTTCCTCTATCTATTTCTCCTGTCTATCTCTCTCCCCTCTACCTTTCTCTATTCCTTCTGCTCTTCTGTCTCTCTCCTCTATCACTTTCTCCCCTCTTTCTCTCTCCTCTGTCTTTCTCTATTCCTTCTGCTTGTCTTTCTCTCTCCTCTCTCTCTCTCTCTCTCTCTCTCTCTCTCTCTCTTCCCTTTTACCCCCTTCTTTCTCCTCTATTCCTTCTGCTCCCTTCTTTCTCTCTCCTCTATTTCTCCCGTCTCTCTATCTCTCTCCCCCTCTGCCTCCCTCTCTCTCTCCTCACACACTTTCTCTCCCCCTCCACTCATCTACCTCTCCTCTATCTTTCCCCCTCTTCCTCCTCTCTCTCTCTCTCCTCTACCCCTCCTCTATCTCTCCCCTCTTCCCCCCTCTCTCTCCTTTACCCCTCTTCTATCTCCCCCTCTTCCCCCCTCTCTCTCCTCTATCTTTCTCTCCCCTCACACACTTTCTCTCCCCCTCCACTTGTCCACCCCTCCTCTACCCCCCTTTCTTCTCCCCCTTTCTCCTCTACCCCTCCTCTATCTCTCCCCCTCTTCCTCCTCTCTCTCTTCTACTTCTCCCCCTCTTCCCCCTCTCTCTCCTCTATCTCTCTCTCTCCCCTCACACACTTTCTCTCCCTCTTCCACTCGTCTACCCCTCCCTCTCGTCTTTTGTCCCGGGCCCATCTCCTGCTCTGACATGATCTCTCCATTCATGTGCCAGTCTGCCCCTGCGCTCCCTGTGAGGGGGCAGCTCCGGCCTGTGAGGGGGCAGCTCTGGACTGATGAGCCCATAAAGGACCCCCGCGTTAGGCCATGGAGACCCCGGATGGCCCTGTCCCGTGTTCCCACAGCCGCCCTGCCGGTCCGGGGCTGAGTGACGGGCGCTGACACAACCCACGACCCACCCACACTCCCCTCGTTCTTCTGATGATTCAAATCAGGACATCAGAGAGTCAGGGGATGATTTAAAGGTGCTATATGTATCTTCTCTGGTGGAGGGGACGCTTTGCCTGGAATGTTCCACAGTTTGGCATTAAACTCAGTTGGTAGAGCGTTTGTCCACTGATCCAAAGAAAATAGTCCAAAGTCCAACCAATCCAATCCAAAGTAATAGTAACAGTAGTAGTAGTAGTTGTACAGTAATATTAGTAACAGTGGTAATAGTAGTAGGAGTACTATGTAGTATCGTAATAAAGTAGCTGTAGTAGTAGCATAATAGTAGTAGTAGTTGTTGTTGTACAGTAATATTAGTAACAGTAGTAGTAGTAGTAGTAGTAGTAATAAAGTAGCTAAAGTAGTAGCATAATAGTAGTAGTAGTTGTTGTAGTATAGTAATAAAGTAGCTGTAGTAGTAGCATAATAGTAGTAGTAGTAGTAGTAGTAGTAGTAGTTGTACAGTAATATTAGTAACAGTGGTAATAGTAGTAGTAGTAGTAGTAGTAGTAGTAGTAGTAGTAGTAGTAGTAGTAGTAGTAGTATAGTAATAAAGTAGCTGAAGTAGTAGCATAATAGTAGTAGTAGTTGTTGTAGTTGTAAAGTAAGATTAGTAACAGTGGCAATAGTAGTAGTTGTTGTAGTATAGTAATATAGTAGCTGTAGTAGTAGTAGCATAATAGTAGTAGTAGTAGTAGTAGTAGTAGTAGTAATAGCAGTAGTAACAGTAGGCTAATGACAGTAGTAAAGTTGTAGTAGTAATAGTAGTAGCAGTAATAGTAGTAGTAGAACTAGTAGTAGCCGTAGTAGTTGTTGTAATAGTACTAGTAATTGTTTTGAAGTATAGCAGTATAAAAGATAAAAGAGCATTTTGAACAGTCAACCAGGGGACACCCCTGGTTGACTGTTCAAATTCCGCTCTTGACATAAAAAAAAAACATCATTGGTTGAGCGGTCAGATTCACTGACCCACAGGTTGGTGGTACGATTCCAGCTCCTACAGATGAATGCTGCTGTTGTGTCCTTGGGCAAGACGCTTAACCCACCTCACCCCCAGTGTCTGTGTACATTGATGTGTGTAACTTAAATCTTGCATTTATTCAATTACATTTGTTAATTAGATTCATTAATTACACAGCAAATTAACCCGTTATAAAAATTAACGCAATTAATTATGAGTGGCAATTCAATGCGCTTGCATTTTAAATTTGGCGTGCAGCGAGCAAATCGCTGCCAGGGCCTTTGAATGGCAAGTTTATTTATAAAAAGAACGAAAACAGGACTGTCAACAAGAACACGGTGATTTGTAGCTTTTGTCAAAAAGAATTTCCGATCATCGAAGCTGCTCCAGCCTGACAGATGAATTGAACGATAAACTAACCTGGACAAGTTCCATTGTTGCCGGTGATAGAGCGAGCGTGAGCGCACTTCAACAAACCACCAAACCACACTCGCAGAATTTGGGAAACAAATGAGCAAAGCGACCACATGTAAACTGACAAACTCAATCGCAAAGTGGGTTCGCTCACTTGCTCGCTCGATCGCTCACTCACAATCTCCCTCTCTCTCTCAATCGCCTCTCAATCTCTCTCTCTCTCTCTCTCTCTCTCACACTCTTAAAATGCGATTAATTCGATTAATTACAAATCCTGTAATTAATTAGATACATTTTTTTAAACACCTGACAGCACTAGTTTTTATTGCTCAAAAACACATTGAAATTTAAAACATTTTCACTATTGATACAATTCCCCCATTCCCAGGGGGTGTGAAGCTAACTCAAAGCACTTCTCTGTCAGAAGCTTTGTTACTCAAGTTAGACTTCATTTGAGCTCTGAGCTTCATTTTAACACAATCTGATCAGAAATCGGTCATAGTTGGAACTGCGACCGGTGAGCTCACAAGTCTGTCAGACATAAAATTACAGTCACGAGCAGGCTACCATTATCCAGCTGTTTTTCAGTTCGTCACGCTCACATTTCTGTTGAAAATCAAACACCTGCAAATGTGTTGTTTAAATTCATTTTCTATTTTTTCAGTTTCATTTAAAACTTTTTTGTCTATGATTGCTAATGTGTGCTTTGCCTCACCATCACCATAGAGTACACATCTTATTTGATATTGTATTTTATACTCAACAAAAATATAAACGCAACACTTTTGTTTTTGCTCCCATTTTTCCTGAGATGGACCCAGAGATCCAAAATTCACTCCAGATACACAACACTACCATTTCTCTCAAACGGCTGGTTAGCTCAATTGGTAAGTCATGGACTTTCCCCCTGGAGGTTGTAGGTTCAAACCCCCCCCGGGCAATGAGCTAACCAGTGTGGGTCCTTGGGCAAGACCCTTCACGGTACTGCCCCCCGGGCGCCGAAAAAGACGGCTGCTCACTGCTCCTGAAAAAGGATGGGTCAAATGCAGAAGTCAAATTTCTCCCGTGTGTCACTGTGTGTCATTGTGTGTGAGACCAATAAAGGCTAAAAGCCCAAGCTTAATCTTAATCTTAAACATTGTTCACAAATCTGTCCAAATGTGTGACAGCGAGCACCTCTGCCCCGCCGAGACAATCCACCCCACCTCACAGGTGCGCCACATCAAGATGCCGATCCGACATCATGACCAGTGCACAGGTGCACCCCAGACTGCCCACAATAAAAGGCCACCCCGAAATGTGCTTTTTTTTTTTTTTTGCTTTATTGGGGGTCTGGGGACTCAGAACCAGTCAGTATCTGGTGTGACCACCATTTGCCTCATGCAGTGCAACACATCTTCTTCACATAGAGTTTATGAGATTGTCAATTGTGGCCTGTGGAATGTTGGTCCACTCCTCTTCAATGGCTGTGTGAAGTTGCTGGATATTAGTGGGAGCTGGTACACGCTGTCGTATACGCCGGTCAAGCACATCCCAAACATGCTCAATGGGTGACATGTCCGGTGAGTATGCTGGCCATGCAAGAACTGGGACATTTTCAGCTTCCAAGAATTGTGTACAGATCCTTGCAACATGGGGCCGTGCATTATCTTGCTGAAACATGAGGTGATGTTCATGGATGTATGGCACAACAATGGGCCTCAGGATCTCATCACGGTATCTCTGTGCATTCAAAATGCCATCAATAAAATGCACCTGTGTTCTTCGTCCATAACAGCCTTTGAAGAGGAGTGGACCAACATTCCACAGGCCACAATTGACAATCTGATAAACTCTATGCGAAGAAGACGTGTTGCACTGCATGAGGCAAATGGTGGTCACACCAGATACTGACTGGTTCTGAGTCCCCAGACCCCCAATAAAGCAAAAAAAAAAAATGCACATTTCGGAGTGGCCTTTTATTGTGGGCAGTCTGGGGTGCACCTGAGCACTGGTCATGATGTCAGATCGGCATCTTGATGTGGCGCACCTGTGAGGTGGGGTGGATTGTCTCGGCGGGGCAGAGGTGCTCGCTGTCACACATTTGGACAGATTTGTGAACAATGTTTGAAAGAAATGGTAGTGTTGTGTATCTGGAGTGAATTTTGGATCTTTGGATCCATCTCAGGAAAAATGGGAGCAAAAACAAAAGTGTTGCGTTTATATTTTTGTTGAGTGTATATTTTATTACTTATTTTTCTATTTTATTCTGATTTGTACATATACATTTATTATCTTTTTTATTTTATAACTATGTTTCATTTGACACTGGTCTATTGCTCTTTTTTTGCTATTCCATCTATTTTTTGTTACCCTCTGTTATTTATTATATATTATATTTGATGAGTGAGCTACTGTACCCAAATAATTTCCCTTGTGGATCAATAAAATTTGTCTAAGTCTAAGTCTAAGTCTAAGTTTAATGCCATACTATGGAACATTCATAGCAAAGCCATAAAATCGTCATGGAGACAAGCAGATGGCAGATGCACCTTGACCTCCAAAAAGCTTGCTCCTATAACCTTAAATTTATCATAAAAATACTTTTCTTTATCAGTTCATGGCAAGTTACTTTTTACTTTGCACAAATAAACCCATATTGAAGCTTTGAATCCGGGCGTAACTGTCTCCCACACCCGTGCTGTTCCTCTGGCGTGTCCGTGGCCCATATGAGCCTGGCGTCCAGAGGGGTGGGGCTCAGGGCGGGCGCAGTGCCAGCAGCTCCACCTCGTCTTCTCATGAGCAGTATGTGTTTGAAAAGCAGGAATGCAGCGTGCTAAATCTGCACCAAAGACCCTCGTGTGGGTGGCAGCCGGGACGTGAGACAGTGACATCGACCCAAAATATCCCACGCTATTTCTATAGACGGACAGTGTGCAGCTCATGAGCCTTGGAAGTGAGAGAATTGTTACTTCCAAAAGACTGAAATGAAGTTGAAATAAATTTGCCCAAAAATGGCTCTACATTATTGACAAATTGTCACTAAACAGTGCAGCATTATTAACGTTGTATAACTCCATAATTGCACCATATCTGATGTTCTGTGTGGAAATTTGGGGGTCAACATGTAAAACTTAACTACAGCCATTATTTATTTTACAGAAATGGGCTTTGAGAATTATCACCAACATCATTATAGAGAGCGAACGGACCCATTATTTGTTAAACTTTAAGTGTTGAAAATGTGTGATATTGTTGAATTAAGTCTCCTCAAAGTCATGTATAAAGCAAAGTGCAGAGTGTTACTTGTAAATATTCAAAGACTGTTTGAGATGAGAACAAGAACTACAATTTAAAAGGAACCTACATGTTTAAAAAAAAAACAGATTCAGAACCAAGATTATGGAGCGAAGTGTCGCTGTGAAAGGAGTTCATTTATGGAATAATCTTGACAAAAAAAATCAAAGAATCAAGTACAATAATGGTATTTAAAAAATACATGAAATCCAGTGTAATGTGCAGGTATGAAAACAAAAGTTGTTGCGCATAAAAAATGACGCTTTCTGTTTACAATTGATTAATAATTGTGATTGAAATTGAATGTATTGATGAAATGTCTTATACTCACTATCGGTGTATTGTTGTTTTGTCTGGAAAAGGGAAAAGGGGCAGATAACATAAGATTCCTCTTTCTGCTCCCTTTCGTTCAATTTTTTGTATTATCACACAGTTGATGTCTTTTTATACTTTATGAATGAAATAAACAAACAAATTTAAAAAACATATTAAAGGCCCTATATTATATAAAATGTAAACTCCAAAATGTACCTGGAGTTGTGTTTTGTTTCATTCACACATGTTTGAGTGACCCTGCATTATCAGTTTGTGTGCATCTCCAAGGCTTAAAATGCTCTCTTCCACTTTGTGATGTCATGTAGTGGTGATTTTCAAGTTAACTAATAAGTTTTACCTTTTGTTGAAGAGAGCTTTTCACAGCTGTGATTACACAGCATACCATGAATCAAGGACATCTTTCAATTTGGCCAGGACTCTCTGATACATGTTTTGTAAGAAACACTCCCTATATGGTTCTGCCTCAGTTGTCAATACAATATTCAATATTCTCTTGTTTTTTTGCCTTGCTCCCCCTCCCCAATTTTCCTGTGTCGTTCACCAAACAAAAAGATCACCTCATGTTTATTGTCCCGGGTATTGTGCCGTATGTGTTTGTGACTATTCTTATTGATTGTTTTTTCATTGCTGCTTTGCTGGCGACACGGAGGAGGCTCTGGTTGCATGTCTTTCTGTCTGAACTGCAACCCTCCCTTACCTCCAAGTCACATTTCTCCCTTGTGGAGACTAATAAAGAAACCTTGAACCTTGAACCTTGAGAGACCCACAATTCCAGGGCTGAAATTATCCAAATTATTCTAGTGAAAGTGTATGGAGTTTAAAAACTTAGCAGTGCACTTCCTCTACATGACATCACGAGGTGGAACAGAGTGTTTTCAGTTTGAGGGAAGTAAACTAAATTTGCAGGAAACAACATTATAACAAGGATCATAAAATAGCGCAATATGGGCCCTTTAAACTTACAATTTAACACTGCAAAAAAGCTTGGCCAAATTTTAAGATATTAACTCTTAAATCTGTCGGAAAATGACTTAAAAGTAGTGAAATGATCTGTCCGTGCAGCAAGATAATTTTACTTGACAAAAATAAAATAAACTCCCTCTAGACTAGAATGAAGCAGCCTCAGATCTAGTAAGTAAATAATAAATCTGAAAACAAGATGAATTGCCTGATATAAGTTTTAAAATCTTGGCCAGATCAGAGAAATTTGCAGTAAAGGCAGTTTGAGGATGAAAAATGGCACAAACCTCTGTCCTGTAACTTGGCCTGCAGCTTTACTGTCAAGTTTAATGCTAGACTGTGGAACACTACAGCAAGGGAAAAAAAAAAACGTTAGAGACAACACGATGGGCACGTTCCTCTAGAAAACTGTAGAAAAATTGTACCTTTAATATAATCCAACAGATGTAACTCCACCTACGTTTGAGTTCTTGATGTCTTCAGGGTGCAAACTTGAGATTCAGAGCAGGTTCCTCCCTCGTCCCACCAAAACTTTCTGCTGACTAAAAACAGTTTGGGTTTCATGAATTCGCTGAAGGGTCAACTGACTTTTATTACAGACTTTTGCTCCCTGAATTCGCCCTGTAAGGCTTTCGTGGTCCGTCACTCAGCTGCGCCTCACTGTTCATGTAAGCGATAGGAGTTTTATCCCAAATAACTTGTCTTTGTGTGCGTGCTGCTAAGGTGAGGCGACACTGGATCCACTGTTTATCTGTAAAACAATATGGCGGTTACTAAGCCACTGGTTTAAAATGGATATTCATAACGTTCTATTGTGGTCTCGGTTAGTAGGACATTGGGTTTGTTTGCAACGGAAAGCTTTAAACATGCACTATGTAACTTTTCTGATGGAACGTCTGGCGCCTGCTTGTCTCTATTGAGATGTTGTCACTTTGCCTGGAAAGTTCCACAGTAATACATTAGTGACATAACGTGCACTATGTAACTTTTCTGGTACCGGCTTGTCTCAAATGGTTGCCTGAAATGTTCCACAGTATGGCATTAAACATCTGTATTCTGCTTTTATTCAGTTGCACATGCTTTATTGCTCAAACATACCTTGATAATCGTGTGCTCTTACTGTGAGCGGGGATGCCTCTCCACAGATCTGACCTGTACATTCAAGGCAAATCAGAAACATCTTCATGGATACAACAAGAAAGTTGCAAACTCTACTACTATGACTACAACAACTACTACTACTACTACTACTACTACTACTACTACTACTACTACTACTACTACTACTACTACTACTACTACTATTATTACAACAACAACAACTACTACTACTACTACTACTACTACTACTACTACTACTACTACTACTACTACTACTACTACTACTACTACTACTACTACTGCTACTATTATTACAACAACAACTACTACAACTACTACTACTACAACTACTATGACTACAACAACTACTACTACTATTACTACTATTATTAAAACTACTACTACTACTACTACTATGACTACTACTACTATTATTACAACTACTACTACTACTACTACTATTACTACTACTACTACTACTACTACTACTACTACTACTACTACTACTACTACTGCTACTATTATTATAACTACTACTACTACGACGACGACGACGAGTACTACTACTACTACTATTATTACAACAACTACTACTACTACTACTACTACGGCTACTACTACTACTACTATTATTACAACTACTATTACTACTACTACTACTACTACTACTACTACTACTCTTACTAGCACCACTGCTATATCACCACTACTACCACTACTACTAGGTCTACTACTACTACTACGGCTGCTGCTACTACTACTACTACTACTGCTACTGCTTCAACTGCTACTTCTACTGCTACTACTACTACTACTACCATCATTGCTACTACTACTACGACTACTACTTCTCTCACCACTTTGACTACCACTTTTACTACTACCATTATTACTACCACTGCTACCACTACTAGTATCACTACTGCCACTACCACCACCACCACCACTAGTACTACTACTACTACTACTACTACTACTACTACTACTACTACTACTACTACTACTATTACTACTACTACTTCACCAATTCAATATACATCTCATTCTAGACGTCACTAGTGTACCTTTAACAACAAAATATGACTAATAAATCTGAAATAGATTTACATGTAAAACTGTAATAAACTAAATATTTAATGCATGTAATGTGTTATTATCCACAAGGGAATCAGGTGGAAAGGGCAAGGGTAAAAAACACACATACACACACATACACACACATACACACATGCACACAAATGCATAAAAATATGAAAAAATTAAAATATATATATATATAGGATTAGGAGAATACATATTAATCAACATGACAACAAACAGCATCAATGTAAATATGCCGGAATTAGCACAAGAGCTACTTTACATCTGTTGTCCTAAGGCAGGTCAGAACAGAAGAACATTTAGAGGAACACACAGAAGAAACAGAAGTGCACATAGACATGACAGCACGTTCACCACAATAGACTCTCTGGGTTTAAGAGGCCCAGAGAAGAAGAAAATCTACCCGTGAGAGCATGTTTGATTATTTTTCAACCAATGTTTCTGAGTGTTCTTAAAGGTTGAGAAGGACCCACAGTTCCTCACACGAGCAGGTAATGTGTTCCATGACTGTGATCCTCTCAGAGACGTCATCATTTGGCCAAATTTGGTCCTACGTCTCTGTATGTTCAGGTTTCCTCTGGTCAATGCTCTCGTGTTAACTCGGTTAGTAGTATTTTTACTTATAAAATCCATTAATGGTGGAGGAGAGAGTACATTTAAAATATATATCCAAATAGAAGTTATTACTTTCTTTTCTTTTTTTATTTGACAGGGACAATGTGCAAAAACATTAAAGATGCTTTACACCAGATTATAGCTGAAGCTAGTTTCCATCTGTAGTCCCTGAGCAGGTGAGAATCACAATATATAAAATGTAAGCAATATAATCAATACACACTCACACACTACAAATGACCAATTATTACACAATAAAATTTTACAATAAAATCTCACTAAAATTGTATCATACCAGTTATCTTAATGCTGACACTGCTGATTCTCTAATAATAATTTCTTAACATTAAATTAAAAGTTTTTCATGTCAGAGGAAAGTTTCAGACTTTGTGGCAATTTATTCCATTCTTTGATGGCTTTGAAAGAAAAATCTGTCTGTGCGAAGGCCGAGCTCCATTTAGGTACTCTGCAGTCATACAAATGTTTTCATTGTGTACAGCTCTGTGTTTTTATAGTAATATCTATATTTTATAGCAATATAGATATTACTATAAAAACACCACTCTGACCTGAATTTGCAACCAGGAAAAAACAGGTGCTGTATTCTAATTATAATGATAGCTATAAAATTTAAAATTTAAAATTTAAAATGGATTGACATTAAGGGAAAAAAAACTTTAGTTGCAACTTCAAGCTGATTTATTTGATAAGGTAGAAAGGGAGAAGACGTGCTTCCCAAACACAGAGCCTTACGTCAGTTTGACCCTTATTTGTGCATTGTTTTCCAGATTTTGGAAACTTTTATTGTTTAAAAGAAAAAGTGACAGAAATCTTCAGGCTCGTTCATGTGTAAACCTTAAGGCGGCGTTATGCTTCGTATGTTCCCTGAAGATCGATGCTTGAGAGCCCATGCATGAAGTGTGACCAGCGCATTCTTCCTATTATTATTTATGCGATTTATTTCAATTCATTTTCCAACACGTCATCATCCCTGCATTCCTGGTGTTAAAGATGATTTGTGCGAGAGATCCAGACGTATAAGCAACGAGCAAACTATCTCCAACCACATGGGCCTCTATTGATAAACCAGACGTGTTAATGATTGGATGAATATAGAGCGAAACCAGTAAGTGGGTGGAGAAGACTGAGTAGATTTCTGTCACCAAGATGAGATAATCAAATGGTAAAATTTGGTTGAGAAAATGTTGAAAAAGTGTCTCACATGAGGAGATCTTAAAGGTGTAGGGATAATGAATATGTCTTGTGAGCGACAGCAGTTTGTGATGGTAATGTTGTGGATGCGGAGGCTGTTCTGGGGCACTGCTTTGGGAGAAAGACGGACACGCTCCACTGTTCCTGCTTTTGTCTCCAAGTGCTGCTCCATCTGTTCCTTCGACCAATCACAGCAAGGATCACTAGCTTTCAGTAGTAGTCCTGAGGTAGAGTTTCCAACAAAGCATGACATGATGAGCACCTGGCTAGTATAGTGCCACTTAAAACTGCAGCTCTGGAAAAAAATAAGAACCCACTGCATTTTTTTCTGAAATCAGCATCTCTACATGTATTACAGCCATTCCATTCCAGCGTCTGTTGAATTCCAACACAAACACAAAGCTGAGCTACTTCAGTTCTTGCACCAGGAGTGGAATAAAGTCACCAAAGAACAATGTGAAAGACTTGTGGAGAGCATGCCAAGACGCATGAAAGCTGTGATTAAAAATAAGGGTTATTGCACCAAATATTGATTTCTGAACTCTTCTTAAGTGTAAACATTAGTAATATGTTGTTTTAAAATGAAATTGATCTTGTTTCTTTGCATTGTTTGAGGTCTGAAAACATGTATCTTTTTTGTTATTTTGCCCATTTGTCATTTTCTGCAAATAAATGCTCTATACAATAATATTTTTATTTGGAATTTGGGGGAAATGTCAGTAGTTTATAGACTCAAACAAAAATGTTCCTTACCTATAAGTAGTAAAATCAGAAAGACTGATAATTTTGCAGTGGTCTCTTATTTTTTTCCAGACCTGTATATACCTGACCAGTACATAGACCAGGAGCACGTCTCAATAAATGAAGCTTTGGAGATCCTCACAACCTGTTTTCTCACGATTCTTATATTAGTCCCTTTTCAGACTTATGTTTATCCAATTTAATTCTTAAAAAGCACATATTATTCTGTTTTTTGCTGATGTTATAATGTTATTTCTTTGTCAAAAACATACACTCGGTCTCTACTGAACAAAAGATTAAAGCAAACTAAACATCACTATGAACAATGAACTCATAGAACAGGTAGAGCAAGAGAAATACCTCGGTGTGACACTAGACGCTCAATTAAATTTTAAAAAGCATGTCAAAAATATATCATCAAAAATGAAAGCAAGCATTAACTGCTTCAAAATTATTAGAGACTGTTTGTCTTTTGAAAGCGCCTGTGTCTTTGTAAATTCAATTATTCTTTCTCAGCTGTCGTACTGCACTACTGTTTGGTCTCAAACCAACCCGACCACTCTAAAGCCTCTCGAACGACTTTATAACCGTGTTTATAAAATTTTAGACAAAAAGCCAATCAGATTTCATCACTGTCTAATTTTATCCAAATATAAGTTATTAAATTTTACAATTTTTTGCAATTTTAGCTATGTAAAGCTTGTTTTTAAATGTTTGAATAGACATTTAGCAGATGTGTAAACAGACTCTCCACAAGGTCCACAAGAGCCACCACACATGGGGACTGCACAGTTCCCTTTTGCAAGACCTCATTTGCACAGACTGTATTTTCAGTGAAAGGAGCAAACCTTTGGAACTTTTTACCTGCTCATATAAAAACTATAATCAGACTCTCCACTTTTAAGAAACAGACTAAGTCCTGGTTTATTCACCAGCAGCAGTGTGATCATGTGTAACTGCATGTATGTTTGTGTGTGTTTGTGAGGGGAATGACAGTGGAAGTGTGTTTTATGTGCCTATGTTTAGTGTGATATTGTTGTTTTAGCTTATCTTATCATTATCTTATCATTATTTTAACTTATTGTTGTTTTAGATTATACATCTCTTTTATTCTCCATTATCAATACATTTTAACTTTTTTACTTACTGGAATCTGTTTAAAAGCCCTCCTAGGGACTGGTGTTGCGAATTAGCCATTGGCTAAAACACTGTGGTACCTGCATCAGATGTTAATCTATGTTTGTTGTATCTGTCCCTATCAAATAAACAATAAAGTAAAGTATCAACTTGAAAACTACCACTTCATGAGTATTTTGAGATTTGGAGATGGAAACAGACTGTTGTTTGCAGCATAAAAGAATAGCCATGCTGCATTTTGCCTCTGATTAATGGCAAAAGGAGAAATTCAATTGTCAAGTGGACAAAAAATAAACTTTTGTCCAGTTGACAAATTTAATTTCTTCTTTTGCCATGGATTCTACCTGGACAAGTGAAGGATTTTACACACCTCTGATTAATCTATAACAGTGTGGTGGTCCACAAGCTCCTTCAGGTGGTGCATAGACATCTCTTCAGTTTGTGGCTTTGCGAATTGTATCCACTTTTTGTCATTCTTTGGATCATTTCTTGTTTGTTCCAGTGGGAATGATGTAGTCTATTTAGAACTCATTTAGCCCTAGTTTAGACCTGGAACAGTCCTGTTTCTATACTTGGTTGATTTGGTGGTACTCGGACAGCCAGATCTTCTTTTTGGTGGTACTGGGTGTTTCAGAGCCACTGATGTATAGTTAAACCTGAGAATCACCCACCACCAGTGCGTTGTTTTAGCCCCCCTCTAGACCTGCACATTTTCTTTGCTTTTTGACTCACAGACCGTACCTGCAGGGACAAACTGGAAAATATGAGGAAAAAGTAAAATGTTATCCTAAAACTCTGCATTTGACCCTAGCTCATCAAGGATTAACCAGTAGTTTGTGTTCTAGGTTAATAAATTCACTATAAATTGTGTATCTGAATTTTCTGATTTTCACATTTCTCTGTCTTAACGTATCAAATGTAGTAAGTACAGTAGTTGGCTCAGATTCTCTTTTCTCCGTATCCTATGGCTGCGTGAACTTGGCTCTGAGTTCCTGCTGCTTTCCTGTGCAGACGTTTTTGATTCTCGCGGTTCTCGACATGTGTGGCTGAATCTTCCTTATAGTCTACGCTTGTTTATAAAGCACTAAAACCTGAGAGAGACTGGGCTTCACTCTTCAAACAAAAATGGAAAATGTTTGAGGAAAATGATATTGTAAAGTGGTTATGGCTTCCTCCCTGTCAGCGCTGGATATAGGGTTTTTGTTTTAATATTCTTCGTGTTACACTTGAGGACTGCCAGGAAGCAATGTAAACATTAGAATAAAAATGGACTGGAACTTTCAAAAGTGGTGCTGATCTAAAAGCACTTGAGAACTCAGACCTTCACCGAGGCCCTGACCCTGTATCTCAATGTTAAAGCTGGAGTGCTTATACGGTTATATGTATCTTCTCTTTGGCTGTGACTTTAAAACCACTGAACACTCCACACTTTCGTGGTACTTAGAATTTGCCAAACAAAGATTTGAAGATCTGTGGTTGCTGTTGACAGATTCAACCCCAGCAGCACTGAAGAAAATGGGTCAAATAACACTAGTCTACAAATTTTTGGACTCGAAGTGTTTACACTTCCTATTTGCAACAATGTTTACACCCCGTTTTTTTGTTTTTTTTGTTTTGTTTTTTCTTTTTACTACTGACAGTTGCACATGAAACCAATGTTGTACATTATCTGTAAATATGTACATAGCACCAGCCTATATTTTTCATAGTGTATATTCGGTAAAGATTGTTTTTATTTGATTATACTTTTTTACATGCTTCTCTTTATCTTATTTTATCTATTTAATTTGTTTTTTTTTGTTTGTTTTTTTTTTGCTCTTGGCATCCATAGTGGGCAGCAAAGTAAGAATTTCATTGTACAGGGAAACGTGTTTCTTTACTGCACATGACAATAAAAGCTTTGAATCTTTGATCTGATTCCGAGATAAAAGTGGCAAAATCTAATTATTTTATATTTTTTTATTTTTTTATTGATAAGATGAACTGAAAATCAATTGATAACTATGCTGGCTATCTAATGTATTCAAGCTATTTAATGATATTGTTTTACATCAAAATCACATCTGTTTTTACAATAGATTTAGGCATTTTTGCTTAATAATAATATTTATATTTTGAAAATATTTAATTTGCACTTCTTTATCCTTCAAGAAATAAACAAGAAATATCTTAAGACATCAGGTGCACACAATTTCGAGGCATCTCTCTTATGTGAAATCAAAAAATATTTGATGTTAAAACTGTAGACATTAAAATGAATGTATTGGAATGTGCAGACAGGCTTTCTGATAGAACTGTTGCTTGTAGACACACTGTACCTTCTGATAAACTACCGTTTTTGCCTTATTTTGCATAAATTTACTATTTTGATCTTGGAAACTAGATATGTCATACTATGAAACATTCCAGGCAAAGCATTACAATCACCTGAAAAATTCCATCTTTAAAAGTGCTGTACTTGATTTTTACTGTTATAAAAACATGACAAAACAGAACTGGTTCATTTTAAACAATTTGCAGCTGTCCAAAATCATTCCTCACTTACCTTATCCATTCCGAGCATCCTAATTGCTCACAGTGATGGGTTTATAAGTGCTTTTCGCAACTTTCAGTCAGACAACTTCCAGAGAGTAGCAGCAGTTCTGTATCAAACGCCGAGTTAAAACCAAATGGGATTTTTTAGTAATGACTGAAGCGTTGAATGGAACAAACAGCCAAACGAAACACAAAGCCTAACCCTGTTTATTTCTCCCTCACATTTTCATCAAACGTTTTTTTCCGGCTCTAAACTCACAGTCTGGAGCCGAGTTTCATTTGCACGCACCTCCAACACTGTTTTTCTATGTTCTTGCTCACTCGGCACAACACTGGTCAGAGCTGGACTGGTACTGTGTTAATCAGAGGAGGAAATTAAACCAGAATTCTCCATTTTGCTTTTTCACTATAAGATTTTTATACATGACAAGATCTTTATGCACACTCCAGATAAGAGGTAAACCTGTTCGAAACAACTGTAATACTGATTTATTCTTCATTACAAAAACACTGGAGATGATGGTCAAGTTGTTTATCATTTCTTGTTTTGGTTCTTCAAATAATTATCCAATCAGAAAGCAGAATGAGCCTCACAAAAGTCTCTCTTTTGCGTTGCCATTTTTAGGTTTTGACTAATGTAATTGGGAAACATTCTTAGCGGCAGCAATTGGAGTAGTAGTAGTAGTAGTTGGGTGATTCTCCAACTACAACACATATTTTTAGAAATATATTTTGATTTGTTCTACTTCATCACAATGTGTAGAAACATTAACTGATAGTTGTTGTAATGAAATTACATAAATATTAAATAATAATAAACAATAACAATAAATAAAGTGATGGAAATGACTGTTGTGGAAATGACAATGTTTGTCTTTTAAAATCTCAAGACATATTAGCATGCTAATATCTGTTTTAGAGTTAGCATAAAATATACTCAAAATACACAATATAAAATGGTATTTTTCTCATTATTTGTACATTCAAAGGAATTATGAGGTGTTTGGAAATGACGACCAATAAACCTACTCTTGGTTTTGCAAAACTTGACCTTGATTTTGTTCTTGTTTCCCTTCCTTCCATGAAGCTAACGTTGCTATGCTAACATGAGCTCCTGTCACATCACAACTGATGTGCTTCAAGTAGACAAAGGTTTTTAAAAAAAAGTTAAAAGTTAAATTTTGTGGTGGGTGGTGGAAATGACAGTGATCCCTAGGGACAGGTGTTCTTTTTATGAAAAATAAATACTAATATATCTTTCAAGCACATGATATTTTTCTTTAAAATAAGGAATTTCGTGTCATTTGTCAATGAAGTTACTGTTGAATCAAATTTAATTTCAGTCTTATGAGGGACTGAGAGTCCAAAACCTGGCCAAGGGACAAAGGACATATAGCAAAAACACTCAATCTAAAACCATATTTTATATAATAAAAATAGTAATTTATCTATCAATTTTTTTGTAAGTTCATCTTTGTGTCTAGTAAGTGCAGTATGAATTAAAAAATGACAAACGTGTTTTTGTTTTTCTTATTTCTGCCTGGGACACAAATTCTTTGATAGTTGGAGAATCACCCTGTTACAGCAGTAGTAACAGCAGCAGATAGAAAAAAGAAAAGTTCAGGCTTCATTGTAATTGTTTAAATCCACCTGTCAATCACTCTGAGGCTGACCAATAGGAAGTGTGGGTGGGAAAAAGTGTGGGGTTATCCTAAACTTTACTTTATCATTCAGAAAGTTTGATCTCAACCTGATCTCACACACAAGAAGGGATAGTAACATGAAATTCAAAGACGGTTGATACTTTGCAGCTGATGTCATCAACATTTCCTGGGGATGTGACGCTAACTGTAGGCTCTGCTCTGTCTGAGGCTTTGTTAAGCTTTAATCTGAGCTTTATTTTACAATCTGATCAGAAAGAACTGATTTAGCTGGAACAGGAGAGATGATTTTTACTGTTAAACAAGTCACTCTCAAATAGCATTACAGTCAAAAGCCATCTGATTTTCCATTTGTCACTCTCATGTTTTTGTTGAAAACCAAAACACCTAAACAGCATCACAGGCTCATGAAAATGTTGTTGGGCATTTTGTAAAGGCATTTTGTAAAGGCATTTTGTAAAGGCATTTTGTATTTTTTCTTGAGTTTTCAACTTTTGGCCAGTGTTTACTATACTGTGCATTATTTCACCATGGTAAGTGGTGAACTTTCCACCACAAGCGTACGTAGAATGCCCCCAAATATTAACGAAAGAAAATGAATTATGTCACTGTTGTTTGGGTCAGGGTGGTGTCATTAATGGTCTCACTGACCCGCTGTTCTGTTGACTAAAAATACAAACATTTACATATAAGTACTTTCACAAATGTGGTGTTCAGAACCTGCTCATGTTACATTTATTTCTGACAGAACATCCGGTTCAGATCGGAGTCATAATTTTAATGTCAAATCATGTGGTATTTTGACAATGCTGTAAAATAGATTATGTGTGTTTGGGTCTAGGAATATGGCTTAAAATTTATAGAGGATACTGGGCAGCACCATATCAGTTTACGTGTTTTAATATGTTGTGAAATGATATTACTTTTCATAGTAAAAACCAGTTCGGCTTGAACATAAAGAAATAACCAAAGAAAAATAAGAACTAAACAGTGATCTTTATGCCTGGAGCTAAGATTGTATTACATATCGAAAATAATAAAGGGAACTGAACTGAAACTTGTATTTCAACACTATTTATGGATTTCACTGGTCTACAAGCAAATGTAAGAACAAAAGTAGTGAAATTTTTCTTGATTTAGGTCAATAATAAAGAAAAAGTAAGTCAGAAGTGCTGATTGGCTATAGTTTCCAAGAGTTAAAATGTATGCAAAATAAGGCAAAAGCGGTAGTTTATCAGAAGGTACAATGTGTCTACAAGCAACCAGTTCTATCTGAAAGCCTGTCTGCACATTCCAATTCATTCATTTTAATATGTCTACAGTTTTAACATCAAATATTTTTTGATTTCACATAAGAGAGATGCCTCGAAATTGTGTGGACCTGATGTCTTAAGATATTTCTTGTTTATTTCTTGATGGATAACGAAGTGCAAATTAAATATTTTCAAAATATAAATATTATTATTAAGCAAAAATGCCTGAATCTATTGTATAAACTGATGTGATCATTAAATATCTTGAATACATTAGCTAACCAGCACAGTTATCAATTGATTTTCAGTTCACCTTATCAATATAAATTAGATTTAGCCACTTCTCGGAAGCAGATCGAGTCCAAAAGTTGTTTCAGCTTCTCCTTCAAAGATGCCATTTTGAAGACTGTTGACCATTCAAAAGATATAGTATTTTTTGTTGTGAATTGTTAATCGCTATGGCAACAAGTCCTAACTTTTCATCATTCTGAAATCCACAGATGGAGGAAAATGAAGGCTGAAGCGCCTGATGGTTTTATGGCTGCATCGGGATGAGGTGTTGCTGAAGAAGCAGGGTGATGGAGGGGAGAGAAAGTGCATTTATATACTGTAAACAACTTGAGATGTGATTGGTTGAAACTGGCAAAGATCTTGTGTTTTATTTATTTACAAAAAAACAGAAATTTCCATTGTCATCTATCCCTATCTACGCCCACTTATTTGCACTTGTGGGATTATTTGAAAACTTCAGACTGAAACCCAAAGCCATTTTCAACAATAAAAAGTAAAATGAAAAAAGAAAATCTGTTGCTTGCCACTGTGAAATGAGTTGGTGGCGTCTATCAGTTTGGAAAATATTGGACTTGTGAATAAACCATTTTAGATCAAGATTGTGGTTTGCATTGATTAAAATGTCAACTAACGATCTATGAATTACTGAAGACAAGAAAAAAGCAATTTGTCAGTTGGACTTCTCCAATGAACAGATAATACACTGTCACTCGAACACATCCCCCTATCCCACCCTCCTCTGGACTCGTCTTTACCAGCATCAGACTCCAGCTCTGGTCGTCCTCCTCGTCATCCTTCTCCTCTTCCTCTTTCTACTCCTCGTACTTCAGACACATGAAACATTTCTAACATTTCTAAAATGTGTGGCTAATCAGGAACGGACGCTCTGTGTGAGGAGCTCTAACTACAGGAGGCAGAGGTGCAGGCAGCAGAGATGGACGAATGAAGAAGACTATGAAGTCGGTGAGAGTGAAATGCATATACAGCTCTAGAAAAAAAATAAGAGACCACTGCATTTTTTTCTGAAATCAGCATCTCTACATGTATTAGAGCCATTCCATTCCAGCGTCTGTTGAATTCCAACACAAACACAAAGCTGAGCTACTTCAGTTCTTGCACCAGGAGTGGAATAAAGTCACCCAAGAACAATGTGAAAGACTTGTGGAGAGCATGCCAAGACGCATGAAAGCTGTGATTAAAAATAAGGGTAACTGCACCAAATATTGATTTCTGAGCTCTTCGTAAGTGTAAACATTAGTATTATGTTGTTTTAAAATGAATTTGATCTTGTTTCTTTGCATTGTTTGAGGTCTGAAAACATGTATCTTTTTTGTTATTTTGACCATTTGTCATTTTCTGCAAATAAATGTTCTAAACGATAATATTTTTATTTGGAATTTGGGGGAAATGTTGTCAGTAGTTTATAGACTGACTTATTTACAAATATTTTTGCACACAAAGAAAATTTAAATGCAACATAAACAAAAGAATCGTCATATAGATTCTAAACATGTCATACTACCTTAAAGAAACAATACATCTACATTTGCTATGAAAACATTCAAAACATTTTTTGTAAGTTTTATTTCCAACCCATATTTTTAATTCAAGATAATTTAGGATAAGATAGATACAGCTCTGGAAAAAAATAAGAGATCACTGCAAAATTATCAGTTTTTCTGATTTTACTACTTATAGGTATGTGTTTGGGCAAAAGGAGCATTTTTGTTTGAGTGACAACATTTCTGCCAAATTCCAAATAAAAATACTATCGTTTAGAGCATTTGTTTGCAGAAAATGACAAATTGCCAAAATAACAAAAAACATACATGTTTTCAGACCTCAAACAATGCAAACAAACAAGATCAAATTCATTTTAAAACAACATAATACTAATGTTTACACTTAACAAGAGTTCAGAAATCAATATTTGGTGCAATAACCCTTATTTTTAATAACAGCTTTCATGCATTTTGGCATGCTCTCCACAAGTCTTTCACATTGTTCTTGGGTGACTTTATTCCACTCCTGGTGTGTTTGTGTTGGAATTCAACAGACGCTGGAATGGAATGGCTGTAATACATGTAGAGATGCTGATTTCAGAAACAAATGTAGTGCTCTCTTATTTTTTTCCAGAGCTGTATGTATAAGATAAATAAACATACTCATCCCACAATATGGAAATTTCAGTATTTCAGTAGCAACAAGAGTATTAAAAAACGTATAAAACATTTTCAAAATTTAGCCCATTACAAAACAAGCCTAAACGTCTTTTGGTTCATTATTTGTTATTTTCTACTGACCAACTGACGTCTACAGTAAACAATGAACAAATACCATTTTATAGTGGAATTACAGTAAAACTTTTATTCCCAAATCTAAATACACTGTTATAATCGCCAGTTTCATAGAATGAATTTGAGTTGCAGCGAGCCTCTAGAGTTTACAGGGAGTCTCATAAACCATAATCCTGTGTCTAAACCTTAGCGCTAATGACAAGCGAACGAAAACAGTGCGGCCTTGACTCGTCACGCTCTCCAAGGCCAGAGCAGTAAATATGAGCATTTATACAAGCTTTTTATGCAGGTTTTTATAAAGGTAATTATAGTGGGGCCAGCTCTCCTCCATCTCAGAGGGGGGGCGAGGGCCGAGCCAACATCCTCCGCTCCAGCACAACAGCAGCATTCAGGAGGACCAAGATTTAGAGCTGAGAGAGTGAATGTGAAAAAGAAACACTGAGTAACTTAACCTGAGGAGCTGGGAAAGAAGTGGTGAGAAGGGTCAAAGTCAGAAAGTAAAAGAAAGTAGTGCAAAAATAATAACGTCACATCCTCAGGTTACTGTATCCTGACCAAGACAAACTCAAGATGAGGTGAGTCCCTGACAGGCTTCCCCAGCGGCAGTGAAGGGCGGGTCAAATGCAGAGGATACATTTTCCTACAGGGACAATAAAGTGTATCTTAACCTTAACGCTGACCTATTATGCAAATCGACTTTGCAGAGGTTAGAGTTAGTTTAACCATGTTATAGTTGTTTCTCCTCACAGTTTATGCACCTTAAGTTGTATTTGAGTGATTTGTGCATGTTTCAGGAATTATCAAGAAGCCATATGTGACTGGCCACGGGAAAAACAGTTACAAGTCGTCCCAGAGGTGTTTTGAGTTATTCACAGATTCTGAAAGTGTAGATTCTAAGTTTTCCAACGATGCCTTACACATGGACATGATTGGTCAGCAGCAGCAGTATGGTAATTTACACACGACCCGATTCTTTCCGAAAAACAAGCCAATTTCAAAGACAAAATGTATGCTTTTGAAGCAACCAATGCTGTTATCTGAAACATGGAATGGCTTCTTCATGATCTTAACCAGCACATTCTGCAAAAAAACAAAACTCACAAATTTGTTAAAAAAAAAAAAAAAAAACTGCTTCTAATGCAATTTTCTCATTTTCATGAATCCCGACGTGTGGCAGGTTTCGCCGTGGCGGGACACATATTCCTTATCTACTCCTGTTTTCACTGCCACCTGCACACGCACACAGGATTCAGCAGTGCTGCATAGTCATTTTGGTACAAATGAAAAAAACAAATCAGATGCTCGCTAGTGTGAGCTGCAGCTAAAGGTGTTGCCAACTCTTTGTTGTGATGACTTTTATTGCAACATCTGCTTCCACCGGGCGCTGCAGTTTTCTAATGCGGAAGTCAGTGGACTTGCTTCTTTTATTAAGTAATTTTAGAAGAATATTGCAATTTAACATGTGAAAATGATAACATAATTATTAACATAATACAGTGGTACCTCACCTTACGAAAGACCCAACAAACGAAAATTCCAAGTTACTAAACACCTTCATGTAAAATTTTGGTCTCTAGATACGAAAGAAAATTCAAGTTACGAAACGCGAAATCTCAAAAATTCAAATAATGCGCACTCAGATGCGCGCTCAGCCACACACATTATACGCTTTTCTCAGACTGGATTTAAACTTTTCTCACATTTGTCTCTTGTTTAAACACTCAAACTTTCATAGATTTTCAACAAAATGTATTAATAGTGAAGCGTGGAGGGAAGGAGGAGGGTGGAGAAGTGTGTTAGCGCAGCATGACCCGGCGCGGGGCTGCGAGCACGGGACACGTGCTCAAACCGTGCCTCCTCTAGACCAGGTCTAAACCAGGTCTAAACCAGGATTTAACCACCGTGGCTCTTGCATGCGTTCGTTCATGTGCTCAGACTGCGTGCGGTCCCAAGGGGAGGCACATCCCCTCCCCTCCTCGCTGCTCGCCTCAGCCGTGACTCGTGAGGTACACCGGCAGAGCTAGCACGAAACCAGGAAATAGACCCGCACGCGGTGGTTTAATCCTGGTTTAGACCTGGTCTAGAGGAGGCACGATTTGAGCACGGGTCTCGTGCTCGCAGCCCCGCGCCGGGTCATGCTGCGCTATCACACATGTGTCTGCACGCACACTTCTCCGCCCTCCCCCTTCACCCCACGCAGCAGTCGCTGCTCGCCTCAGCCGTGACTTGTGAGGTACACCGGTGCTGCTGCTAACAGCAGAGCTAGCACGAAACCAGGAAATAGACCCGCACACGGCGCTTTAATCCACCTGGTCTAGTCCTGGTTTAGTCCAGGTCTAGACCTGGTCCAGTCCTGGTTTAGTCCACGTTTAGTCCTGGGTCTACAGTCTCTTAGCCAATCACGACGCAGAACACAATGTTACACTATTAAAAAAAAGTTACACTATTAAAAAAAACTTGGAACGGGGCCTTGGAACGAATTAGGCTTTTTCCATTGAAATAGCTACTCAACTTACGAAAAATTCACGTTACGAAACCACTTCTGGAACGAATTAATTTTGTAAGGTGAGGTACCACTGTAATTTACATAAAATTAAACATAATGATCCATGGGGTTGTAGATTATAGCAGATGCAAACTCAATAGGTCTTTTACTTTGCAGTAGTAGTAGTAGTAGTAGCAGTAGAAGTAATAGTACCAGTAGTATTAATAGTAGCAGCAGTAGTAGTAGTAGTAGTAGTAGTAGCAGTAGCAGTAGTAGTAGTAGTAGCAGTAGTAGGCCTAGTAGTATCAGTAGTGGTGTTTCTGCCCATGGGACCTTTAAAAATCTTTTTTCTCTCTCTCTCACAAGTTGAGAGTGAGAGAAGATTTAGCCTGGTATAAAAGAGACAGCGTCCATATTGAGAGGCCGTCCCACGCTCCCTCCTCTGCTTTCACTCACACATTAGTATTCTACACAGTGAATATATATTAGGCTCAAGGGGAGGGGCTGAGGGCTCTGAGGTAAACACTGGGGCATTACTGAGGCAGAGGGGGAGTAGTCTGGGGAGGGGGCACATGAACTCACCATTTTATATGACGACATTTACCTCCCGCTTTAATGCTCCTGCGGCCATGCCCACGCACAGAGCCAGGAGGTTATTACATTTACATTATACTTATTATACTGTAGTATGTGAATGTTGAAGTAATTGGATGAGTAGTTTTTTTGGCTGCATACTTTTACTTCTACTTGAGTAATAGCTTTCTTTTTTTTAACCATTAAACCTAATAAATTCAATATTTCAGAAGCAAATCACATTTAAGTAAGTCTGAATGAAAAAGTATTTGAACATTTGTGTTTTTCGTGCACCAAATTTAGATATAATTTACTTGTACCAATTTTAAAGGAGTTTTGGATTTTCCGATTTCTGCATTTTTGAAGACAGCAGTTACTGTAAATCATATACAGTGGTCCCTCGCTATATCGCAGTTCACTTTTCGCGGCCTCGCTATTTCGCAGATTTTTTTTAATTAAAATTTTTTTTATAGTGTATCAACGCACATTGTTTTCTGCATCCTGATTGGCTAAGGGACTGTAGACTTTTGGCAATTTGTCCATCATTCTCCTCCGTGTCTCCTGTACAGTACAGAATGTGTTCAGCCAAATTTATATAAATGTTCAATCGCAGTGTCACTCTGAAGTGCTGTTTGTTTGCAAGTTTTCTCCCCGACAAATCCCACAATGTCGACGAAACGTTCTCAAATATAATCGAAGGTGGCATGTCTGTTTATAAGAATCTTTTCGCCCAAAAGAAAAAAGAGCGCCAACAAACACCCATAACCATGTTCTTCACTCGGTTATGAGACGCATGCATCGAGGCGGAGCGGCACCAGGATGAAGAGGCGCAGTCAGAGGAACTGTGAAATACATGTGTTATTATTAATAATTTTTTAATTTTTGGTTGAAAATCTATGAAAGTTTGAGTGTTTAAACGAGAGAGAAATGTGAGAAAATGTTAATTCCAGTCTGAGAAGTGTATAAAGTGTGTGGTGAGGCGTTTATATATCCTCTTTTCCATGTTGATGCTTGTTGTTACTATTATCATTATTACTATTTTCCATTATTATTATTATTATTACGTATTACTATCTGTATTATTTATTACTTACTTTATCCCCTCCCTGCCTGCATGCACTTTTTCCCTCTTGTCCAATTGTCCTGGAGCTACTGTGGCGAGTAAATTTCTCCTGTGTGAGATCAATAAAGGCTTATCTTATCTTATCTTTACAGCCTTGTAGAATAATTGTAAAATATAAAGCTGACGACTTCGCGGATTTCGCCTATTGCGGGTTATTTTTAGAACGTAACCACTACGATAAACGAGGGATCACTGTATATCACTTCTAATGTGATGTTGTCATATACTCACAGATGGGGGTAAGGGCCAGGTTTTCGTGTGGATTACATAATATTTGTCCATAAAATATCTAAAAGGTAAATGTAAAACGGTCTGTGTACATTGTTGGAAAGAAGCGTTAAGTGTCTTGCTCAAGGACACAATGACAGCATTCAGCATTCATCTGTGAGAGCTGGAATCGCACTGCCAACCTGTGGGCCACTGTATCTGACCTCTACCAACAATGTTTATATTAAGACCAGGATTTGAACTGCCGACCTTTGGATCAGCTCTACCAACCGAGCTACTCTCGTCCCTAAATTCACAAATGTTGAACCTGATCATTTGTGCTGCTGACTAGACCAAAAATCAGCATTCTGACGATATTTATTTTAGTTTGTATTAAATATTATTGCTCTATAGAATGTTATGATGTCATCTGAAACCCAGCAACTGATGGATTTTGGCCACTATTCCTGTTTGACTTTTAACTGGTCAGAACAGCTAACTGCGATTGTTAGTTTGTGCAGTTGGTTTTAGCATTAGCCCTGTCTAAAATATAAGTACAAATGTGGCATTGAGTGGAGTTTCAGTTCAGGTCTCTGAGTGCTCTGCCTTAGCCCCATCATCACCCACAGTAATGGTTTGAGAACTGCACACGAGCTGCTGCCAGCGTTTACTAAGAAGAGTTTAATCATGCTTTAGAGGTAGACTCGGTTGTTTTTGGCACCCACAGCTGTGCAGATGTTTTACACACCTTCCTCTAACATTACGGTCTTTATTCAGGACACTTTATTCACACTGAGCTGGAGAAAAGACTAATTTCTGCCTCTAAAATACAGATTAAATATTCGAAATATACAAAACTACATAACTTAACCGGTGTTAATTAGATTCGCTTGGTTCACTTTGTTGAGTATATACACTTCTTTTCTAGTATAAAGTCTGTTAACATTTTACACTTTTTTTTTTAACATTTTGTGTCACTTAACTCAAATGCTATTGACACTTTACAGCTGATGTCATCAACACTCCCTGGCGGTGTGATGCTAACTGTAGGCACTGCTCTGTCTGTATCTCTGTTGCTCAAGTTAGACTTTAATCTAGGTTTTGTTTTAACACAATCTAACTATGAAGAATTGACTGAGCTACAACAGGAGATCTGATTATCTGATTTTGTTCTGTCACAAATAGCTAGCATTAGCCAACAGTTTTTAGTTAGTCATTTTCATCAGTTAAATGGGACCATGAATGTTTGTATTGATCACAGGCTCCTGAAAGTTTATTGTTTTTGTTAGTCTTAAAACCTTTTGACAAAGTCTGATAACATGTGGATTGTGTCACCATAGTAACCGCTGAACATTCTAGCCATATACATGCAGAACACCCCAGTATGACATTACTTCAAAGTATCAGCATGTACCCTGTGTGGCCAGGACTCCCATGAAAAAGAGATTCTTATCTTGGTTAAAAAAAAAAGGTCAAATAATAAAATATGTTTTAGCATAACATAAACTGAACATTTAATTCATATTTGTATAACTATAAAAACCTCCACAATCGTATACCTCTGTTGCACTGTTAACCTCAGAACCCATGTCACACAACATTTGCTCTTCACGTTCCTGTCTCTGTCCTATTGTCCGCGGGTTGGTACAGTGTCTGTGCTGTATCCTACAGCAGCCCTGGGACTCTGCTGTGTTGAATGTGGATGACAGGGCCCCAGAGGGAGTAGGCCGCCCCCCTGATAATCCCCAGAGAAAGGAGCAGCATTTAGGCACAGATAATCCCACAGAGCCTGGCAACAATGGGACCTGCACTTCCTCTGGCCTGGGAGCTTCCGCTGGTCGAGGGGAGCTGCAAGTTTAAACAGGAGCTAGATCACAAGTACTACTGCTACTGTATGTACAAGGCAAAATAAACAGGCTGGTACCACATCACACATGATTAGGTTTATGATATTAATGGACTGAATGAAATCTAAATGTGAAATGTGAAAGCTCCAGAATTCACTCAATGAGCTGCAGAGGCTGCACTAGCACTGATTAATGAGGGTTTAGGTAGTGAGGAGTCCTTTTAGGTTTAAATCAGCTGGAATTCAACATTGCAACTAGTGCTGTCAATCGATGAAAATATTTAATCGTGAATGTCATAGTTAATTACATTTTTGTCACGTGAATCATAATTTTAATATTCTTTTCAGTATAGAAAAGTGGATAGGCCCTGCTTTGTGCAAATGTTTTTTGTTGCAAACCGTAACAATTGTCAGTGAGACAAGTTTATGTTCGATGTTTCACTCTCATGTTCCACTTTCATGAAGTGCTTCTCTTCTGTCTTCATAACAGTCAAAGTGACTGGTCGCTGTCTGCGGTCCTTGTCAGGGTGGGCGTGGATTCACCGTATGTTTTGGAGTGGACTTTGTTTTGTGTTTTCCTCGTGTGGGTGCATCAGCGTTCGCAGGGCTTGGGTGGTGAAGTCGTGCGTGTGCATGTGACTTCTCAGTTTCGTACAAATTGTTTCCTTCCTGTTTACAGCCGGATCCTCTAGTTTTTCTAACGTTACTAGCAGTGGCCACAGCTTATGATAAAAATAGTTCACTAGGTCATAAAGAGCATTATTGTGGTGTTAATATATGTACCTTGTAATAATAAAAGATTTTTAAAAAGATTTTAAAAAATTAACGGCGTTAAAATTGTTTTGCGTTAGCACGATATTTTTGACAACACTAATTGCACCCCAAATGAGAGACTTGTGTGAGGCTCTTTCACACATACACAACATAAAAATAAATGGGATATCATGTCCAATGTTTTTGTATTTAAGAATCAGCATTACAATTCAGTAAAAGTTAGAACATGTCTGTGATCTGGGACCACAGATGATGTTTACGAAATTTAAAATCTATACCTTCCATACAGTTCTGTTAAAATGTAATACAAAAGAATTATAAAATCTAAACAATCTAAATTTCCTGCATTACAATTACCCTGGCAAAAAGCATGTAATTTGGTAGCAAAAACAGATGGAAAGGGTTAAACATATTTCAAATTTTAGTATACAGAGACGATACAATTTAAAATGTGCCGAGCTTTTTGTTTTACTTTTATTTTCGTAACGACAGCAAAATATAACCAAAGTATATATTTGTCACCTCTCCAGTTATTCAGGCTTAGGACTGGCACAATGAGAATCGTGTAGTTAAAACGTACCAACAAATGCAATTTTTAAAATTTTAAACAAAACTCCAGCATTTTTAGCATTGAGGTTTACTCTCTTGCTTAACCATCAGCAGCAGGAACAAAGTGAGCAGGGCAGCGGTGGAAAACAAACTAGTAAATCCAGGCTGTCTGTTTCATGAATGGGGGAAGCCAAACTAAATAAAGCAGCCTACGCCAACACCGGCCTGGGACAACACCGCTCTCACGTCCTCCATGCTAAACATGTGGGCACAAACTGTTTACATTCAAGACCAAACGCACAACACAAAGGCCGACACTGCCCACAGATATGGATACTATTACTAAACAGGAAGTACTGCTCTAACTGTAGCGTTGAGTTACAATCTTATTTGTGGAGAGAGATTGGATACGGGATGGATGTTCTGGTGTTGCAACAAGAGAAGACAGGATTGCACCAAGATAGTAGCGAGTCATAAGCAGAGTTTGGTTCACTGTTTGTTTAAAAGTAACAGATTAAAAGTCTTTATCATTCAAACTGTTCTAACATGCAGAAATAAATATGTCAAGGCAACCTGGATGACTGAAAATCTTCCAAGACTAATTGAATAGAATAGTGCAAAACTTTGACTACATTTTAAAGATGTATTGTGTAACTTTTCTGGTGGAGGGTCCGTCAAATGTTTTTCTTCGTGGAAATGTTATTGCTTTATCTGGAATGTTTCACAGTATGGCATTAAACCTTTCTATCTTAATGGAGTTACAGGTCAGATTTAATGTTATACTGTGGAACATCCCAGGCAGAGCAGTTACATATCCATAGAAACAAGCAGGTGACGGACTCCAAACCAAAAAGTTACATAGTGAACCTTTAACAAAATTTAGGAGTGTATAGGCAAATAATCGCTGGTTAGTCAAGTCTGGCATGGCGGCACGGTGGCTGAGTGGCTGGCACTCATGCTTCACAGCAAGAAGGTTCCGGGTTCGAGACCTTTCTGTGTGTGTTCTGTGTGGAGTTTGCATGCATGGTCTGGGTTCGATCCCCGGGTCGCCCGAGCCTTTCTTTGTGGAGTTTGCATGTTCTCCCCGTGTCTGGGTGGGTTTCCTCCGGGCACTCCGGTTTCCCCCATCAACCCAAAACATGTATGATAGGTATCCTCCAGCTTAGGTCCTGACCAAGCCGAAGCAAGAAGATCATGGAGATGGTCCCCGGGCGCAGTAATGTGCTGCCCACTGCTCCTAATAACAGGATGGGTTAAATGCAGAGAAGAATTTCTCCAGTGTGAGATCAATAAAGTTGCTTCTAAACTTTCATTCAGAATCTGTCATCTGCTTGTCTCCATGGTTTTGCCTGGAATGTTCTACTGTACTGAATTTCTATTATTTATCTATCTCCTGTATTTATTCAATTACATTTTTTTTTTTTTTTACATTAATGTATTACTGTGTGTGGGCTTGCCTCTCCACAGATCTGACCGGGAGCATGGCCTCATGGTGGAACCTGCTTGTCTCCATAGAGGTACAACTTGAATGCTGTACTTGAAAAGCTCCACAGTGAATCTCCCATAAACCCCCAAAGATGTTTTATATTTCTGTTTGGAATCCACACCCGTCTTTAGAGTGCACTGTTTGGAAACATGGGGAAACCTCAGGAATGTTCTTGTTTTTGCCTCTGTGGTGCCCTGGTACTTTTACATCACCACATTACACCAACAAAGAGGAAGCTGGAGTCTTTAAGAGAGGAAATGTTCCACTGAAATGGTCACTATAAAATGCAGATTTGGTAAGGAAATCATGTACCTTTACTTAAACCAACTTATTTCACTACATTCAAAAATTTTCTGTCTGGTTATCTACAGTATGTCATGGCATAATTAGGTATTTACTAAAATCTGATTGGTGATGCCTATCCAATTACATCCACTAATTCAGTGTTTATTAATTTATTCATATTTTATATCAGATTAAATGTGCTCTGTGTAACATTTCTGATGGAAGGTCTGCTACCTGCTCGTCTTCATTGAGATATATTGCTTGGCCGGGAATATTCCACTGTATAGCATTAACATGTCTACTAGCTCCATGGATACAAACAGGTGACGCTACCAGGCCAGGTTACAGGTCAGATCAGTGGAGAAGCAAGCAAGCAACAGTAAGAATGCATGTTTTTAAGGTATTATTTAGCAATAAAAATGCCTGGAATTGGATAAATGCATGATTGAATGATTAAATGCCATACTGTGAAATATTAGGTAAATCAATAATAATAATAGACGGTGGATCTGAAAAGTTACATAGTGCACCTTTAACTTCTTTGTTTTTTTCCTTTACCATTGATCTAACATATTGTGATTGGGTTTGGCTCTACGTGGATGCATGGACCCCATTAACTCAAACCCACAGAGGCTTGGAGGGATAAAATAGAATATAGGGTCAAATGGAATAATCCACACTGATGTTGTTGGCATATGTTATGGTAATTTTAGGGAAATATACAACTAAACATAAAGTCACTCTGCTACATTATTTCATATTCAATTTGTGCAGATTTGCTGGCAGAGAATAATCGAAATACATTGTATACTTTCCAAAGTGGTATTCCCCTTTAGTAAGCCAAAATCTAAATAAATCCATCCCAAAATGCATAATACGCTTAGCAGATACTTGGCTGCATCCCATTTCTCTGTCTTACCCCTTCGTCTTACCCCTACCCCTTGGTTTTGCGCGTTCATAGACAAGGGGTGTCTCAATTCAATTTTGATCAAGGGCTAGAGCCGAGGGCTACATACCCCTTGAAACGAAGTAAGCTCTTGACCAGACTTGAAACGAAGGGGTACGCCTACAAGCTCAGGCAGGTTTTGGGATCAGGATGGCAGCGTCACATTGACCAGCCAAGGAGTCTCATAAATGTATTTTCAGCAGTTGTAATTATCGATTAACAGTTTAGCATGGTTTACAATTATGACGCTTATGTTCTATGTTACTTTTAGTGAACTGTTGCTGCGGTTTTAATTGTAGTGATGTCTGTGTAGCCGACGTTATCGTTTTCATCGAACTTTCATGCATAAACAAGCTAGTTTTTTGTCGAGCTGAGGTACCCGATAATCCTTGACATTTGTTTATGTTTGTTTGCATCAATTGTTGTCGCCTCTGTAGACGTAGCAGCCAGGTAGAGGCAAGGGATGATGACGCAAATGGTAATCGAGTGATGTCCATTTCTTAGGGGAACATTCGTACCCCGAGCCCTCTCAGCTCGGTATCGAGGGCCAAGACAAAGACGTAGATAAAGGGGAAGGGGTAAGACAGAGTGATGGGACGCAGCCTTAAAGGTCCCATGGCATGAAATTTTCACTTCTGAATTTTCACTTCTGAGGTTTTTGAACGTTAATGTGAGCTCCCCTACCCTGTTTAGCCCCCCCCCCCCATGGTTAAAAGTTGCGAAATGTCTAAACTGAGCATTTGCGATCCTTTTCTGTGTTACAAAAAATCGGAGCTCAAACGGGCGATTTTGAACAAGGCACCTTATTGACGTCAGATCGAAAAAAGAAATGCAAATGCAGTTCCACCCCCGTCTGTCTGTACTCAGCGTCTCTGTAAATCACGCCCAGAGAGTTTGGACTACGAATGTGCTAGGCAATGTGAAATGCGTTTTTTTTTATTTGCCTGGAGGCAAATAAAGTCCTTTATCTGAGCCTCTGGACCTTTGAACAGCAGTGGTTTAATTTTATTTTGTGTTTATTATGAAATGATCAAAGGAGAAGCTCAATTTGTCAACTGGACAAAGTTTGTTTGGTTGAAAACGTTTCGCCGCTCATCCGAGAGGCTTCGTCAGCTCGTCAGCTCGACAGAGCTGACGAAGCCTCTCGGATGAGCGGCGAAACGTTTTCAACCAAACAAACTTTGTCCAGTTGACAAATTGAACTTCTCCTTTGATCATGGATTCTACCTGGACGACTGAGGGACTTTTCACGCATCTTTATTATGAAATGTGTTTATTTTTCAATGGAACGCTTCAAATCTCTCCCCCTGTGCAAAAACAAGGAAATGGATCAGCTGAGTACTCAGAGCCGAGAGCGGAGAGTTTGGCCACGCCCCCACCCTCTACTATAGGCCAGCTCTTTTCTCCTCATTTGCATTCAAGCAACAACGCCCAGAATAAAGTGTTTGAGAGAGATATTTATGACTCTTTCTCATCTTATCTCTGTTTCTCATGCACTGAGTGTTGATTTTGAAGAAGGATTCATTTACAGTATTAGGGAACCATTAAGGAGCCATATAAAAGCATCAAGAAGTACCATGTCATGGGACCTTTAATCCCAGTAAGCCCATATGATCATTATAATGAGGCGTACATTTGGTATTGTGTCTGACCGCACCCTGTTGGCACCAAGGCCCAAACTCAAAATAGTGCAGAGACTCATGGAGCATTATCTGTGATCCACAACAGGCTCTGACTTTTGAACTTCGGCTCAACGCTAGTAGGGGTTGGTCATTTTAAGAGATAGACAGGGCCGATATTTGCTCTTTTGATCTCATTGGGTATTAATTTCAAGCACAGGCCGATATTTGGAATTAACCGACCAACTGCCTGAAGAAGATGCGTTTTACATTTTGTTTGTAAGCATTGTTCACAAGTTTCCAAGGCCAGAGAGGAGTTTTTTTCGTCCTGGTAAAGCTAGCAATAACTAGCATGCTAACATTGCACATTCCTAGTTCTCTGACAATAAAATGTTATAATTATCTCTCATTTTGACCTGAAGAGCTGTTGTATCTGTACAGGGGAAAGACAAATGTGGCTCAACTACAAGGACAAAAATTGAAGAAAGCCACTTAATAATAAAAATAACAACAAGTAGAGATGAAATGTTACAAAAGTCCAGTGTTTTCAGTGAAAGAGCTCAATCAACACTGGTGCTATGCTACGTACAGTGTCCAAGACTAACTCTCTGTGACAGTGCCAGAGGAGTGTGTAAGACCAAAGAGAAGCATGTCTAATGTGGGAGAGAAACACTAATTCAAAATGCCTGCCATCCAGTGTCACTGTTCTTTTTTTCCTGCGAGTTAGCTTGTCAATGTGTCGCTAATTTTCAAGGACAACTTCTAAATCCAGAGAGAATTTGGGGTTTCGTAATTGTTTTTGCAGAAGAAAAATGACTGGTTGAGAGAGTTAGGTCAGGCTGTTCTGAGCAGAGCCGTCTCCATTGTGGCTAATGACCCATAATAATAATATTTGGGATGACATATACTTTGGCAAAATGTACACGTTTAAACAGACTTGGGCACTGCAGGCACAAGGACCACACGATGGTTTTGAATGTCCATGTCAGGTCAGTATTACATCAGCTACAAAACATTTAGGTACAACTTCAAATCTGCGCTTTATTGATTTACTGTGAATAATCAATAGGCCATTGTTTTGAAATGTAATAAAAAAACATGAAATAACATTATATATTGTCATGGCTTTGTCTGAAAGGTTCCACAGTTTGACATTGTACTTATTTATCTTCATGGAGACAAGCAGGTCACAACAGTTGCATGCCAGATCTGTGGAAAAGCAAGCCCACTCACAGTAAGAATGTATCCAAGTAGATCAATAACGTCATACTCTGGAACTTTCCAAGTAGAGAAATAACATCTCCACAGGGACAAGAAGCTTTAATTTAGGGCCTGTTTACACGAGAACGCTTACGGGTAAAAATGACAAAATATTTTATCGGAAGTGCTTTTCATTTTCGTCTACACTGCCCAAGACACAAAACTCTTATCAAATCTGCAGACGTTGCGTACACGTTTACATCACATACATGGGCACATATAGTATATGTTGCGCCTTTGTTGCTTTGTAGTCTAACGTGATCGGAAGCAATAGTTGAACTTCTTTGTCTGACCACACAATTTTTTTTTTTTTGCTACCGGTAGTCATGTTTTGTTTTGCTTTTCGCGGTGCAGATGAGAAGAGGGAAGATTCTCCACATGTGCGCAGACATAGCGATAATCTATTATAGCACCACCTAGCCGCCTGGCATGCATAGCCAATCGAATTCCACACACTTTTGCGTAACCGTATGTACGCTCGTCTAAACGCGGAATAAAAACTGAAGTCACGATGCCACTTTTGCGTCTTCCGTTCAGACCGTCATCATACAAACGTAGCCTTAGTTTCAGTGACTACAGTTACATGCACATTTCTGAAAATCTATTCTAAAAGGCTTAGGTCATTTTCACACCTGCCTTGTTTGGTTCATTTGCTCCTTTGATTCGGACCTTTTGGGCCGGTGTGAATAAAAACCAAAAATCTCGATCCGGAGCAAACAAGCGAACCGAGACCACCTAAAAAGCTGGGTCTCGGCACGGTCCAATTCGAGCCCTGGTGCGGTTTGTTTGAGGTGAGAATGCAGACCGGACTTGATCCAACACAAGTTGGCTTTTTGTACTTAACGAGCTCCCGTCGTATGTCAAGAATTATGGGAAACCGAGGTTGACGAAACGAAACTTACGAGGCTTATTTACGTTTTGCGTGAAGAGCAAGAGTCAGAACTTGATGCGCGCACATGAGCGCTGTCCTCTGTAGCCGTCTTACCCTGTGTCTTCGTCATTTGTAAATTGATTGTTAAATAGTGTACACCCCACGATGCTGCTCAAACATTTGTGCGAACTGTAACAACTTAGAAAACCATATCGCTAAAGCTAGATTGAAAACAGCACGTAACACCACATGGCTCATTTCTGTCCAATGGCTGAGCGACCTCAGCACACGTGCTTTTGTTTATAGATGTTAGTCCACTTGGGGAAAAAGTGCAGTGTGAAAGTGAACCGCACCAAAAAAAATAAAAATTTGGTTCGGACCAAAGCAAGTGAACTATCAGACTTTCCTGGTGTGAAAACGACCTTATTTTTAAGTTCTGGGTTATGGGAAGAGAGAAGGACACACTCTGCTGTAAATCTTGAACACACACACACAACTATAGTGTCAACCAACATGAACTATTTTTTATTCCTACAATGGTTACCAGCATTCAAATTATTGAATAAACTGAAATGTGTGAACAACTCTCCCATGTCCCACTGGAAACCCTTTTTTGTGTGTGTATAATTAACTTGCAAAAATAACACTATGCTGTGTAGGGAATATGTTTATTATTTGGTTTGCCCAAAATAACAGTGTCAATATTTAAAGAAAAGCAAAGAACGCTATAAAAATCAAAGAAAAATGTGATGTTTTCCCTTCACTGCAGCCAATAAAGCCATCCTATTTAATACATTCAAAAGATCGGGAAAGAGGCCGAGTCCAATTCATTTTAAGACAATTTACACAACAAGCATTAAGTCTTATAAGGTAGTGTTGGTGACAAAATTAAAAACAGTGACAGTAGAGTTTTCAAATAATCAGATACATTTAGATTTAAAAAAAAAACACACACACACTATCCAGCGGCATCTCAAATAAGTAGAATATTGTGGAAAGAGTTACTACATTTTAACTATTAACTCACTCAATTTACTTCTCAAATGTTGGGGTTGACAGTGGCTCACATGTTGGTTAAGGTTTGTAGCCTGACTCGAGCTCCAACCAAAGCACGACAGACACATTAGCCACTTTATTTACGCATGATTGTGGCGTGTGAGTGCGTTATTAGCTGTGGACTAAAATGTTGCTGAGTTTAGCCATGTCTTGAGTAATGCAAAGTAAAGCTATTTATATTCCCCATGTTGCCTTGTACTGTTTTGAAAATGTTTTAATTCGGCAAAAACTTACGGGCTGAGCATTGGACAGAGGGCTGCATTTGTTATATTTTCCACAATATTGCAATTTATTGATAAGCCTCTGTTTAAATTTGTGAGACATAAAATTTAACAATGTGCGCTCTATGGTACCTGCATTGGATGATTTGAAGTTGTAGTGTAATTTAGAATGTATTTAAGGAAGCAGGAGAAAGCACTTTAACACAGAGTGACAGACAGACACAGAGACCACAGACAGACAGTAGGGGACGCCGTTCAGGATCTGTAGAGCAGGATGCGTTGGGCACAGTCCTGTCCCACCAGAGAGGCGTACTGCTTCACCTCCGCCTCGTCGCTGGAGCCTTTTCGTTTGCGACAGTAAACGGCGTACGGCATCGCGGTGCGTTTGTACAGGACCAGAACTCGCCCGACGTCCTTCAGCATACAGACATCTTCTACAGGGACAGGAAAAGAAAAGGTCCAATTATAATGTGGATATAGGAATCAGTCAAATCTATAAAAAGTTCAAATTATGTCAAAAGATATTTGTTTCAAAGTACATTGTGCAACTTTTCATCTCCTTGTTTCCATCAACAGCTTAATGCTTTGCCTGGGATGTTCCACAGTATGGCATTAAATTCATTTATCTTTATGGAGACAGCAATGTGATGCTGCCAGGTCAGACCTGCGGAGAGGAGACTTCACTCATAATAAGAATACATGTTTTTCAAGGTATTTTAGCAATAAAACATGAACGCCATAATGCTGAACCTTCCAAAAAAAAAAAAAGCAATAACATCTTCATGGAAACAAGCAGGGCAATTATTCCACACAAGAAAAGTTACACAGTGCTGTTTAAACTAGAATTGTTATTTGTTTGTGATGAACTCTAGCGTCCTGCGCTATATGGCCAAGGCAGGGGATAGGTCACAGGACATAATGCTAAGCTCTGTGCCGGCCTCATTGTCATTTCCCATACCTTTTTATTTTTACCTTTTTCAAAATAAAATAGAAAAATGTTGCAACTTCATTTATTTTTTATTTTTTTTGTGTGTGTGGCTAAAACCTCTCAATGTGGCCATGAACATCCATTATTCCAAGAAATCATTGGAGGAACAAAATCATTTTCCCTCAAAGAAACTCCATTCTTGCCCAGAGCGTGGAGCCACAGTGGTGCGTGATGGGGCTGATTATTTGGGTTTGTTTACAGGGTCTTGCTCCCGTCTGATCTGCCAGGACCAGCCTCGTGTTAGGTCTGCTGTCACACTCTGCCTGCCCCCATCAGACCAGTGAAAACAAGGCTAATCTCAACACAGCCATCTCTGGAGAGGGGACTGGAAAAGGGGCAAAAAGATAACCTGAAATTGCATGTTTGTACTTATGAACCACAAAGTACAAGAGAGGGAGGGACAGTAGAGGGAGCTTCCAACCACTGCATAGTATGGACATGCAATCGGCTCCAAATGAGCAACGTTAACAGTCTACATAATGTCTACATAAGTAGACTGTGTCATGCCTAAGTACACATACAGTATATAGTAAAAGCAGCTCAGTTGTGAGTTGTCTGGATCCAATTATATCAGTGGCGTGCGGTCAGGGGAATCAAGGCAAGCAGTGGTTGACCAATAAAATCTAAAATCTTGTGTCAAAGGTATAATTAAATTGTTTTGAATTGTCCAAATAATCCTGTTTTTCCTTCACTTCTGTCTGTTTGAAACATGGTTGTCGTGGTGGTATCCTTTACTGCGCTCTTCTGATCAGTGAGCAAAATGCAACAACCGCGGTTCTGAACGCCCCATGTTGTTTTGCCCTTCTACGGAGGCCTGGAGGCACATGTTGAGACCGCGGCTTACAGTCATTACAGTCTATGCTTTCTACATGCGCTTTTACAACCAAAGAAGCCAGCCAGTTGTTTTAGAGGTTGACGCATGCGGACTGAGGACCACAGCGGGCTCAAACAGCCATGGGAACCTGATGGGAACCGGAGATGTGCGGCGATTACCAGTGAGTGCACATGTGCGGCAGGAGACGACAACAGCAGTGCTAACTTTCAACACAAATGTCTAAAAATAACTTACTTTTAGTGACAAGTTTGTAGCTTTGCGTCTGTAGTGATTAGATGTTAGTTAGAAATACAGGCCGTCATTTAATGAAACAGTGAGCTAGTTTCAGGGTGAGTTTGTGTGAAATGGAGGACCCAGATGGAGCAGTGGAGTTAGAGCTGTACAGGTTAGAGCAGTGAGGAGTCTACCTCGTCTCAGTGTGTTTAGGAAGGAGCGACAGTGTCAGTGGAATAACAGCACTATTACACATGTGTGTTTGATAGTGTGTATTAGTATAGGGCTATTACACACGTGTGGAGGGACATGTGGTTGGACCTATGCTGGTTTAGGGAAATTCAGGACGCTTCTTCAGGAAAGACATGGTTTTGTATCTGTATCTTTGAGGTGAGTGTAGTCATATGTCATTCCTATGGTTTCTAAATGCATTATAATAACATAGAGGACATAGATAGGCTCAGCTGCATAAATAATGTGTAGGAGTAGAAACAAATAGCCCTATTTGTGGTGTCAAATACAGTCCCATATACAAATATTAATAAACTATATGGTCTACATTTCTCTAATTTGACTCCAGAATGGCTCAGTATACATGTAATGTGAGTAAAAATATACTCAGATGTAATGTAGTTTGCATACAAAGCGGAGTTATTAAAGTGTTATCGACTAAATGGTGACATCCACCCCAAGTCTGCTTGCCTACCCATAAAAGTCATCGAAAGCTACTGACTTATAAAGCAATTATAAATGTTTAAAAGTGGGGAATCAGTATTGTTCTAGAGGCAAATGATGGGTTTTATACAATGTACAAAGCTAATGTTCCTTAGATGTTAGATGCTTCTAATTACAACATAGATAGAAAAAAGAACAGTTAAAAGGCCAGAAAACTTAAAACAGGAATACCCAGCTGCTTCAGTAAGACTTTTAAAGTAAACTTTTACAGTCTTTTCTCTGCATTACTCGACTCTGATTTATACAGTGTCACCGTGACCAGTCATTCCTTTAGCTGAGTGCACATAATCTCTCATTCAATTAGACAGTCTGTTGGAGCAGCAATGGTCTGTCTGCTGTGGAGGAGCACATGAAAATCTATTTCAGGCCAATGTAGTGAACCAGACCAATGGAGACACATCCTTCAAACATGCTTACATCTGTATTTATAGGAGCGGGCTTTGGATGTGCCCAGTAATGCAAGTATATATTCAACAATGTTTAAAATATCAACTCTAGTGTGTCACTTCAGAGGAATTTCAAGGATTTCCAAATAACATTTGTATTTATTTAGCTTTTAAAAGTCCTGTGATTGATATACATTTACTGCTTATTTTTTTTACACTTGGATGCACTATGGATGCACTTCCCTACCTTTATTCTCTACTTCTCCAAAACTTAGAGAAGACTTCAAATCAGAAAATATTTGTAATGTTTATGATACAATCTAAAATTGATAATAAATAAAAGTAATTTTGTTAACCTTGCCACTTTTAAATTTGATTGAGTTGCAACACAACACAGTGGCATCTAGTTGCAGCTTTCAAAGAATCAATTGCAGATATTTTGATGTCAGTATAGCATGCAATGGCGACTGATGTCTCATACTTAAGATATTGAAAAAGTAACTTAATTTTATTTGACCTTTTAAACATGTTTAAATGACTAACACAAGAACATTTGCTTACATGGACTGCTACTGCAAAATTTACAACAATGCTAGTATCTACCATAGACCTTTTTCACCAAATTATACTATATTATTTGAAATGACTGCTTTATATTGATAAAATGAAATTACTGCAGTCATTATAACCTGATGCATATTTCCTGAAAAGCTGAAGAGTGAAGTGAAAAACTAACTGTACCATATAAGGCCCTGAGGTGCTCCTTACCTCTCCAAATCCACAATGAGGAGATTTTAAATTTTAAAACTTGATGGTGTGGATTCATGTTTAATTCATTAGGCTCGGTCCCTCAGAGTTGCTATGCCCTAACCACTACAGTCTCCCTGCATATTTAAAACGCTGACTCACACTCTGTTGGAAAGCTTCAGATTAAGTTTTTCTCAATAAAGAAAATGAGCTGAAGTGGTTGCAAACAAAATATGTCATTTCAATTAATAGCGTTTTGGGGACTGTGAAGATTTAATATGCCCGAGAGAGAGGATTGTTTAATTTTGGAATAATTTTACAGATGTCAGGTTGTCTCTCCGAGAACAATGTGTTCTTTATCATTCTGACAACCCAATTACATCCGGATACACAAGACTGTTCAGCAGGAATGGAAGAAACGCTGTCCGTTACTTCCACCTTTCTTTGCTCACTAAGTACCACTTCAAAACTACAGTCTTGGCTAAAGAGTCCTTATTCAGGGAAACACTGGTGTCTTGCTAAAAGGGCAAATATTGTCCAAACTTTACCAGAACAGACCTAGATCTGAACTAGGACGACAGAGGTTAAGATTCAAATAACACAAATATAAGAACTCAATCGATATGCTCTGCGCACAGTCGCACCCACCAACCTCACTGTAAGCGTCATTACTTCCTGTTCAGTTTTAGCTCTATTATTGCTGAGTCATGCTAAAATTAAGAAATATTTTAAGATAAAGCATTGAACAGGGAGCTGCGGGTGAATGTCATATGAGGCATAATACATACTAAAACAAAGTAAAAAATGTAAGTGTTCTACATATAAAATAATTGGGTTGTCTTTATTTTAATTAATTTGAATTTTAATAGATTCTTTATTTTCTGTTTTATGATTTTAATGAAAGTGACAGTTTGCTTTGAGACACAGTGAGCTAGCGGTGTGCTGGTGTGCACAGAGCCTATTCTAATCAAAGACTGGACTAAACCAGACCACTTCATATCAAAATCAAATATCTAAATCAGGACTATGCTTTTTTTTCCCCCCATCATTACATTATTTTACATTTTGTTCACTGCCCAATATTTCCCATTCTATAAAGACTTTACTGCTCAAAACTGCAGAACTGATTATCTGCTGCTGGCACACCTCTTCACACTGGCATTTCATCAAGCAGCACATTTTCACTAACTGTGTTTTCATATTTAAAAACCGAAAGCATATTTAAAAAAAATGCTTGACCCAGAATCAGAATTTTTTAAATAATCACAAGTACGTTTAGCAGTATGTGTGCACTCAGCAAGGCAAGAGGAGGTGAAAACACATTTTCTTCAATACAGGATCACTCAAGCATTTTCTGATCTATGTTATAATGTTATGTTTCGTCATCACAAATATACCTGGAGTTGTGTTTTGTTTCATTTCAGGTTCAACACACAAACTCTGCATATTTACGCTGGATTCTTCTCAAACTGAAAACACTGTTCCCTTTGTGATGTCATGTGGGATGTCATACAGGAAGTGCTCCACTGTTTTTTAAACTCTGTACACCTTCACTAGAAACTTCTTGACAAAAATATCCAAAGAAATGCTGTCCAAAAAGTTGCAGTTTACACAGAAATGTTAAAGGCCCTCTCTTACACAAAGCTGAGTCTTGTGAGCTTTAAGCAATATAGTTATAATGCTGTTACCGCTGCAAAAACATAACTGAAATTGTGTTTGTGTTTCATTGACACGTTTGAGTAATCCTGCATCATTTCTCTGTCTATGTCTCCAAAGCTCAAAATGCTCTGTTGAACTACCGCTTCATGACATCACATGGTGAAACATTTCTTTGGATATTTTTGTCAAGAAGGTTCTAGTGAAGGTGTACAGAGTTTAAAAACACAGTGGAGCACTTCCTGTATTCCCACATGACATCACAAAGGGAACAGAGTGTTTTCAGTTTGAGAAGACTCCAGCGTACAGGGTTTGTGTGTTGAACCTGAAATGAAACAAAACACAACTCCAGGTATATTTGTGATGACGAAACATAACAACATTATAACATAGATCAGAAAATAGCACAATATGGGCCCTCTAAAGCCAACTTTTTTGTTATATTTTCTTTTATTCATCGCCATTAGCTTACTCAAGAGTTTTTTTTGAGTGACGCATGTTTGAGTGAGCCTGTATTGAAGAAAATGTGTGTTTTCACCTCCTCTAGCCTTGCTAAGTGCACACATACTGCTAAACTTACTTATTATTTTAAAAATTCTGACGTGAAACAGCAATCAAATCATTATTTTCAATTGAGAAACAAGGTCCTACTGTGTTACATCGTGCATTATGTCCCCCACGAGACAAGTGCAGTAGCGTTTATTAACCTTTTGATTGCTCACACAGGCTCGGGCACTCTCCCTATCTCGCAATCCGTGTCAGAATCCACAAACATCCTTTAGGTCCTGTAAACAACTTTCCCTTCTCTGCTCTTCTTCTTCTAGAGCCTTGAGTAGATCCAGACTTGGATGCTGTCAGGACGTCCGGAGGAGCAGTGACATGGGGTTCATAGTTCAAGGGTCAGGGGCGGAGAGGAGTGTTTGGGGGGGCTTGCAGGGGTCACTACGGGCCTTGACATTTCACCATGCATCCCTTCAAAATCCATCCGTCTCAAAAGTTTCACAAGACTTGCTAAACAGCAGATACTGGTCAAAGGGGACTCACTGGTGTATTCTTCAAGCGTACCCTTCCTATGACCTGATGTAGCAGGATTCATATGAGGGCGAAAGTGTGAAAAACAAGGGCAAAATGGCGTTGTATGTACGGAGAGCACTTTGTGAAGTAGGGACCCCGGTGTCAGAGAGTATCCGGGTGAAGTACTTTGCATTTTGACCCCCAGAAACTATAGACTATATTATTGTTAAAATTAGGGAAGAGGTTTATAAAAGATGAATGCAAAAGGTATTTCCGTTGCTGGACAGAAGCTTTGAGCGAAGAAAGTCTCATCTCCTACTAGGCTGTATATTAATAAACTGTTATGATTTTTTTTTTTAATAGCATATACTTAAAGTTAAATAGCAAACCAAGTAGATTAAGTTTGTTTTGTCACCTGCTAATCTTATGAAAATGTAATTCCTTGGCTTGGAACATTCCGCAGTAAGGCATTAACTTATTTCATTAATTTATTCAATTACAGGCGATGTACATCTTTCATTTATTCAACTACAGGTTTTTATTACTAAAAACACTTGGATTGGTGTAGTAACCTGCTTGTGCCCATGGAAATGGTCAAGTTCTATGGTTTTCTGTGGAACATTTCAGGCAAAACAACACCTTCAAGGAGAAAAGAAGGATTCAGAGCCTCCGTCTAAAAACATACAAACTGCCCCTTTAATTTGTAATTAGTTTAATTTGCTTCTTTAAAAATGTCCCTAACCAGCATGTGCGTAATGATTTAAATTATTAAGTCAATTTTACACAGACTACAGTTCTGAAAAAGGAAAGAAAAACAAGTACAATTTATTTGATTGGTGATGAAACCAATTTTTGGACCCACTTTTTGGGGTTTTGTGTGAAGTTGAGAAAAGTTACCATCTTGTAATTTAAACTGCACATTGTCAATATCAAGTATCAAGTGCAGATGAGCAGTTGGTTCGTGCCACTTTTTGAGCGATTTTTCAAACCCGTTGCAATCGGCGATCTTAAGAGCAGCGGGCCAGGAAAAGCAGTTTTGGCATGCATCTTTAAACAACCATGTATTTTGATGAATGGTAAACTGTCTTTCTTCTGCATGAATAGAAAGATTAAATACAAATCATTATTGTTGGGAGTAATCACGGACTATTAGCGCTGGTGCCCGGAGCCATGAGACGTATTGTGTGGAGTGAGTGTTTGGGAGAGACTATACATTTGCACACATGCTGCAGACTGATTGGTTAAATAGGCTATAATTTGGCGAGGCTGTTCTGGCGCCTTCTCGACACTTGGAGAGTTCGAGGGCCGACCACGATGTCACTCATTGTTCCAGTGTTTAGCTTTGGGCTCCTACTTCCTGCAGCCTATAAGACAAACATGGATTATTTACATATATAGATGGTGCAAATGTGCTGTACACAGGGGAGAAGGAGGGGCAAAAGAGGGAGAGGAGAGGAAGGGATGAGAGAAGGAAAGAGAGAAGCTGAGAAAGACAGGAAAGAGAGAGGGAAAAAGAAGAGAATAGAGTAGAAAGAGGGGGCAGAGGAGAGATGAGGGAGAATCAAACAGAGAGAAAAAGAGAAGAGAGAGGAGAACACAGTAAAGAGGATGTATAGACTAGAGGGCAGAGACACAGAGAGGAGAGGGGAAAGAAAAGAACAAGAGAGAGAACAAGAGAAAAGAGATAAACTGGAGAGGTGGAAAAAGAGGACAAAGAGGGGAGAGGAGATAATCTAGAGAGAAGGGAGAAAAGGTTAAAAAAATAGAGGGGGAGAGAGAGAGAGAGAGACAAAAGGGTGATGGTATAGAGGAGAGAGAGGAAAAGGGAGTTAGGAAACATGGGAAAACAGAATGGAGCAAAGGAGGGATAGAAGAGAAATAGGTGACAGGTAGAAAAGGGAGATTGAGGAAAAAGATAAGATAGAGGGTAGGTAAAGGGAGAGACGGAGTACAGAGAGACAAGAAACGAGACAATGGAAAAAAAGAGAGGGGGGACAGCCGGGAAAAGAAAAGCAAGAATGGAGAGAAGGGAAAAAAGAGAGAGGAGAAAGGGAAGCACAAGGAGGAAGGAAGTGGAGAAAGAAGAGAGGAGAAAAGAGAGACAAAAATGGAGAGAAGGGGGAAAGAGGAGAGAGAGCGCGAGGAAAGAGGGCCCCTTGTATGTCAGCAGCCATCATATAATCAGCCTGAGTCAGAGCCAGCATAAACTTCAGATCGGACGTCTTTACACACCTCATTAGGACGCTCTCAACACAACTGTGAACCAAGAGTCATCCATTCACAGACACGCTAAACACATACAGACTACACACTGCACATGCGTGTACCCCAACACGTGTGTGCTTATAGTAATGAACGCACGAGTAAACTATTGCATAAGCTAGAAGTCTCCTTTAATATTCAATAAATAAATATTAGAGATCAACCGATATGTTTTTTTTCATGGCCAACGCCAACAGAATCCAGAGAAACTGATGGCACATAAGCTTTGCCGATATTTTGGGGGCGATATGTAGGGCCCATATTGATTTTCTTCCCCAACTTACTGTATGTAATTTAAATTTACTAAAAACTCACCTGCAGCCCTTTTTTTCACCCCAAACCCATATGAGAGCTGTTATGTATTTGTTCTAAAGTGTTCAAATAAACCTTTATGGGTATATTTAGGCAGCAGGTCAAAACAAAAGACTAGCCTGTGCTGAAGACTTAAGAGTGATAGCCAATATGCAAAAAAGTACACATATTGGCCAGATATTTTAGCCATATTATATCGGTCTATAAAGATATACTACGGGATCGCAATCATAAATCAGATTTCATGCAAAATCCTTCTGCTTTCCAAACTGGAATTAGCTTGTGACTTCTAGTGGCTCCATAAATTTAAATTTGTGTTTCCCATTAACCCAAACATTTAACTTTTTTGAATTAAAATTGCATATTGTCAAATAATTGTTCATAGTACTTGAAAACTAAATTATAGCAGACTATGAGAGCCACCCTGGCAACACTCACAATAAATGAAATGTGTTATACAGCCAACTTTACTTTTATAATAATGTGGAAACACATTTTATATACGCTGTACATTGTCTCTAGGCATAATTAATTTCAGTATAGAGTTTCAGATGAGCAATAAAAGGGAAAGCCCACAGAGGACTATAGGCCATAACACTGGCTGAGGTATATTAACATTAAATACATGGGTTATTTGCCTCTAGATGCTGGACAATGGGAAAACAACTGCAAATGATCTGCCTCCTTGTCTGACGTGAAGTAGTGATATAGCATAGGGTTTACATCAGATGCCCTTCCGGAAGTAACTTGTACATCAACTCTTGAAGTGACAGTTTTGTGATATTATGATGAGGGCTACGTTTATATGATGACGGTCTGAACAGAAGAGGCAAAAGTGGCGTCGCGTCCTCACTTTTTATTCTGCGTTTAGTCAAGCGTTTGAGAGGAAATCTGTGTGCATACGGTGATGCAAAAGTGTGTGGAATTTGATTGGGTATGCATGCCAGGCGTAAAGGATACATTATCACTATGTCCGCAAGAATGCGTAGAATCTTCCTTCTTCTTATCTGCGCCACGAAAAGCAAAACAAAACATGACTACTGGTAGCAAAAAAAAATGTGTGTGGTCAGACGAAGAAGTTTAACTATTGCTTCAGACCACATTAGACTACAAAGCAACAAGGTGTGGACTAGGAGTCCACTCCACCTGAGTTTTGCGTCTTGGGCAGTGTAGACAAAAACGCTACAGCAGTGCGTATTCAAGTTTTCCACTTTGGAGGGCAGTTTCAGTTTCTTGCATTTTTAAGCCCCAAAATGCCATCACCGTCTAAACGAAAGGCACTTACGATAAAATATTTTGTCATTTTTACCTGTAAGCGTTCTCCTGTAAATAGGCCCTAGAACATGGATTGTGTTCCTTTGCTTTTTGGAAATTTGAAACACACAGCAGAGATATATTTTTTCAAAGTATGATTATAATACTCTATGGGCCATTGCGACACTATTACAACTAACTAGGGGTTTCCATTTCTTGCATTTGGTCCAATGACAAGCCACATCATTTCAAACTCCCAATTAGACCTGGACCAGAAACCTCAAACTTCGCCTTTCCACTAAACTTACTCTGACATTGGTACAAGCTGACCGGGGCACCCAATGACGGACTGACCGCTGGCCAAATCTTTACAAACCGAGCTGTAGACGCCATTTCAAACAAACCTATAACCCCCAAAAGCCTGGCTGCATGTTTGAGGTCTGGTTCCGAAGACAGCTCGTAAAGCATTTTGAGGCCTTTAAATAATATCCATGCCCGTCCAAGAGCAACAGTAAGCGCAGGAACAGAGCCACATTAAGATGCTGTGGTCACTGTGGGAGATGCCAGGGTTAAGGCCTCAAGACTGGGCTTTATAATTAGTGCCTTAGTCCAGTGGTGATGGACAGAGAGATCAGGCAGATCTCTGGTTAAGCTGGAGAATCATCATGTTGTAAATGAGTACTTTTACAAATGTTTTTATTTGTAAAGGGATCATTGAGTGAGGTGAAGACTAAAACTTCACTGACCAATGGGCGGTTTCTATGAGGATTTTTTTTTTTTTGCAGTGGTACAAATCGGACAGACGTAATGTAAAGTTATGAAATCTAAATCAAGCTTATAGATAATCTTTGGTTAATAGTCATATTTTTATATAGCACTTTTCTACCTTTAAAGAAGTCAAAGAGCTTTAGAGTAAGGAACCACTCACCCATTCAAACACATCCACAGCAGTATATGCAGACTCTGGGGACGAGGTTGGTACATTTTATTGCCCAAGGACACAACAACAGCATGCATCCGTGGGAGCGGGAATCGCACTGCCAACCTGTGAGTCAGTGGATATGACCGCTCTAATAATTATGTTTTTTTATGCCGAGAGCGGGATTCTAACCACCAACCTTCAGATGAGTGGACAAACGCTCGCTACTGTTGGTTTATATAAAATACATGACAACAGCTAAATTGCATCGTTGTGGGTTAAAACATTGTTGATATGCAAGTATATACAGCTCTGGAAAAAATAAGAGACCACTGCATTTTCTGAAATCAGCATCTCTACATGTATTACAGCCATTCCATTCCAGCATCTGCTGAATTCCAACACAAACACAAAGCTGAGCTACTTCAGTTCTTGCACCAAGAGTGGAATAAAGTCACCCAAGAACAATGTGAAAGACTTGTGGAGAGCATGCCAAGACGCATGAAAGCTGTGCTTCAAAATAAGGGTTATTGCACCAAATATTGATTTCTGAACTCTTCTTAAGTGTAAACATTAGTATAATGTTGTTTTAAAATGAATTTGATCTTGTTTCTTTGCATTGCTTAAGGTCTGAAAATGTATCTTTCTTTTGTTATTTTGACCATTTGTCATTTCCTGCAAATAAATGCTCTAAATGATAATATTTTTATTTGGAATTTGGGGGAAAAGTTGTCAGTAGTTTATAGACTCAAAAATGTTCTATAAGTAGTAAAATCAGAAAAACTGATAATTTTGCAGTGGTCTCTTTTTTCCCAGAGATGTACATAGATTCCAGGCAAAGCAAAAAACATTTCCATGGAGACAAGCAGGTAGGAGACCATCCACAAGAAAAGTTACATAGTGCATCTTTAAGGCCAAAGAACATTCTACTGCCCGCAAATGCTTTTGTCATTATACACGCAAAGACCTCATGTACACAATATATACAGTAGGAGAACATAATGGACTCAATGCCCCAACCAACAGGATGGGTTTTATATTGCATATGGCATTAACTTTATAGCATAGCACAAGGTCCAAGAATGACCTCACAACACAAAACACATTTCCTCCTCCATCATGTCTGTGTCTTCTTGGGTTTATAACACAAGAGAGTCTTCCTTTCAGTTCCCATGCATTTAAAAACATCTTCACAAAATACCCCCCTCTATTGAATCTTAAATCTGCCTTAAAACAAGCATAGATCACATACTGTACATTTGGTAATCTTTAGCCCGTCAGTGAATATCTCATATTAGCGTCCATCTCTGACATTTTGCTGTTTGCTGATGCAGATGAATGGGGCAAAGTAAACAGCAGCTAAGAACCTCTCAAGATAGAAGCACTTTCAATATATACCTTCTACGGGCTCATGAATACTATACTCTTATCCAGCAACCTGCACGGAATATATTGGCTTTTCAGCAAGACACGTTGGAGGACATTTAAAAGTACAATAGCAGGCTACAATGCCAAGTAATACCATTAAACTGTCAAAGGAAATTTAAATAATGATCAGATAATATATTTCCATCTATTAAACCCCATTTGTAATTTGCACCTGTAAGTGGGTGGATGCAAAAGTTTACATTTAAATCTTAGCTGTTGTGAAGTGGATGAGTTATAAAGAAAATGGATTTGAGCAAGTTTGGCATTGGTTATAGATGGTTGTGATGCAGCATCTCCAACACTGCAGTAATTTAGGACTGTTTCCAATAGTGGTGGTCAGTTTTTATCTTATATTTGTTTTCTAAGTGCTGGAAATGGAGGAACAGTGGTGAGCATCGTCTAATGACACATAAGGTGTTAGCAAATGTACCATGTTATTAATCACTAAGGTTTATTTGGGCTATTTGTTATTTGAATTTCTTAAGGGCCCACATCACACTATTTTATCAGATCTATCTTTTAATGTTTGCTATTAAAAACATACTCCAATTTAGGCAGACTTCTTCTCTCAAACAGACACCTTGTGATGTCATGTGGCACTGTGTTTTTAAACCCCCATACTGTCCTGGAATCGGACTCTACTGAAGTACAGGTAAAAGATTTTCAAAGCTTCATGACATCACAAGGTGGAACAGAGCATTTTGAGCTTTGGAGACACTAATAATTTTGGAGACACTATTAATAAAGGGTTATTCAAATGTCTGTGAATGAAATAAAAAACGTAACTCTCGATATGTCTGATGATGTTACAACATTTTAACACAGCTTAATCTCACAAGAGTCAATTTTGCATAATATTGACCCCTTAATATAATGTATATATACGAGTGTGGAAAAAGGCAAAATACATGAACTGCAATATTGCTGGATTCTTGAAGATAAGGCTGTAGAGAAATGTGTCAGGATATGTCAGTGTACCAGAGTTTATGAGGCTGCTATAAAGGCAAATGGCCATACTGTTGATTGATGTTGTGGCATTTGTCCTATAGTCGTGATTACTGCTTTAGACAGTGTTTTAAATGATTCAACTCAACGTAAATGGGGTGATTTTATCAAACTTTGGTGGCCCTTAGAGAACCAATAAAATTTTAATATGCAGTAATTTATAATAATGATTGTGCCAACTACCAAAACAAGTCCTATCCACACAGACAGAGGCTCAGTTATGTGCCCTGAACACATTTAAAGGCCCCACGTCAACCAATCAGGCCCAGCGAGGCGTCTGCCAGTCTACCTCCTGTGACTGCTTTATTACTCTGATTATCACCATTATAATGTAACAGCCTTATGGAGCAGTGAGGCTGTGAATTCTCTCTTTAGAGGTTGGAAAATAACGTTCACAAAATAATTATGTGTGAAATAATTATGATTACGTGCACGATAAAACAACAAACATAAAAGTGAAAATGGATCCCGCTTAAAGGTACAGTATGTGACCTTCGGGAGGTGGTAGAAAGTTAAAACCATATTTAGAAACCATGAAGATCCATGAAGATCAATAAATTCTGTCGTACTGTGGAAGATCATAGCCAAAGGAACAATATTTCCATGGAAACAAGCTGTAAGAGACTCTTACAGGCCAAATAAGAGTCAGGTTTGTGGAGATGCAAGGACAGTAAGGACGTAAAGTTTTTAAGTGCAATAAAAACAACCACAATCCAAGCTTTTATTTTATTCAATTATTTGGCTAAAAAGTGACATACTGTGAATTTAAATGTGTATTGTGTAACTTTCAGGGATGAAAGTGGCCAATCATGAAAAAAGCGGAAAGCCCCCCCCCGCTGGAAAATTTTAAAATTCTGAAATTTGGATTTCTATATGCTATATGTTAGCAATAAAGTTAAACTGTACATAAAAGTACAAAAAAAACACATTTTATTAACAGGTAGGCCTACTAGTAGTATATATATTGGATTTGCTTTTGCTTTGCACTTCGTCTAATCAGAGCGCATTGAGGAGGAGCTTATGCGCGCTAAAAGGCGCAGGTGAAAAAGCGAGGAGCGACGCGTTAAGTGAGGCACGGGCAGGTAGGATGAGGTATAGGATGTTTTATAAAGTTTAACCTGTGTACACGCAATGGTACAGGCTGTTGCGAAAGAGCTGCGCTCACTCGCTCGGTCCGCAGCTCCAGACACGGGCTCGCGCTGCCCGAAGTTTAATACGAAGTTTAATACACATACTTTTGTTCTGAATACGGGACGATTCTGTTTTTTCAAGGGACAGTTGGCGACCCTAAACACAACTATACATATATATACACCCAAAATCTTTCTCAACGAATTTGCACAGATGTAAAAAAAAAAAAAAAAAAAAAAAAAATTACCCCGCAGCTAGAAAAAAAGCGGAGATCCGCTAAAAAACTGAACTCTTTCATCCCTGAACTTTTCTAGTGGAGGCTCCGTCAAATGCATGCAGATGTTATTCCGTTAAACCTTTCTATCTTCATGGAGACAAAATCAGACCAAGTTACAGTTCAGATCTTAGGAGAGGCAACCCTGGGCCACAGTCAGAATGCCCTTTTTACAAGGTATTTTTGAGCTATAAAACCACCTGTAGTTGAACAAATGTAAGGAAGAGCTGTTTCATGTCATACTGTGGAACTTTCCAGGCAGAGCAATGACATCTCCATAGAAATAAGCAGGTGAATGGCCCATAACAAAAAGTTGCGTATGCACCTTTAAAGCAACAATACTCTTGGTTACGTGGATGTCAGTTATTCCACCAGTATCTGATTAACACTAGTTAGTCAAGTGTTTCTTTTTGTTTGTTCATTATGCTATCTGTATTATCTGATAGGACAGTAAGGCAGTCAGCTTGAAATGAGGGTGAAGAGTAGGAAGCAACATTCAGCAAATTATGTGTGCAATGCATATGTGCTGCAAGTAATCCCCTTGGCCATAGTGTTGGAGTCAGACTTAAATTGTCTTGGAAATCTGCTCATACTGTAATGTTATAGTTGTATACCTGTGAACTATTTTTTGAGAGTGAATTTGTCTTACATAATCAAAGTAATTCACGTTTTATATAGACTTGTGAGTTGTACCTGCATCAGGATCCTGGTTAAAGCGTGAGTAGCGACTTTGGTCTAGTTTAGGGACACATCTCTCTATGGACACCCAGGTGAAGGTCTCCGGGCACAGGAGGTCTGAAGGCCGGTACTGCCCCTGAAGACACAAAAGCACAAACATGAATCAGACAGAAAACTACAATTCATGCATGGCAAATCATGACAGTTACAAAGCAAATCATGACAGTTACAGAATAATAAACAGATGTTGTATTTTTGTATTGTTCTATCCATTGGCATTAAATCAGTCTTTTGTCTGGTGATGT